>VZQC01009925.1:133699-165870 GCA_009823505.1 Rhizomys pruinosus
TGGTGGTGCACACCTTTAATCCTAGCACTTGGGAGACAGAGGCAGGTGGATCTTTGTGAGTTCAAGGCCAGCCTGGTCTATGGAGTGAGTTCCAGGACAGCTGGGGCTACAGGGAGACCCTGCTTCAAAAAGATTAAAAAAAAAGGTTTTAAAGACCTACAGTTACATAATTTCCTAATGGAAAAAGCAGTTCTAGTCATATTCCAACAAGTTTTTGAATGTAGAAATCTTATGGAGCTCACTATAATGAACTGATCAGATTTGTCTGTTACCATCCCATCCCATCATCTTACTGTTAAGTGGTGGTAGAATGCTGAAAAGACTATTGTTCTCAAGCTAAATAATTATCATATTATTTCTATTTCCACTATTCATATAATTAGATGACCTTTTCTACCATGTCTAAAAGGTGTTAAACTTGAGCTATCTTGTACTTTCTTTCTTTCTTTCTTTCTTTTTTTTTTTTGTTTGGTCTTTTTGAGACAGGGTCTACCTGTATCCCCAGTTGTCCTGGAATTCACTCTGTACACCAGGTGGCCTTGAATTCGCAAAGATCTGCCTGCCTCTGCCTCCCAAGTGCTAGGATCAAAGGCGTGCACCACCACACCCGACTTATCTTGTACTTTCTAATAATACACATTCCAAAGCCAAGGGAGTCGGTGCTGCCTGCCCTTTCTCATACAGCGATATATAATCTATATGTATATACTTCTATCTATCTGAAAAAAAATTGACAGAAATATAATATAATGTGGCCTCATCAAGATGCATCTATCTAGATGTACTTCTGCATTAATATCTATATATACACCATCTATCTCTTTTTGTCTTATTACTGTTGAACTTACAGTACCCAAGAAATGGCTTACAGCACATGATCTCCTAAGTAATTTGTTATCTTTATTGTCAGAACTTACAAGGGTTTTGCTTTCATTTTGTCTTATAGGAAGTTGAAGCCCTACCAAGAAATTATTCTTCCTGTACCCCTGCACAGGAGATTCCACAGATAAGGCAGAGTAAACGTAAGAAATCAGGTAAAGGCACTCATTCTGATCCACCAAAATAGCTCTGGAGGAATGTGGTGAAATTTTTGCAGTTTCAAGATCAGTTAATATACTTCTCCTTATATAAATCAGTTTCATTGATTTTCTTGTGTCTGTTCCATGAGAAAATGTCGATATTAGGTTGCTTTAGGATAATCAAATTGTTATCTCTAATGTAAAGCCAGTGGGAAGGCCTTTCTAGTCTTTCACTTCCCTGAAGTTGTTAATGCACAAAGCTGTAGTCATTCACTGAAACATTCTGTGGCTAGATATGCAATAGGAAATTACCACGTTGATTTCCAGCAAAGCAGTGTTTTCTCACCTGCTATATCTTCAATGAAACTGTTAAAATAATCCACTTTCAAGGCTGAGTGGTATGGAATCATTTTTTATTTAAAAGTCTTGTTTCACTCCCTCCATATCTGGAGCAGGTGTGTAAAATGTGGAGAAATGTTGACAGCTGAACAAAAAAACATGACAGGAATATAATAGAATGTGACCTCATCAAGATGCATGCTTGACTATTTCCAAGGGCAATATACCAATGTCTACCACTGTCTGGCATGCACAAACCAAACTAGGATGAACTGCTTGGTCGAGAGAGCTGTGATAAAGTACAATAAAATATGAATTGTACATTTTGAAGAAAATGAATGTGACATCATCAGTAAAAGTTTATGCCAGAGGGATTTTTCTCAGCAGGGACAGAAAGAAAGGCAGATGGATTTACATTCAACCTTCTTTGTCTTCTCCATTAATCACCTTCATAAAGAAACTAGACTTAGAGACTTAGGAACCCATTGTTTGGTCAGGAAATAGCAGTGATTATCCTGTTCTGTGCCTCTTGGGCAATAGACTCCTGCCATGTGATTCTAAACTCTCCTAAGCATCAGAAGCACCAGTCGGCTTTTTAAAATGGCAGATGGCCCTGCTCCCGTCCCTGCTCATTCTAACTCAGTTGGTTCAAGAACTGTCATGAGCATTGCTATTTTGTGTTTTTGGTTTTACCTTGATGTGGCTGTTGTTTGGCCTTGTAGCTGGAGTCAGAGCATCAAACTCCTGTTTCAGCGACCCAAATACTGGGATAACAGGCCTGTTTCCCACACCTAGATACAATGGCATTTTAAAAAGAGCTCTGAGTAATTCTAATGTGTAACTAGAATGGCAATCCACAGTTTTACTCTAAGCCGCTGAGCTAATCAGCCATACAATAGGATGAAGAAAGGAGTGGGGTTGGGAAATAGAGTAGTCTGTTAGGCAAGGATAGTTGGCGTAATATTGTTTAGCATGGACTTTTATAAGGTGGATCTATTTAATTTCATACAATATCACAGACTCTAAAAACATATTTGAAATTTTCAAAAATGAATAGATATGGTATGTTTCCCTTTCGGTCTGAGTTGAAAAGTGTCAGAAATTCAGGACTAGAGAGATGGTTTAGTGGTTAAGAGCAATGGTTGCTCCTGTAGGGGACCTGGGTTCAGTTCTCAGCACCCACAGGATGGCCTAAAACTATCTGTTCCTTCAGTTTCAGGGAATCCAAGTCTCTCTTCTAGCCTCTGTGGACACTGCATGACATAGGTGCACTTACATACATATAGGCAAAACACTCATACACATAAAATCAAAACAAAAAAAATCTGAAAAATTTAAAGTGTAACATAATCAAATAACAACCACTGAAAGATTGACTGCTAAAACTGCAAGATTTACCTCTCAGCCCTTTCCATGACCATAACCCTGTAGCCATATCCACGTTGATTTACCCCTGTGACATAAGTATTATGGCATTACCCATGAACTGACTTTTAGAAGCCCGATTTCCAGAGAGCAGGGGCTGGAAAATCCTAACAGCTGGGTGATCAGAGGAAACCTGAAAAGATGGTGCATGCCATTTTATCCTATAAACACACTCTAGGATCTCTGGGGTTTCTTATTGTTTGTGTTATTTGCTGTGATTACAGTTGGATTTCAAGAGCAGAGGATGTTTCACTCAGTCTCCCAGCAAAGGGAAACCAAGTGATCTTTAAGTCTTCCACCAAGATTCCACGTGCCTGAGGAGCCTGTGTGGTTCTCCATGGCCAAGAAGAAATCCATGGCATGGCGCCACATCGCAGAGATCTTGCAGTAAACAGCTCCTGGGTGGAGCAGCAGCATTTTTAGCGATTATTGCGAATAGCTATCGTAACTTCACATAATAATCTTTACTAGGACCAGTTTTTATTAAGTAAAATAATCCTGGATGTGGGAATTAACACTTTTAATTATTTGAGGGGACTAAAATTCACTAATGCCTAACTTTTAGTACAGTCACTGCCAGCATCCCTAAATCCAGCATTTCCTCCATTAAAACTATGCTGTAGAATTGTGAATTCATTAACTTCGGACAATGGACCTTCAAAGGAAGATAGCAACCATATTTTGCTACAGCAAATAAACATTACTATTCTCTCTACCAAAAGAAATTAATTTCAGTGGGGGAGAGTCAAAAGCTTTAACCCAGAGATTGGCTTTTAGGTTTTACAAGCCTAGATAAATGCTGAATTAGGTGGTTGAAGTATCAAGCTATGCAAAGGCTTGGAGAAGATATGGTGAAAGGGTCAGTTCTAAATTTGTAAGAAAAATTTTGCACATCTAATACTCTCATCAGCCCACTACCCCTTGAAATACCTTCCACAGATCCCTGGTGACACCTCCATGCTTTTAATTTGGGTGATAGGAGCATGTGCCCCTCATCCCTGTCGACCTCTTATGTGTTTAATAGCAGTGACTACCTCCCTACAGACATCATCGTTTTCCCATGTTATTCTACTATTCCATATGGTTCTTGAGCCAGGAATAAAGATGTTGGGCTCTTTGCCCTCTTTCCAACATATAGATGGCTCTGGAGTGTCAGTCACATTCACCAGAACTTACGTGTCCTCATGCCCTCTCCATTTAATCATTTTTTTTTTCTTTGCAAAGGTTTTTTTTTTTTTTTAGACAGGTAGCCAGGAGCTCGGTATATAGAACAGGCTGTGGCTGTCCTCCATCTCATGGAGATCTGGTTGCCTCTGTCTCTTGAGTTCTGGGATTAAAGGCATGCAGGACCATGCCTGGCCCTAAACTTGTTTTTAATTAGCTTGCAAAGTAGTAAGTTTCTTTATGACACTTTCATACATACTTAATTTTAGTTGACCCTGCACGTGGCCCATTCCTTTCTCCCATTTCTCTGCCTCTCATCCTGCATCCCCATTTACACACCCTTCCAGTGATCCTCCTTCCTTTTTCAAATCCTACCCATTTATTCTAGCCCTCAAGTCCAGCAAACATTGAGAGCACCTTTTAGCTGCCTTAACACTAAACTTAGTTCATTTTTCCAGCGACTAAAGGATATCTATTTCTTTCACTTTTTGTTTACTTCACTTAAACAGAAATGCAGACTTGGACATCTTTCTGTGCCTTTATATTCTGAGCAGGATGAGGTCCCTTGATCTAGAGAGGTAATGAGATTCTCAAGCTATTTTAAACAGTGCTGGATTTTGCTGATGATGGTATAATGAGATACTGTACAGCAACATGCTAGATTTTCCATTTACTTGGTCAAACTTCCATTTCTTGTGACATCCATTTTGTGTGATACTATAGCTTTGCTTTTTTGATAATGTTTTTTAATTGATTCAATTTCCATTCCCTTTTTAGTTCCATAGTGAATAGCTCACTTAAATAGATCACTTAACATAGGTAATCCCAGTAGATTTCCTCTAATACTTCCCTTCACCATTTTGACTGTATCTCCATTCCATTATTCTCACTATGAGAACTGCCCATTAACATGTCTCTTCCACTACTAACAGTGTTCGGTTTTTAATAAGGTTAAGTTTTTTGCAATGCTTAGGAATGTATCCTGATAAGTTTCTATATTTCTTTTCACTTTCTTAGCTTTTAATGCAGGCAATGGAAATAAAGTCAATAAAGCTCTTCCTGTTGCTGGGCTCACTCTGTCTGGGAAATGGGGGAGGAAGGGAAATAGAATACTGACAAGTCACATGGAAAGTTGTCACAGGAGCAAAACATTCTTAAGAGTTTGCCTTGTATGCAAGGGGCCTCCATACAGGCATGCCTGACCAAGCCGATGGCCTCCAAGTGGGCCTTGGGGAGGAGGAATAGAAGCACTTTTGAAGAAGCTTTCTGTAGGAAAACGTGAGGGGCAAAGTCAAACAGGTAGAATGGGCTGAGGTTGATTGCGAAGGGTCTTGGTCCATTGTGGCTGTATACCAGTCAGCTTAAGGATCTGGTCTAACTCTTACACTAACAAGGGTTTCTGAAACAAGCCATTTTCAGAATCATGGAGTCAGTGTGCTTGGGAATAAAGGATGGTACATTGTGAGGGAGAGAAAGGGTTTAACAACCCCAAGTATTTACTTGGCCTGACTAGTGAGGAAATTACCTGAGTTCAGAACAGGAGCGCAGCTGGGGAACTCTACATTTAAACCAACCAATAAAACATTTTTTATAAGTGACACCTTTTTTCATGTATCTTAATAATGGCCAGAGAGGCCAGAATGGGTTTTAGAACTTTCAGACTGCTAAAGACCTGCTCAGTGATGTGGACCTTCTTTCATATGCCCGGTCAACCTCTGGGCCCTGTCCTGCCTCCTAGACCAGGTCTTAGGTCCTATTACAGACATGTAATGATACATATCTGGGAGCCTATTCTCTAATAAGGTAGTCAGACTTCCTCAGGAAGGCGCATCCCAAGAACAGACTGCAGGACCTGGAAGCAGTCTCAAAACTAGTCAGAGGTAATAGCTACCTGGAGCATACTCTAGCAGGATGGGATAGTGTCTCCATAGGTTCCTGGCCCTCAAGAGAGGACTAAGGCCAGAAGACAGGCAAGGTGGACCACAAAAGCATGGAGACCAAGACAAATGTTCTTCATAATTAGATCCAAGAGCAATGCTACATTTTTTTTTTTTTTTGGTCTTTTCGAGACATGGTCTCTGTGATGGTTAATCCTGGGTGTCAACTTGACTGGACTAAGAACAAATAAGAGAAAAAGGGTCTTCTGGTAGGACCACCTCAACCCGGATGTCCCACCCCAAATGTGGTCGTTACCTTCTGCTGGTAGGCAGTATTTAAGGCCATGGCAGAAGGAGCTGGTCCCTTTTCTCCTTTGGCTTGCCTCTCTCATCTGGTGAGTTTGTCTTGCTGCTGTGATCAACCTTTCGCATCCCAGCGTGTACTGAGACAGACAGATCTCCTGGAATCCATTCGGGCCTTCAGCACTAGATTGGGACTACTGAGACATCCAGCACTGTGGACTGGTCCCTGGATTCTCGGCCTTTCCAGTGTGGTGCAGCTACTGTTGGACTCCTTGAACTCTGTCACGTGAGAAAATCAATAAATTGTATATAGCTATATATTCGTCCTGTTGCTTCTGTTTCTTTAGAGAACCCTGACTAATACAGTCTCCCTGTAGCCCCAGCTGTCCCAGAACTCACTCTGTAGACCATGCTGGCCTTGAACTCACAAAGATCCGTCTGCCTCTGCCTCCCGAGTGCTAGGATTAAAGACATGAGCCACCACACCCAGCAAACAATGCTACTTTAACAGCTCATACAAAATAAATACTAACTACTAACAACCAATTTGGTGCACTTCAAATTACACCATGTTAAAAACTATCAGTTGGATTGCCTGTAGCCAGCCTTGACATGGTGTGGGGGTTCTGTTGGTTCCAGCTTGCCTGTGAGTGCCTAAACCTTGTCCCGGCCCCAGGTGGTGGTGAGCTTCCCCTGTTGTGCTGCAGTCCCAAATCCTCTAGCTCAGGAATATCTGAAGTCCCTCCCTCTGCTCCAGGGCTAGACTCTTCCATCCTTGGACCCAGATCTGGGCATTTCAAGCCTGCCTGTGAGTGCCTGCAGCCGGCCTCCATGTGGTGTGGAGGTCTTGTTGGCTCAAGCCTGTCTGGGAGTGCCTGAAGCTGGCCTCCCAAGTGGTGGTGAGATTCCCCAGTTGTGCTGTCCCCAATACTCTAGCCAGGGATCATCTGAAGTCCCACCTACTACTGCAGGGATAGATACCCTGCATTTTAGTAGGGTTCTAGACCTTTGCATACTGCCCAAGAGTGCCTGAACTGAGTCTCTGCCCAGAAACCCTTCTAAACTGTGCCATGTCTGCCTGATGGTAGGGGCTAAGACCTTAGAAGAAAGCCTGGGAATATTTGATTAATATATTCATCTTGGGCGACTGGAGGAGTTACTGATTAGCTAGACAAGAACTAGCTGGTCCTTCCAATTCAAAATCAGAAGGGAGAACCCAAAGCCTAGATCAATCAACCTTTCATACATAAAAAGAAGACAACCAAGGTACTTCAAGAATACAAAAATGTCAGTCTTCAACTCAACAAAGGAAGACCTGACTTTAATACCAGAATCACAAACAAAAGAAATCCACATGCCAAAATCACAATGAAAAAAATAATTATATGAAAACCCCAAATAATATGTCTCCACTAAATACTACCAATTCTGTAGAAGTGTCTACAACGAAGATCCCCTAGATGTAACCCAGGACACAGAATTTAAAAGAACTATCATAAACATGATCAAAGAATTCAAGGAATTTAAAGAACACACAAACAAATCAAAGAACTAAAAGAAGATAGGGAAAAACTGACTGAATTCACAAAAGAGAAATTCTGAAGAAAACGCAGGCTGAAAGGAAAAAAAGAAGTGGAACACTCAATAAGCCATCTGGAAAGGATGGGATAAAGCCTCAATAACAGAGTGAATGAATATGAAAATGAAGGTAAAAAATAGAATATCAAGAGTGGACAATAAATTTGAAGAAGTGGACCACTCAAAGTTTATGAAAATTAAAAAAAAAAAAAAACAGGAATGGAATACTCAGGAAATGTGGGACACCATGAAGAGACCAAGCATGTGGATAATAGATATAGAGGAAGGATAAGAATCTCAGGATAATGGTACTGACCAGATCTTCAACAGGATTGTAGAAGAAAGTTTCCCCCAGTGAAGGAAAGACATGCCCATATAATACAAGAAGCACGTAGAACACCAAATAGACAGGACCAGAAAAGAAATTCCCCATGACATATCATAGTAAAAACATTAGATGTTCAGAACAAAGAGAGAATACTGAAAGCTGAAAAAGAAAAACAATTCATACATAACAGAAAACCCATCAGAATTACAGCTGAATTTTCAATGCAAACTATGAAAGCCAGAAAAGCCTAGATCAAACTATTTCCAGTTCTAAATGACTATAGTTGTCAACCCAGAATACTTTACCCAGCAAAAAGTCTATCGTAGTTGAAGGAGAAAGAAAAACCTTCCATGACATGAATAGGCTGAGAGAATTCACCTCTAGGCAACCAGCCCTTCAGAGAATACTTGAAGCAATACAAAGACCAGAAGAAAGGAATGGCTATACCCCAAAGCAAGAGAAAGTAGTTAAATGAAGGTATAACTGTGGAAATACTAAGCTAGAAGAGGAATGCAAACAGAAACTAAAATGATGGAAACCAATACACATCTCTCAATAATAACTTTAAATATCGATGGACTGAACTTCCCAATCAAGAGACACAGAATAGTGGAATGGATTAAGAAACAAAATCCATCTTTCTGTTGTCTGCAAGGAACCCATCTCACCTTCAAGGACAGGCACTATCTTAAAGTGAAAGTGTGGAAGAAAATATTCCAAGAAAATGGCACTAATTAGTAAGCAGGAGTTGAAATTCCAATATCAGGCTGGAGAGATGGCTCAGCGGTTAGGAGCATTGACTGCTCTTGCAGAGGACCTGGGTTCGATTCCCAGCACCCACGTGGCAGCTAATAACCATCTTGGGCTGGGTGTGCTGGTGCACACCTTTAATCCCAGCACTCAGGAGGCAGAGGCAGGCAGATCTCTGTGAGTTCAAGGCTAACCTGGTCTACATAGCGAGCTCCAGACCAGCTGGGACTAAAAGGGAGACCCTGTCTCAAAAAAAAAAAAAAAAAGACAAAAAAGAAATTCTAATATCATACAAAATAGACCTCAAACTAAAACTAATCAGAAGAGATGAATAGGGTCACTTCATTCCTATCAAAGGAACAACTAACCAAGAAGATATTACAGTCATGAATATATATGCAACAAACTCTGGTGCACCTAAATTCATAAACACAATAATACAGGATTTTAACACACAGATCAATCCCAACATACTCATAGTAAGGGACCTCAATACTTCACTGTGTCCATTAAACAGGTCAACTGGACAAAGAATAAACAGAGACATCTGAGCTAAACAATACAATAAATCAAATGGACCTAACAGACATCTGCCGAATCTTCCACCCAAACACCAAAGAATATACTTTCTATTCAGCACCTCATGGAACTTTCTCCAAAAACGACCACATACTGGAGCACAAAACAAACCTCAACAAATACGAAAAGTGAAATCATTCCATGCATTCTATCAGACTACAATTGTAAGGTGGGCAGTCCTCTGACAAAGGATGGACTTTTGACATGGAATGTTTCCTCACAAGTCCAATGCTTTCTCATGCCAAAGACCTCCTGCCTCTCTAAGATTGTGAACTTGACTGGTTCTTCTGAAGAAAAAGTAAGGGCCAGAAGGCCAACCACCCTGCCCAACCAGCCAGATAACCTTGACTGCATAAGGGGGAGGGACCAGGGTCCATATAAAAGGACACCACCTGGTAGGGTCACTCTCTCACAATTTTGCCATCTTGGGCAGAGGTCACTGAGTCCATGCAAAGAGCTGAACAGAGACTTCACAAGTGAGGAATTAGAGATGGCTGAGAAACACCTTAAGAAGTGTTCAACATCACTAATCATTAAGGAAATGCAAATCAATACCACTTTGAAATATCTTCTTACTCCAATAAAACTGGCTAGGATCAAGAAAACAAATGATACCAAGTGCTGGAGAGGTTGTGGTGAAAGAAGAACACTCTTCCACTGCTGGTGGGAATGTAAACTTGTGCAGCCAATATGGAAAGCAGTGTGGAGAACCCTTGGAAGACTTGGAATGAACTTGCCACCTGACCCAGCCATACCACTCCTGGGCAAATGGCTGGAGCTAGAAGATATCATGCTGAGTGAAGTAACACAGTCCCAGAAAAACAAATGATGGATGTTATCCCTCATCTGTGGAAGTTAGTGCCAATTACGTACTTGTAAGTATTCCTTGTGCATGGCCCCTTGAGCTTTTGTCCAAGTAGTTGGGAGAGATGCATATTGGAAACAACAACAACAACAACAACAGCAGCAGCAACAGAAAGGACTGCATCAAAGAATTGACTGAAACTGTGAACTTCTGCTAAAAATAGTCAACTTCCACATGGAGAATTTTGAGAAAGACTGAGAAAGATGAAAAGCATGTTTCGGGGCTGGAGAGATAGCCTAGCGGTTAAGAGCACCGACTGCTGTTGCAGAGGACCTGGGATCGATCCCCAGCAACCACATGGCGGCTGAGAAACGTCTGTAACTCCAATTCCAGGAGAACTCCAGTTCCAGGGGAATCTGACGCCCTCTTCTGACCTCCACGGCATTGTATGACATGGGTGCACAAACCTACATGCAGACAGTACATTCATAAAAAATAAATAATAATTCATAAAAAATAAATTAAATTAAAAAAAAAGAAAAGCATGTTTTGCAGAATACATGAGCTCTGGTGGGGTCAGGGGATAGGGTGGGGGACTTGGGTCTAGATTTGATTAGTAACATAATCTTGTACAAAAAACATATATAATAAAAAATGTAAAAAATTACACTATTTCCCAAAGGGCACATCTCAAATTCAGAGTTATATTTCCTTTTTTTTTATTCCAATGTATAATTTTATTGATTTTTTGTGGATTTCAAACAATACATCTTAATCATATTTAAACAGTGTGCCCTATCTGCCTCCCAGACCCCCACATGTTTTCAGGCATTATGTCATATATGTTAAGGCTTATTAAGTCAAGTGTGTGTACCTATTTGTCTCTTAGTGTGAGGTCATCTACTGAAGCCTGTTCAGCTTGACCACACTGATGGTCACTGAAGTTGGGGCCTCCTGCCCATTTCTTCGGTTCCATGCTGATTTTTGTCAAACTGCTAAACAGTATTTAAGAAATTGAAGATGATGTGAATCAAAAGACATCTCACGTTCCCGTGTTGGAAAATTCAATCAGGATAAGGTCTCCATTCTTCACAAACCAATCTAAAGAGTCAATGCAAACCATACTGAAAAAAATATCCCAATGGCTTTAGGTTGATTTTTATGTTTTGTGTTGTTTTGTTTTGTAGAAACAGACAGAATTTTCTTTTTTTTCCATTTTTTTTATTGATGCTTTGTGTATTTCATACATCATTTTCCAATTCAGTTCAGGCATATTACCCTTTCCTTTCCCTCCAACCCCAACCCATCCCAGATCATGCATTCTGCCATAACTGCCCTGCATCTTTCTCTGTTTTTTTTTTCATTTTTTAACAATAAGTGATAATTTATGAGTACAAGCATCCTTCATGTAAAACCAATTTGCAAGCAGTTGTGCCCAAACCCACACAGTCCATGGGTCCCACCATCCAGCAGGGGAGGCTTGTATGTTCAATCAAGTTGATAAAATGCGTGTCCAGACTATATTGCTGTAGTTTCACCATTCACCCCAATCGCAGCCCTTACATTCTACCACGCCCCCTCTTCCGCAGATTGTTCCCTAGGCTTAGAAAAGGGGCACAGGTGGATGAGAGGTAAAACAGTCCACTCTCTCTGGAGCTGTTGACTTGGACTCTGGTCAATTCTGGCTGTTTCCTTTCATGGGCTGACAGTTTGTCCAGGAATAACCTTTCGATCCTACTAATGAAGAACAAGCAATTAGATATATAGGTATTTAAGCAGCACTAATAGTTATGGTAGGTTACTTTAGCATAGACACATGTTTGGATATGTTAATCCATGAATTACAATTTTCCCCCCTGTTAAATATGACAGGGTCTTACTGTGGCTTATAACATCTCCTAACCATTAAAAGATGTTAAGCTTGTGACATCAGCACGTGGGTTATTCCTCCAAGGAGAGAGCAAATAAGCCAATTAGATGGGGATATACAGGACTTTTGGGCTGCCTCTGCTGCACAGTATTTCCAGGCAGGTGAGGTGTGGCTGGTGCTGACAGAGGAGTCTGCTCTGACTGCAAAATGACCCATATTTGCTTTTGGGTTTTTAGTGGCCTTTGGTAACAATCTTTCTGGTATTCCAGATACCATCTGTACACTTGCATGTGGGTTCCAATATATCTTTCCCCATGTTTACATCAAGTCATTTTTTGACAGCAGGGCTTATCGCCTCTTTCTTCTTGCAGGATCCCAGTTTAGAGTCAAGTGAGCCTTTACTTTTTGGGGGCTTGGATCCCGTGACCAACATCTCTTTGGTCGAAGTAATCCATTGTCTTATGTACAGAGTCTCCTGTATTTAATATTTTGTTCTTAAGTGCATAGCTTACGGAGACTTTAGTATTAATTGTCTGAATAGAGAATAATCTTTTCACAGTTTCTAGGTCTGATATAAAGTCAATTAAAGAAAGCAGTTTTCACTGGATTTTATAAGTGATTACCTCTGTAATAGTGTGTCTCCAATTTAACAGTTGGAGAAGGACCTTATCATCATCGTATTTCTCCTTCCTTCTATGGGGCAGAGGTAAGAAAGTCTCTCATATAAAACCTTTGGTGTCCCCTAGAAGGTAAGTTTGTTAGGACTCATTTATAAATAGTTGTTACAGTAGGATTGCACAGAGAGTTTTGATGTTTGGTAGGAAACCTGAGGCTGTTTCTTCCTTACAATGTTCAGAAGGGCCAACCTTTCTTTATGGCACTTTGCTGGTATATCCCACTCAATGCAAAAGCTGTATCTTTTCTTTTCTCAGCTTTACGTTGATGACATTTTGACCTGTTGGAACATAACAAATCGTTCCCAATAGTTAGTTTTAAGATTTGATTGGCAAGGTTTTGACAAAAGGTTTCGTATACTAGTCTTATCCCCCCTTTTGGTAGGGTTTTTGTTTTTTGACCACATGAGTCTCAAAAGAAGCAGCCTGTATGTATACATACGTAAGGGTGGAATCAGACAGTGTCTGAAGCAAAACTGGATACTTGTTGAACTCTCGTCAATTAAATATGCATTAATCAAATATACACCCGTGGCCCTCTCCGCCCTCCCACCCTTTTCACAATTCACAATTTCAGTCAATTTTCTGATAAAGTCCTTGGTTGTTGTTGGTTTTTTTTTTTTTTTAATATGTATCTGTCTCCAGAGAAACATGTTATCGGGTTTTTTTTGGCCAAACCTTAGTATCCACATATGAGGGACACCATTTGTCATTTGTTTTTCGGGACTGTGTTACTTCACTAACATAATGTCTTCTATTCCATCCAATTTTAACCTGCAGTTCATGAGTTGTCCCCTCTTTACAGCTCATAGAACTCTAGATGTATACATGTAGTCATATTTCTTTATCCGTCCTCGGTTGAGGGGCACCTGGGCTGGTTCAGCTTTTTGCATGTGAACAAGCTACAATAAAACATGAGTGGCATTTATCTTTGCAGTAAGGATGAGTTCTTTGGTTATATACCAGGAGTGTATGAACTGGGTCAAATGGCAGCTAGTAAGACATATGTTAAGTGAAGTAACACAGGCCCAGAAAAACAAATGACAATGGTATCCCTCATATGAGAATGCTAGTGCCAATAACCCAGTTAATAAATATTTCTCCTGTAGAGGGATGCATATTAAAAGAACAACACAGAAAGACTGCAACAGAAACTGACTGAAATGGTGAATCGGGAAGGGGGGAGAGGCGGGGAGAGGACCCGGGTGTGTATTCGATTAATGCATATTTAAATTGACATGGGTTTCAACAAGTATCAGTTTTGCCCAGACATCTGTTACAGGTTATATGGTGTTTTTAGGACTTAGTAAAAGTAGAATATGTGTTATTAACCAACATTGTTTTAAAAGGATTCTCATTAAAAACGGTAATGCATCTGAGTTAAATGGTGTTATAAATGGCTGTCGTCCACATTTGTTTTACATAAAAATTGTATAAAAAAAATAATTTGGGATTGTCACATACGACATAAGTTTCTATGACTTTTTTTCTGTTTGTACAGTATCAACCTTGTGGCATTCTCTTTCACCTAAGATGATTTAACTTGAAAATTAAGTTTGCTTCCCAGTTAATCAACATAATTACCCAAAACAACATGGGTAAAATTCGATGAAATCTGTGGCCTTGATTCCACCCTAGATGGTATGTATAATAACTGCTTTTGAGACTCATGGGTCAAAAAACAAAAACTAAATAAAAAAGGGGATTACAGATAATATGAAACCTTTTTGTGAAAAACCTTGCAATTCAATATTAAAACTAACTAAGGGTAAAAGATTTGTTGTGCTCCAAAAGTCAAAATGTCACCAACTTAATGTGGCTGAGAAAGAAAAATACAGCTTTGCATTGAGTAGGATGTACCAGAAAGCACCACAGAAAGTGGCCCGTCTGAACATTGAAAGGAAGAAATGCCTCAGATTGCTACAACATCACAGCCCCCTGTGGATCCTATGTAACAAATATTTATAAATGAGTCCTAATGAAACTTCCCTTCTAGTGCCACAAAGGTTTTAATATTGAGAGACTTCTTACCTCCCCCAAGAAAAGAGAGAAATACTGATGTGATAAGTCACTTCTCCAACTGTAAATTGGAGACAACTATTATAGAGGTAATCTCTTAATAAAACGGTAAAACGCCTTCTTTTAATGACTGATAGACATAGAACTGTGAAAGGATTATTCTTCTATTCAGAACCAAATATAATACTAAAGTCTCCTTAAGCTATGCACTTAAGCAAAATATATTATACAGGAGCTCTGATACCAGCAATGGATTATTACCAAAGGAGATGTTGGCAGATGGGGATCCAGCCCCCCACAAAAGGTAAGTCCTTCCAAACTGGGATACCTGCAAGAAGGGGCATAAGGCCCTGCTGTGAAGAACTGATGTAAAACATGGGAGGATTATTGAGACACCACTTGCAAGTGTACAGATGTCTCTGGAATACCAGAGAGGTTACCAAAGGCCACTAAAAAAAGCAAATGAGGTCTCCCTGAGTCAGGCAAGACTCCTCTGTCCAGCAGGCTCACACCTCACCTGCCTGGAAATACTGTGCAGCAGTATGGCAGAGAAGCAGGCAGCCATTGCCTGTATATCCCAAATCTAATTGGTTATTGGCTCTCTCCTTGGAGGAAATAACCCACGGCTGATGCACAAGCTACATGTTTAAGTGTTAGGGGAGTGTTATAAGCCACAGTAAGACCTCTGTCATATTTAACAGAATAAAACAACATAATTCTGGATTAAACATACAACAACTTCTGTGTCAATACCCAAAAGTACCTACCATAAACAATTATTAAGTTTAAAATTACCTATATAACTAATTGGCTTGTGCTTCATTGAGTAGGATTCAAAAGGTTATTCCTGGACAAAATGTCAGCCATGTAAAGGAAACAGCCGAATTGACCAGAGTCCAAAAGAAAACAGCTCCAGAGCAAGTAGCATTGTTTTGTTCTCATCCTCCTGTGCCCCTTTTTATAAGCCTAGGGAAAATCTGTTGAAGAGGGGGCATTGTGTAATGTAAGGGCTGCCTGATGCGGTGAAGGTGTGAAAACTAGCAGCAATATAGTCTGGAATTTATTTGATCGAACTTGATTGAAATACAAGCTCCCCCTGCTGGATTGTGGGACTCCATGGCTGTGGGGTTTGGGCACAATGCTTGCAATTTTTTACATGAAAGGATACTTGTACTCATAATTCTTCACTTATTTGTAAAAAAAGAAAAAAAACTAGAGGAAAGATTGCAGGACAGTTATGGGCAGAATGCATGATCTGGGTGAGGTTGTGTATTAAGTCAATTTTTTTGTTGTTTTGATAAAACACCATGACCAACTGAACTTTTTATAAAAGGAAGAGTTTCTTGAGTTTAGGATTGCCGGTTCCAGGGAATCAGAGTCCATGCGGTGGGAGCGTGTTGGCCAAGGGCTAGAGCGCAAGCTGAGGGTTCAAACTCTCAATGAGCACAGGAAAGAAGCGGCGACTGGAGACTGCAAGGCTTGTTAAACTCACTAAGCCTGCCCCAGTGACCAATACTTCCTCTAGCACAGGCACACCTTCTAAGACCTCAAGAACAGTGCCAATAACTGGAGTCAAAATGTCTGAAATACTTAAAGCCTATGGGGGCTACTCAAACTTACACATCCACTCCCTGGACGCCCCATAGGCTCCTGTCCATATAAAATTCAAAATGCACTTAGTCCAACCCCAAAAGTCCCCATAATCTTTAACAGTTCAATGCCATTCAAAATCTACAGTCAAAAGTCTCTTCCTGAGACTTAGGACAATCTCTTAACTGTAAGCTCGTGTAAAATCAAAAGGCAAATTACAAACTCCCAATGTACAGTGGAACTGAATACAGCATTCTCATTCCAAAAGGGAGGAATAGAAGGCATAGGTGAGGAAATACTGGAGCCAAACAAGACAAGCAGATGGAAAGCAGAGGGCAGCACGCAAGTCCAGTAGCTCCATTGTGCAACTTCTGTGAAACTTGAGCTTCCACCCAAAGGGCTTAGATTGGTCAGCTCTTCCAGCTTTGTGTGGCAACATACATCTCTTTTCTTAGGCTGGTACCACTCCCTGAATGCAGCTCTGCTTGGCAAATATCTCACAGGACTGGCATCTCGAAATGTCTTCTTGGGGTCTCCATGGCCTAACCAGACTTCAGATTCACAGCTTCATGCAATGGCCTATCAGGGGCTACTTTATGCAGGGACACCGCTGCTGCACTCTGCCTGACCTTGGCAGCTTTCTGAAACTACAGAGGAAGAACTCAAGACCCCTTCACTCTTGCAAACTTTATGCCTCTAAATCCAGCACCATGGAGAAACTGCTGAGTTTTGCTGCAAGTTTGGGGTGGACTCTAGCCTGTTCTTCAACCACATTTGCATCTTTTCTCTGCCCTGATTGGAGCAGAAACCCTTTCAGTTTTTCCTTTCAAAGTTTGAGGATTAAGCTGGGTGTGGTTTTGCCTGAAGGTACTATTCTGTTGGTTTACTTTGTATAAATCTCAGGGCCCTTCCTTAATCACTTTAATCTCACTTTTTCCATTGTTTACTTGTAAATATCGAGGCCCTTCCTTAATCAATTTAAACTCAATCTCACTTTTTCAGCTGTTTACTTTTACTAGCTAGGCCTCTCCTTAGATCAGTGTTAAACCTCCTTATCAAGGTACCTCTCCTTCACATGCCTTGGCGCCACCTTTAATCTTCCTAGTGGGGGTTTTCGGATCCAAACTGTACATTCTATATTTCTTTTGCCCCATCTGCTCTTCATCACTGTAGATCTGTATGATATTCACCATTAATAGCCATGCCACCATTTCTACATTGAGCGCTGTCTTCAAATATCCTCTACCAAGACCTTAGTCCATTGCTTTCAAATTAGCCATCACGGCACACATTTTGGGCTGTTGGGCAAACTGCTGCCGAATCTTTATCAAAATATCCGAGTTGCCGCCTAAGTCTTTAATTTTCCTCTGGGACTGCATTTTTTGCAGCCATGCTTTCTTCCAGGGTTCTACTAGAATGGCCCCTTTAAGCTCTGCTTACAGTAGTCACAGCTTTTTCTAGCCCAAAGTTCCAAAGTCTTCCACATTTCTCCCAATACCACACATGGTCTGGTTCTTCACAGCCAACGCCCACCTCTGGCACCACATAACTGTATTAGTCAATTTACTGTTGCTGTAACAACACACATAACACAACAGGAACCTCTATTAAAAGGAAGAGTTTTATTTAAGGGCTTAACAATTGACGGTTTCCAGGGACAGAGTCCATTGTGGCGGGAAGGCGTGGTGGGCCGGGGCCTAAGAGCAGCAAGCTGAAAGGTCCATCCCTTCCTCATACCCACAGCACAGCGCAAGTCAGCAGAGAGTGAACTGGAGACAGTACACCAGCAACACGCGTACTGTTAAACTACTAAGCCTGCCCCCAGTGACATACTTTCTCTAGCACATGCCACACCTTCTAAGACTCCAAAAAACAGTGCCACCTGGAGGCAAATGTTTGAATACTTAAAGGCTACGGGGGACACTCATTCAACCCACAGGTGGGGTTGGGGTTTGGGGGAAGGGAAAGGGAAATATGCCTGGAACTTGGAAATTGACTATGAAATACACAAAGCATTAATTAATAAAATAATAAAGAAAAAATCCATCTTCTTTGCCTTTACAAACTTATCTCACCTTCAAAGACAGGCACTACCTGTGGTTGAAAGAATGGAAAAATTATTTCAAGCAAATGGCACTAAGAAGCAGACAGGAGTTNATTCAACCTTCTTTGTCTTCTCCATTAATCACCTTCATAAAGAAACTAGACGTAGAGACTTAGGAACCCATTGTTTGGTCAGGAAATAGCAGTGATTATCCTGTTCCATGCCTCTTGGGCAATAGACTCCTGCCATGTGATTCTAAACTCTCCTAAGCATCAGAAGCACCAGTCGGCTTTTTAAAATGGCAGATGGCCCTGCTCCCATCCTGATCATTCTAAACTCAGTTGTTCAAGAAACTGTCATGAGCATTGCTATTTTGTGTTTTTGGTTTTATCTTGATGTGGCTGTTGTTTGGCTTTGTAGCCGGAGTCAGAGCATCAAACTCCTGTTTCAGCGACCCAAATACTGAGATAACAGGCCTGTTTCCCACACCCAAATACAGTGGCATTTTTAAAAGAGCTCTGAGTAATTCTAATGTGTAACTAGAATGGCAATCCACAGTTTTACTCTAAGCCACTGAGCTAATCAGCCATACAATATGATGAAGAAAGGAGTGGAGTTGGGAAATAGAGTAGTCTGTTAGGCAAGGATAGTTGGGACTATGTTTAGCATGGATTTTATAAGGGGATTTATTTAATTTCATTACCATATCCACCGATTGTAAAAAACATGATTTGAAATTTTCAAAAATGAATAGATATGGTATGTTTCCCTTTGGGTCTGAGTTGAAAAGTGTCAGAAATTCAGGACTAGAGAGATAGTTTAGTAGTTAAGAGCACTGTTGCCTATAGGGGACCCGGGTTCAGTATTCCCAGCACCCACAGGATGGCCTAGAACTATCATTTCCTTCAGTTTCAGGGAATCCAAGTCTCTCTTCTAGCCCCTGTGTACATGCACGCCACAGGTGCACTATACATACAGGCAAACACTTCATACACATAAAATTCAAAACACAAAAAATCTGAAAAATTTTAAGTAATAACCTAATCAAATAATAACCACCAAAAGATTGAATGCTAAGGACAGTTCTGGCAGAATGCATGATACTGGGATGGGTGGGGGTGGGGGGGAGGAGAAGGGAAAAAGCCTGAATGAATTGGAAAAAATGTATGAACTGCCACCAAAGCATCAATAAACCTAATTTAAAAAAAAAAAAGTTGACTGCTGAAAACCTTTGCAGACTTACTCTCAGCCTTGCAATGACAATGACCCTGTAGCCATATCCACGTTGATTTACCCCTGTGACATATGTATTATGGCATGACCCATGAACTGACTTTTAGAAGCCTGATTTTCAGAGAGCAGGGGCTGGAATGTCTTAACAGCTGGGTGATCAGAGGAAACCTGAAAAGATGGTGCATGCCATTTTATCCTATAAACACACTCTAGGATCTCTGGGGTTTCTTATTGTTTGTGTTATTTGCTGTGATTACAGTTGGATTTCAAGAGCAGAGGATGTTTCGCTCAGTCACCCAGGAAAGGGAAACCAAGCGATCTTTAAGTCTTCCACCAAGATTCCACGAGTCAGAGGAGCCTGAGTGGGTCTCCATGGCCAAGAAGATATCCAAGGCATGGTGCCACATCGCAGAGATCTTGCAGTAATCAGCTCCTGAGTGGAGAAGCAGCATTTTTAGCGATTATTGTGAATAGCTATCGTAACTTCACATAATAATCTTTACTAGGACCAGTTTTTATTAAGTAAAATAATCCTGGATGTGGGAATTAACACTTTTTATTATTTGAGGGGACTAAAAGTCACTAATGCCTAACTTTTAGTACAGTCACTGCCAGCATCCCCAAATCCAGCATTTCCTCCATTAAAACTATGCTGTAGAATTGTGAATTCATTAACTTTCGAAAATTGACCTTCAAAGGAAGACAGAAACCATATTTTGCTACAGCAAATAAACATTGATATTTCTCTCCACCAAAAGAAATTAATTTCAGTGGGGGAGAGTCAAATGATTTAACCCAGAGATTGGCTTTTAGGTTTTATAAGCCTAGATAAATTCTGAATTAGTTGGTTGAAGCACCAAGCTATGCAAAGGCTTGGAGAAGATATGGTGAAAGTTTCAGTTCTAAATTTGTACGAAAAATTTTGCCCTTAATACTTCTCATCACCCAATACCCACTTGAAATACCTTCCACATATCCCTGGTGACACCCCCATGCTTTCTAATTTGGGTGATAGGAACACGTGCCCCTCATCCCTGTAGACCTCTTGCATGTTTAATAGCAGTGACTACCTCCCTACAGACAGATCATCGTTTTCCCATGTCATTCTACTACTCCATATGGTTCTTGAGCCAGGAATAAAGATGTTGGGCTCTTTTCCCACTTTCCAACATATAGATGGCTCTAGAGTATCAGTCACATTCAACAGAACTTATGTGTCCTCATGCCCTCTCCATTTAATCATTTTTTTTCTTGCAAAGTTTTTTTTTTGAGACAGGTAGCCAGGAACTCTGTATATAGACCAGGCTGTGGCGTCCCCCACCTCATGCCGATTTGGTTGCCTTGTCTCCTGGAGTGGCTGGGATTAAAGGCCTGCAGGGACCATTTGCTGGCCCAAAACTTGTTTTTAATTAGCTTGCAAATTAGTAAGTTTCTTTATGACACTTTCATACATAATTTGTTAGTTGACCCTGACCGTGGCCCATCCTTTCTCCATTTCTCTGCCTGCCTCCCATCCTGCATCCCCACTTACACACCCCTCCAGTGACCCTCCTTCCATTTTCAAATCCTAACCATTTATTCTAGCCCTCAAGTCCAGCAAACATTGAGAGCAACTTTTAGCTGCCTTAACACTAAACTTAGTTCGTTTTCCCAGCGACTAAAGGATATCTATTTCTTTCACTTTTTGCTTACTTCACTTAAACAGAAATGCAGCCTTGGACATCTTTCTGTGCCTTTATATTCTGAGCAGGATGAGGTCCCATGATCTAGAGAGGTAATGAGATTCTCAAGCTACTTTAAATAGTGCTGGATTTTGCTGATGATGGTATAATGAGATACTGTACAGCAACATGCTAGATTTTCTATTTACTCTGTCAAACATCCATTTCTTGTGACATCCATTTCGTGTTATACTATAGCTTTGCTTTTTTGATAATGTTTCTTAATTGATACAATTTCCATTCCCTTTTTAGTTCCATAGTGAATAGCTCAATTAAATAGATCACTTAACATAGGTAATTCCAGTAGATTTCCTCTAATATTTCCCTTCGCCATTTTGACTGTACCTCCATTCCATTATTCTCACTATGAGAACTGCCCATTAAAACATGTCTCTTCCACTACTAACAGTATTCGGTTTTTAATAAGGTTAAGTTTTTTTGCAATGCTTAGGAATGTATCCTAATAAGTTTCTCTGTTTCTTTTCACTTTCTTAGCTTTTAATGCAGGCAATGGAATTAAAGTCAATAAAGCTCTTCCTGTTGTTGGGCTCACTCTGTCTGGGAAATGGGGGAGGAACGGAAATAGAATACTGACAACTCACATGGAAAGTTGTCACAAGAGCAAAACATTCTTAAGAGTTTGCATTGCATGCAAGGGGCCTCCATACAGGCATGCCTGACCAAGCCGATGGCCTCCAAGTGGGCCTTGGGGAGGAGGAATAGAAGCACTTTTGAAGAAGCTTTCTGTAGGAAAATGTGAGGGGAAAAGTCAAACAGGTATAATGGGCTGAGGTTGATTGAGAAGGGTCTTGGTCCATCGTGGCTGTATACCAGTCAGCTTAGGGATCTGGTCTAACTCTTACACTAACAAGGGTTTCTGAAACAAGCCATTTTCAGAATCATGGAGTCAGTGTGCTTGGGAATAAAGGATGGTACATTGTGAGGGAGAGAAAGGGTTTAACAACCCCAAATATTTACTTGGCCTGACTAGTGAGGAAATTACCTGGGTTCAGAACAGGAGCTCAGCTGGGGAAATCTACATTTAAAACCAAACCAATAAAACATTTTATAGTGACACCTTTTTTCCCTGTATTCCTAATGAATGGCCGGAGGCCAGAATGGGTTTGATGTATATATATGTCAGACTTCTAAAAGAACCTGCTCAGCGATGTGGACCTTCTTTCATATGCCTGGTCACCCTCTGGGCCCTGGCCTGCCTCCTAGACCAGGTCTTAGGTCCTATTACAGACATGTAATGATACATATCTGGGAGCCTATTCTCTAATAAGGTAGTCAGACTTCCTCAAGACAGCGCATCCCAAGAACAGACTGCAGGACCTGGAAGCAGTCTCAAAACTAGTCAGAGGTAGTAGCTACCTGTAGCATACTCTAGCAGGATGAGATAGTGTCTCCATAGGTTCCTGGCCCTCAAGAGAGGACTAAGGCCAGAAGATAGGCAAGGTGGACCACAAAAGCATGGAGACCAAGACAAATGTTCTTCATAATTACATCCAAGAGCAATGCTACATTTTTTTTTTTTTGGTCTTTTTGAGACATGGTCTCTGTGATAGTTAATCCTGGGTGTCTACTTGACTGGACTAAGGAACAAATAAGAGGAAAAGGGTCTTCTGATAGGACCACCTCAACCTGGATGCCCCACCCCAAATGTGGGCGTTACCTTCTGCCGGTAGGCAGTATTTAAAGCCACGGCAGAGAGAGCTGGTCCCTTTTCTCCTGTGGCTTGCCTCTCTCATCTGGGGAGTTTGTCTTGCTGCTGTGATCAACCTTTCGCATCCCAGCATGTACTGAGACCGGCAGATCTCCTGGAATCCATTCGGGCCTTCAGCACTAGATTGGGACTACTGAGACATCCAGCCTTGTGGACTGAGCAGTTCCCTGGATTCTCGGCCTTTCCAGTGTGGTGCAGCTACTGTTGGATTCCTTGAACTCTGTCATGTGAGAAAATCAATAAATTGTATATCGCTATATATTCGTCCTGTTGCTTCTGTTTCTTTAGAGAACCCTGACTAATACAGTCTCCCTGTAGCCCCAGCTGTCCCAGAACTCACTCTGTAGACCAGGCTGGCCTTGAACTCACAAAGATCTGTCTGCCTCTGCCTCCGGAATGCTAAGATTAAAGACATGATCCACCACAACCAGCAAACAATGCTACTTTAACAGCTCATACAAAATAAATACTAACTACTAACAACCAATTTGGTGCACTTCAAATTATACCATGTTAAACACTGACAGTTGGAGTGCCTGTAGGCAGCCTTGACATGGTGTGGGGGTTCTGTTGGTTCCAGCCTGCCTGTGAGTGCCTAAACCTTGTGCAGGCCCCGGGTGGTGGTGAGCTTCCCCAGTTGTGCTGCAGTCCCAAATCCTCTAGCTCAGGAATATCTGAAGTCCCTCCCTCTGCTCCATGGCTAGACTCTTCCATCCTTGGACCCAGATCTGGGCATTTCAAGCCTGCCTGGGAGTGCCTGCAGCTGGCCTCCATGTGGTGTGGAGGTCTTGTTGACTCCAGCCTGTCTGGGAGTGCGTGAAGCTGGCCTCCCAAGTGGTGGTGAGATTCCCCAGTTGTGCTGTCCCCAATACCGTAGCCAGGGATCATCTGAAGTCCCACACACTACTGCAGGGATAGATCTCCTGCATTTTAGTAGGGTTCTAGACCTTTGCATACTGCCCAAGAATGCCTGAACTGAGTCTCTGCCCAGAAACCCTTCTAAACTGTGCCGTGTCTGCCAGACAGTAGGGCCTAAGACCTTAGAAGAAAGCATGGGAAAATCTGATTAATATATTCATCTTGGGCCACTGGAGGAGCTACTGATTAGCTAGACGAGAACTAGCTGGTACTACCATTTCTGTAGAAGTGTCTACAACGAAGATCCCCTAGATGTAACCTAGGACACAGAATTTAAAAGAACTATCATAAACATAATCAAAGAATTCAAGGAATTTAAAGAACACACAAACAAATCAAAGAACTAAAAGAAGATAGGGAAAAACTGACTGAATTCACAAAAGAGAAATGCTGAAGAAAACGCAGGCTGAAAGGAGAAAGGAAGTGGAACACTCAATAAGCCATCTGGAAAGGATGGAATAAAGCCTCAATAACAGAATGAATGAATATGAAAATGAAAGTAGGAAATAGACTATCAAGAGTGGACAATAAATTTGAAGAATTGGACCACTCAAAGGTTATGAAAATTAAAAAAAAATAGGAATGGAATACTCAGGAAATGTGGGACACCATGAAGAGACCAAGCATGTGGATCATAGATATAGAGGAAGGAGAAGAATCTCAGGATAATGGTACTGACCAGATCTTCAACAGGATTGTAGAAGAAAGTTTCCCCCAGGGAAGGAAAGACATGCCCATATAATACAAGAAGCACATAGAACACCAAATAGACAGGACCAGAAAAGAAATTCCCCATGACATATATTAGTAAAAACATTAGATGTTCAGAACAAAGAGAGAATACTGAAAGCTGAAAAAGAAAAACAATTCATACATAACAGAAAACCCATCAGAATTACAGCTGAATTTTCAATGCAAACTATGAAAGCCAGAAAAGCCTAGATCAAACTATTTCCAGTTCTAAATGACTATAGTTGTCAACCCAGAATACTTTACCCAGCAAAAAGTCTATTGCAGTTGAAGGAGAAAGAAAAACCTTCCATGACATGAATAGGCTGAGAGAATTCACCTCTAACAAACCATCCCTTCAGAGAATACCTGAAGCAATACAAAGACCAGAAGAAAGGAATGGCTATACCCAAGCAGCAAGAGAAAGTAGTTAAATGAAGGTATAACTGTGGAAATACTAAGCTAGAAGAGGAATGCAAACAGAAACTAAAATGCTGGGAACCAATACACATCTCTCAATAATAACTTTAAATATCGATGGATTGAACTCCCCAATCAAGAGACATAGAATAGTGGAATGGATTAAGAAACAAATTCCATCTTTTTGTTGTCTGCAAGAAACCCATCTCAACTTCAAGGACAGGCAGTATCTTAAGGTGAAAGTGTGGAAGAAAATATTCCAAGAAAATGGAATTTTACTAATTAGTAAGCAGGAGTTGAAATTCTAATATCAGGCTGGAGAGATGGCTCAGTGGTTAAGAGCATTGACTGCTCTTGCAGAGGACCTGGGTTCGAGTCCCAGCACCCACATGGCAGCTAATAACCATCTTAGGCCAGGTGTGGTGGTGCATGCCTTTAATCCCAGCACTCAGGAGGCAGAGGCAGGCAGATCTCTGTGAGTTCAAGGCCAACCTGGTCTACATAGCGAGCTCCAGGCCAGCTGGGACTAAAAGGGAGACCCTGTCTCAAAAAAAAAAGACAAAAAAGAAATTCTAATATCATACAAAATAGACCTCAAACTAAAACTAATCAGAAGAGATGAATAGGGTCACTTCATTCCTATCAAAGGAACAACTAACCAAGAAGATATTACAGTCATGAATATATATGCACCAAACTCTGGTGCACCTAACTTCATAAACACAATAATACAGGATTTTAACACACAGATCAATCCCAACATACTCATAGTAAGGGACCTCAATACTTCACTGTGTCCATTAGACAGGTCAACTGGACAAAGAATAAACAGAGACATCTGAGCTAAACAATACAATAAATCAAATGGACCTAACAGACATCTGCCGAATCTTCCACCCAAACACCAAAGAATATACTTTCTATTCAGCACCTCATGGAACTTTCTCCAAAAACGACCACATACTGGAGCACAAAACAAACCTCAACAAATACAAAAAGTGAAATCATTCCATGCATTCTATCAGACTACAATTGTAAGGTGGGCAGTCCTCTGACAAAGGACGGACTTTTGACATGGAATGTTTCCTCACAAGTCCAATGCTTTCTCATGCCAAAGAACTCCTGCCCCTCTAAGATTGTGAACTTTACTGGTTCTTCTGAAGAAAAAAGAAGGGCCAGAAGGCCAACCACCCTGCCCAACCAGCCAGATAACCTTTACTGCATAAGGGGGAGGGGCCAGGGTCCATAAAAAAGGACACCACCTGGTAGGGTCACTCTCTCACACTTTTGCCACCTTGGGAAGAGGTCACTGAGTCTATGCTGGGACTTTGGACAGACACAAGGGGAAGGAACATTGATGTTCGGCCTGTAAGTGACATAAATATCACTTTCACAGAGCGAATGCCCTCGTTCACTCTGTAAGCAAGCCTGAGTAAACTTGCTAGACTTCCCTGGACTGTGGTTCAGAGAGCCTTTCCTTGTTTTGCCTGGGGAACTGTGGGGTGGTGGAGGCAGGTCACCGCAGGTGCAGGTACCTTCCTGGAGGTATCTCTATGACAACAATGCAATAAAACTAATATCAATACCAGAAGAAGCCCTTATAACAACACAAACTAATGTAGATTAAATAAACTCTTAATGAATAAGTCAAAGAAGAAATTAAGAAAGAAATAAAAGTATTCCTGGAATTAAACAAAAAGGACAATACAACACACCAAAATCTCTGGGACAATTTACAAATAGTCCTAAGAAGGAAATGTATCACTCTAAGTGTCTACGTTAAAAAAAAAATGAAAAGGGCACAAATAAATGACTTAACATTGCAACTCAAGACACTTGAAAGACAACAACACATGAAACTCAAACCAAGCAGACAAGATTAACAAAAATCAGAGCAGAAATTAATGAAATAGTAACAAAGGAAACAATACAATCAATGAGTCCAAGAGCTGGGTTATTTGCAAAGATAAACAAGATAGAGAGGCCCTTAGCCTAGTTAACCAGAAGAAAGAAATTTGGAAGGAGAATGTAAGAGAAGATGAAGAGACTTGAGGGTGGTGGGAGAGAAGGAAAGGAAATGCACCTGATGTGAAAGCAGTGGGAGAACTATCAGGGAGAGGAAGATGATCAGCAGGAGTAGGGAAAGATAGATAGGGCAGGGTTATTGGAAAAGAAATGAAATAAAATAAAGAAAATCACCCCCAACACACACAGCCATAATGAAACACAACATTTTGTATGCCAACTAAAACAATTAATTTAAAAATTACACTATTCAACTGAAAAGCACAGGTAAGTAGGAGCTGGGTGCTTCAGCAAGGCAGATTGTTGTTTGATTTAATTTAGTTGTCTTTGGTTTGATTGGCTTTTGTGGCTCTGGGGGTTGAGTTATCCTCCCAGCTGCTATAAAAGGTGGGTTTGCGTGAGTCTTGAAATTGGAGATCTCACAAGACCACCTGAAGCACAGGTACCCCCCCCTGCCAACTGGGTTTACCAAAGAAGGAGTGTCCAAGTGGATTCTTTGGAGAACCTTCAGAACAGAAAGGGACGAGTGAGTTGGACTTCCAATAGAAAGCCTAAAGCTTAGAGAAGTCATCACTCCATAAGCAAGGAGTAAAGGAAAAAAACAAACAAACAAATCAAACAAACAAAGAAGGCATCTGAAGAAGGCAACAAAACAAGTCTTCAACACAGTGAAGAGGTATTTGGGAGCCACATTGGAATACAGGCAAGGAGAAGCCCATATGCCAGGAACACGAAGAAGAGACAACATGGGAAATGTCCAGGATAATTCCACACCAAACTCTACCAACCCTGTGGAAGATTCCTACAGTGGGATCCCCCTGGGGATGGCCGATGGCCGAGGACACAGATATCAGAAGCACAATTGGGAACATACTTAAAGAAGTACAAGATTATGCAAAGAAAGCCATTACATTTTTATCAAAGGAACAATTCACCAAGAAGTTTCACAGCTATGACTATATATGCACCAAACTCTGGTGCACCAAACTTTATGAAGACAATTCTCCAGGACCACAAGACCTGGGTGCCTACATTAGAAAAACAGAAAGAGCACAAGTGAATGATCTAACACTGCAGCTAAAAGCACTTGAGAGACAACAGATGAACCCTAAACACAAGAGACAGGAAGAAATAACAAAAATGAGAGCAGAAATCAATGAAATAGAAACAAAGAAAACCATACCAAAAAATATCAATGAATCCCAAAGTTGGTTCTTTGAAAGAATAAACAAGATAGACAGACCTCTAGCCCAGTTAACCAAAAGAAAGAAGGAAAAACTCCAAATCAATACAATCCATGATGAAAAGGGAAATATCACAAGAGACCAGGAAAAGATCCAGAAAATCATACGGGAATACTTCAAAAACCTGTCCTCTACCAAGTTTGAAAACTTAGAATAAATCGATGAATATCTGAAATCCTGGGAATCACCAAAGCTCAACCAAGAAGAGATCGACAGCTTAAACAGACCCATAATACATGAAGAAATTGAAGATGTAATAAGAAACCTCCCAACTAAAAAAAGCCCAGGCCCAGATGGTTTCATGGCAGAATTCTATAAAACATTTCAAAAAGACTTACAACCATTATTACTGAAATTGTTTAGAAGGATACAAACAGAGGGAATTCTCCCAAATTCCTTCTATGAAGCCAGCATCACTCTATTACCAAAACCAGGCAAAGATACAACTAAAAAGGAGAATTATAGACCCATCTCCCTAATGAACACAGATGCCAAAATTCTAAACAGGATACTGGCAAATCGCATACAGACCCACATCAAGAAGATCATCCATCATGACCAAGTTGGATTCATACCAGAGATGCAGGGATGGTTCAACATACGAAAATCAATAAACATCATCAAACACATAAATGGAATCAAAGACAAAAACCACACCATCATCTCAATTGATGCTGAAAAAGCCTTTGACAAAATCCAGCATCCCTTCATGCTTAAAGTCCTAGAAGGAATTGGATTGGAGGGATCATTCCTCAATGTAATCAAAGCCATATACAGGAAACCCACAGCCAATATCATCCTAAATGGGGAAATGACAGAAACATTCCCTTTAAAGGTAGGAACTCGGCAAGGCTGCCCCCTGTCACCACTCCTCTTCAATATAGTGCTTGAAACACTTGCTAGAGCAATAAGGCAAGAAAAGGAAATTAAAGGAGTACTAATTGGAAAAGAGGAAGTCAAGCTATCCCTATTTGCTGATGATATGATTGTTTACTTAAGGGATGCTAAAAACTCCACCAGAAAACTCCTAGAAACGATTAACAGCTTCAGCAAAGTGGCAGGATACAAAATTAACCTTAAAAAATCAATGGCCTTTCTTTACACCAAGAACAAGCAACTGGAGAAAGAATTCAAAGAGACCTTCCCACTCACAATAGCCTCAAAAACAATAAAATACCTAGGAACAAACCTAACCAAAGACACCAAAGATCTCTACAACAAAAATTTTAAACCTTTAAAGAAAGAAATTGAAGAAGACATCAGAAGATGGAAAAACCTCCCATGCTCATGGATTGGGAAAATTAACATTGTAAAAATGTCCATTTTACCAAAACTCTTGTATAGATTTAATGCAATCCCAATCAAAATCCCCAAGAGTTTCTTCACAGGCTTGGAAACAAAAGTTCTTAAATTCATTTGGAAAAACAAAAGACCCCGAATAGCCAAATCAACCCTGAGTGAAAAGAGCTACACAGGAGGGATCTCTATACCAGATTTTAAACTATACTACAGGGCTATAGTCATAAAAACAGCCTGGTACTGGCACAAAAACAGACCTGTTGACCAATGGAACAAAACCGAAGATCCAAATCTGAGCACATACAATTTCAGCCATCTCATATTTGACAAGGGGGCCAAGAAACCACAATGGAGAAAAGACAGCATCTTCAGCAAGTGGTGTTGGCAAAACTGGATCACCACTTGTAGAAGAATGAAATTAAACCCCTACCTCTCACCCTGTACAAAAGTCAACTCCAGATGGATTAAAGACCTCAACGTGAAACCCCAAACTCTGAAGGTGATAGAAGAAAAAGTTGGCAGCAGACTACAAGACATAGGCGTAGGAAAAGACTTCCTAAATCAGACAGCAGCTGCGCAAGAATTAAGGTCGACAATTGACAAATGGGACCTCATTAAACTCAAAAACTTCTGTACATCAAAAGAAACAATCAAGGAAGTGAAGAGAAATCCCACAGAGTGGGAAGAAATCTTCACCATAGAAACATCTGACAAAACATTGATTTCCAGGATATATAAACTACTCAAAAAACAAAGAAGAAAGAAAACAAATGAACCAATCAATGGATGGAGCAAAGAGCTGAACAGAAACTTCACAAGTGAGGAATTAGAGATGGCTGAGAAACATCTTAAGAAGTGTTAGAATTCCAGTTACAGGGGAACCTGAGACCCTCTTCTGACCTCCATGGCATTGTACGACACGGGTGCACAAACCTACATGAAGACAGTACACTCATACACATACAAAAAGAAATAAAATTTTAAAAAAAGTGTTCACTATCACTAATCATTGAGGAAATGCAAATCAAAACCGCTTTAAGATATCATATTACTCCAATAAGACTGGCTAGGATCAAGAAAACAAATGATACCAAGTGCTGGGGAGGTTGTGGTGAAAGAAGAACACTCTTCCACTGCTGGTGGGAATGTAAACTCGTACAGCCACTATGGAAAGCAGTGTGGAGAACACTTGGAAGACTTGGAATGAAGTTGCCGCCTGACCCAGCCATACCACACCTGGGCAAATGGCTGGAGCTAGAAGATTTCATGCTGAGTGAAGGAACACAGTGCCAGAAAAACAAATGATGGATGGTATCCCTCATCTGTGGAAGCTAGTGCCAATTACCTTGTTGTAAGTATTCCTTGCGCACAGCCCCTTGAGCTTTTGTCCAAGTAGTTGGGAGAGATGCATATTGGAAACAACAACAAAAACAACAACATCAACAACAGCAACAGAAAGAACTGCATCAAAGAATTGACTGAAACTGTGAACTTCTGCTCAAAATAGTCAACTTCCACATGGAGAATTTTGAGAAAACCTGAGAAAGATGAAAAGCATGTTTGGGGGCTGGAGAGATAGCCTAGCGTTTAAGAGCACCGACTGCTCTTGCAGAGAACCTGGGATCGATCCCCAGCACCCACATGGCGGCTGAGAACCGTCTGTAACCCCAATTCCAGGAGAACTCCAGTTCCAGGGGAATCTGACGCCCTCTTCTGACCTCCGTGGCATTGCATGATGCGGGTGCACAAACCTACATGCAGACAGTACATTCAGGGGATAGGGTGGGGGACTTGGGTCTAGATTTGATTAGTTACATAATCTTGTACAAAAAACATGTATAATAAAAAATGTAAAAAATTACACTATTTCCCAAAGGGCACATCTCAAATTCAGAGCTACATTTCCTTTTTTTTTTATTCCAATGTATAGTTTTATTGAATTTTTGTGGATTTCAAACAATACATCTTAATCATATTTAAACGGCGTGCCTTATCTGCCTCCCAGACCCCCACATGTTTTCAGGCATTATGTCATATATGTTAAGGCTTATTAAGTCAAGTGTGTGTACCCAGTTGTTTCTTAGTGTGAGGTCATCCACTGGAGCCTGTTCAGATTGACCACACTTATGGTCACTGAAGTTGGGGCCTCCTGCCCATTTCTTCAGTTCTATGCTGATTTTTGTCAAACTGCTAAACAGTATTAAGAAATTGAAAATGGATTTGGGATCTCCTGAGCCCAGCGGCAGGAAGAGGGGGAGACAGGTAGGAACTGGGTGTCTTGGCGAGCTGATTGTTGATCCTTTGGTCCTGCTGTCTTTGGTTTGATTGGCCTTTGTGGCTGTGAGGTTGGAGTTATCCTCCCAGCTGGGATTAAAGGTGTGGTCTTTGGCTTGATTAGATCTAGTGGCTGTGGGGGCGGAGTTATCCTCCCAGCCGGTATTAAAGGCACGCTTGTGTGACTCTTGAGATTTGAGATCTCCTGAGCCCAG
>VZQC01009925.1:185999-211091 GCA_009823505.1 Rhizomys pruinosus
GGCCTCTGGAATGCCAGAGAGTGTTACCAAAGGCCACTAAACCAATAAAGCAAATATGGGTCTCCCTGAGTCAAGCAAGACTCCACTGTCAGCACCAGCTACACCTCACCTGCCTGGAAATACTGTGCAGCAGAGGCAGCCATGTGCCTGTATATCCCAAATCTAATTGGCTATTGGCTCTCCCCTTGGAGAAATAACCCATGGCTGATGCCACAAGCTTACATCCTCTACAGGTTAGATGTTAAATAATATTTCTAAAGGTGTTTTTTTTTTCAATGCATATGACGGTTCAATACAACCGCTAGGATAAAAATCTCTTAAAGGAATGTTTGGATAAATGTTTGTATGTGTATGACATTGTTAAACAGCATATTAAGATCTGTCTGTGTATGATTACAATGCACGTGACTGCTCAGTACAAACACTAGGATAAAAATCTCTTAAAGGAATGTGTGGATAAATGTGTGTATGTGTATGACATTGTTAAACAGCATATTAAGATCTGTCTGTATGATTACAATGCATGTGCCCCTGCTTAGCACAAGCTTTGCAAAGTGTCATCGCCAAATTTATTTATTAGAACTTTATTTATGAGTGTATGCATGAAGTACTGTTCACTTTTAAGAATTCTGTAATGTAATTATTGCATATCCACCTACCAGGTACTATATAACTAGTTACAGCATCAAGTGAAACAGACATATGTAGAGTTACCCATACATACTAAAATTGTTTTATATATCCGTTATACTTTGCACATGTTACTTTTAATATTTTTAAGAGAAATTAGGTTTTATTTTCAGTGACCACACGGACAGTCTGAATGTAACCAATTTGGGTGAGCCCTAAGTATTATCTGCCTGCTGCTGGTGTGTGACAATGCCCCCCTTCCTTTTCCTTTTCAAAGCTATAATTCAAAATCTGGGGACAAGTGACATGGCCTCCATTTGAGAAGGTACTGTTTTTAACCTCTTTATTATCTTGGGTTTATTTCATGGGCTATGTTGTTAGAAACTTTTGCCTTACATGGTTTAAATCATTGTACTTTGAGTACCTAAATGACCTTCATAGACCTTAAAGAAGAAATTGTAGGACTTACTGCATGGGTTTAATGTCAACTTGATACACCTGAGCTGAGAAACCTCAATAATTGCCTTCATTGGACTGGCCTGTGCCCATCCTGGGAAATGCTATTCTTGGCCAGATATTTCTATATTGTATACAATAGGCTGAATATGATCCAGGATATTCAGCACATTCACAAGTCAGTAAATAGCATCCTTTCCTAGCCTGTGCTGCAGCCACTACCAGGCTCCTACCATGAGCTTTTATTATTGGTCAGAATATTTTTGCCACACCAATTAAGAATTTATTAAGTTATATGGTAATTAAAGTACCAAATTAACTCAAACGATCCTCTTGGAGGTTCAGCAACCACACTTGAAGCTCCAACCTGATTTGGTAAGAGGGATTTGAAGGTACAATATTTTGGCCCCTACCCTCTGAGATATACTTGGGTCCTAGAGTCCTGCATCTGCAACTTTGTGCATGTCGTGTGCCATTCCGGCTCCAGGGAAGTCTTGGAGATTCACTTACAGGACTTCGTCCTGCCAGTGTCCAGTCAAAGGAGGAAAGTCCATATAGAGGAGAAACTCCTCACGCTTCAAAGGGAAGGTGTGGCCAAGCAAGGCCTGAGTGTCCTCACATAGATGGAACTGGTGAAGAGAGCCAGGCACAAGTCCTGTGTGACCCCTTAAGGACCAAAATCTCAACTGACCTTAACATCAAAACAAACTTCATTTATCTGAGCTTACTGTGTGGTTTTAAATGCCCCAACAGGAAACTGTAATCTAAAGAAGAGAAAATGAAATAGGTTATTATCAGAGAGACAGGTGAGAGACCTACTATGCCAAGGTAGGAATCTACTGTGTGTTAGAAAATAGATAGGTGAGAGAACTACTGTGCCAAGTTAGGAATCTACTGTGGTATGTTAGAAAATAGAGATAGGTGAGAGACCTACTGTGCCAAGTTAGGAATCTACTATGTCATGTTAGAGAATATCTTAGAGATAGATGACAGATTTTGTGTGCCATGCCAGAAAATACCACCTTATATATTCTCATGGTTATGCCTCTCATTCTGGAGCCCTGTGTATTAAAGCTGCCCTCATTCTAGAGCTCTGTGTACTAAAACTTTTTTCCAATTTCTCAAACCAGGGTACAAGTCCTCTTTCCCTCTACAGACCCTAGACAGGGACCCTCCAATTGCTAATGCACTCAGTAGCCCCCTGTTGGTACTGTGAAGTCCCTGCACTAGTATACTCCTATAAGACTCAATCAGCTTGTCTTTTCAGTGGCAGACAAAACGTCCACTAAAAGTACTGGCCACTATCGATCTGGACCAAATCCACTGGGCAGAGCACCTACAGCAGCCAAAATGGGAAACCAGATTCTAACTCTCCAGTCTGACAGCTGTTCCCCCAAGACTTCACCCCCTATCAGCTCTGAAGCAGATGCAGAAGAGAGAGAACAGCACCCCATTTCCTTATCATAAGCAAAAGGCTGGATTATTAGGTCCAGTCTTCCCAGAATCCTAAGGGGCACACAGGTGCCCACTTCCTCCACAAGCCGCCAATCCTCTGACCCTTTCCCACTTACTTGAGGCTCCGCCCCATGGGTATAAATGGTGTACCCCAGCCACCATAACGCTCTCTCTCTCTCTCTCTCTCTCTCTCTCTCTCTCTCTCTCTCCCCCCACCCTCTGCCCCCTGCCATGCTGTCCGGTCCCAACACTTGTCTGCAGGCAGCTTACGCTGGCAGTCCCACATGGAAGTGAAGCATGTTCATAGAGTGACCTAAGCCTCACATGCCTTTTATTGGGGCTTCATGCTTTTTATACTTAATAGTGTGGAGGCTAAAGTGAGGGGTGAGGCTGGAGATGAGGGGTAGGGGCTGACTTGAAGGGAGGGAGCTGAAGTGATGAAGTAAGGGATGGAGTCTCAGGTAAGAAGAGGGGTTGAGGTGATGGGTAGGAGGTGAAGTGACAGGTTGTAAAAGTGCTGGAATGAATGAGGGCAAAGGAGGGCAAATGAGTGAGTGAGTGTAGAAGCTGAATGGAGACTGCAGGCTAAAGCGACAGGGGCTCAGGAGAGGATTGGGAAGCGAAGGGAGAGGTGGGGGTTGAGGTGATGGTTGGGAGCCAAAGGAAGAACAGAAGCAGAAGTGAGGGGTAAGGCCGAGGATGAGAAGGGGCTGAGAGGTGTGGGAGTTGAGGGAATGTGTGGCAGCTGTCAGAAGTGAAGGCTGAGGTGAGAGAAAAGGGAGTGATGGTAGCTACCAGGTAACAAATGGAAGATGAGGTGAGGGAGGGGCTTGAAGAGAGGGATGGAGGCTGAAGTATGGACGAGGTGAGCAGGCTGAAGAGAGTGCTGGGGCTGAGGTGAAGGGAAGAGGTTTAGTTAGTGAGGGCAGCAGCTGAAGTGAGCCATGGAAGTGAGAGGCTCTGAGGGGAGGATTTCAAACCTGGGAGGGGTTCAGATTATACTGAGGGCTAGGAGCTGAGGTGAGTGGTGAGGTCAATGGTGTGAGGGGGGTTGAAGAGAGGTGTGGGAGCTGAGGTAAGGAGTGGGTGCTCAGGTGAGAGAGGGAGGTGAAGTCAGGTGGGGGACTGAGGAAAAGAGTGAGGGCTGAGATGGTAGAAGTGAAGGGTGGAGGCTGGAGAGGTGCGGACGACCTACCATGACTTGTGACTTGAGAGCTGAAGCGGCGGTTGTGGCTGAGGTGATTTAGGTAGCTTAAAGGTGGGATAGAGTCTGAAATGAGAGTGGGGCTGAATAGAGGCCTGAGGGCTCAGGTCAGGCTTAGAGGCCAGGGGACATAGCTGAAGTGAGGGCTGTGGTTTGAAATGAGAAGGCCTCTTAGGAGAGGATTAGTATCCGAGGCGAAGGGTGGGGTTTAAGGTGAGGTGGGGAGGTGATGTGTGGGGTGAGGACTGCCTTCAGAGAGAAGCTGAGATGAAGGTTGGAGGTGATCAGAGGGCAGTGCACTAAGATGAGAGGGAGCTGAGTTGACTGGGAGGGGCTGAGGTTAGAGGTTTATGAGGTAAGGGGTAATACTTATGATGAGAGGTGGTTGATATAGTGAGGAGGAATGTGAGTGCAGTGAGGGTGGGGTGAGAGGGAAGCTGAGAAGATGGTGGGGTTAAGGTGAGGGGTGAGGGCTGAGGGGTGGGGAGGGGAGGGGAGGGGAGAGGCAGAGCAGAGATAGGGGGCTGATGTGAGCAGGTGCTGAGGTGAGGGATGGCTAACATTGCACTAGGTGAAGGAAGGCTGAGGTGAGACCTGGGCATTGACTTGAGGGGTAGGGGCTGAGTTGAGAGGGGGGCTGAGGTAAGCCATGGGGGCTGAGATGATGGGGAGCAGAGTTGTGGGGTGGGGATGAGGTATGAGGGGACCTGAAGAGATGGTCAGAGGCTCAACTAAGGAATGGGGGTGAGGTCAAGAGTAGTTGCTATTATAATGTGGAAAAGTGAGGGGAAGTTGTAAGGGTTGTGGGAGGTTAGAGGAGGGCTGAGGTCAGGGTTGAGGGAGATGAGGGGGCTGAGGTCAGGGTTTAGGGAGAGGAAGGGGCTGAGGTCAGGGGTGAGAGTTCAGATTAGAGGCGGCTAAATTAGAGTGGGGACTGAGGTGACATGGAGGTGTGGTGAGGGATGGCCTTGGAGGTGAGAGGTGGTTACTGTGATGAGGAAGAAGGGGAGGGGAGGAGTTGTGGATGAGGTGGGAAGGGTGAGAAGTCTGGAGTTTAGGAGTTGTAATATTTAGTTGAAGGGAGTAGTTGTCATGAGCAGTGGTAGCTGAAATGAGAGGGAGTCTGAGAAGAGGTGAAAGCTGAGGTGAGGGTTGGAAGCAGGCATGAAGGGTGGAGTCTTAGGTGAGACAGTTGCTGGAGAGGGGTGAGAGATGGAAGGAGGGGTAGGGGCTGTCTTGAGAGGGGGCTGAAGTGAGGGGTAGCATTTAGGTAAGCAGTAGATGCTGAGTTGAGAGGTAGGCCAAGGTAACGGTGTGGAGGTGAGGGAGGCGCTGAGGTCAGAGGTAGGGTCTCATGTGGGAGATCTAGGCTGAGGTGAGGGGGTGCTGATGGGAAAGTGGGTTGCAGAAGAGATGACCTCTAGGTCTGGACTCAGTTGTGGCAGCTGAGAATGTCCCAAGGGAACAGCAGCTTCAGAGTCTCAGGAGTCTGTTACAGACACCACAGCTGAAGATTTGGAGCAGGAGAGAAGTAGATGACAGTGGGCAGTATAGGAAGGATCAGTGACGAGCTTTCTTGACACAGCAAGCTCTACACTAGTTTGCTGAAAATTCCAGATTAACATGTCCATCATTCCATGAAACATAATGTCACATTCTGTCACTAGTCTTAATCTCCCCACCTTTTAATTCAGATTTAGTTATCAAGCCTACCCTTTAGGTTCAAATGTGCCCTGCTCTTTTTTTTTTTATTGCCAACAGTATAGTTGGCCAGTATAGATATGACCCTAAGACATGTTTACACCTAATAATGGCTCCTGCACACAGAATAGTCATAAAAATGTGTGGTTTAAATTTTTTAAAAAAACAGTTCCAGGGGGGCTGGAGAGATGGCCTAGTGGTTAAGAGTGCCAACTGCTCTTGCAGAGGACCCGGGTTCAATCCCCAGCACCCACATGGCAGCTGAGAACCATCTTTAACTCCAGTTCCAGGGGAATCTGACGCCCTCTTCTGACCTCCGTGGCATTGTATGACATGGGTGCACAAAGCTACATGAAGATAGTACATTCATACACGTATGAGAATAAATAAAAAAATAAAAAAAAAACAGTTTCAAAGAAAAAATGAGAACTTGGCTAATTTTAGATGGTTAAAAAACACTTATAAAGGAGACCGGGGAGATAGCTCAGTGGGTTAAGTGCTTGCAACTCAAATACAAGAATCTGAATTTGAATCAGAGCAGTTGCTGGGTATGGTAGCATACATTTTAAATCCCAGCACTGGGGGAGACCAGCCCAAGAGAACACACCCACACACTCACAGACTACCTACTTAAAAAAGGGCACAGCTGTGCCTCGAGAGACAGCTCAGTGGTTAAAAGCACTGGCTCCTTTTGTAGAGGATACAGGTTTGGTTCCCATCACATACATGGCATCTAACAACCATCTGTAAATCCAGTTCCAGAGGAATCTAACTCACTCTTCTGTTCTCCGTGGGCATTGCATGCACACAATGCACTCATATATACAGATGGAACACTCAGTCACATAAAAAGAAACAATTTTAAAAAATGTTTTATATTATTTTATGTGTATGAGTGTATTGCCTGCATGTATGTGAGTTCATCCATGTTGTGCAATGCCACAGAGGTCAGAAGAGGGTGTCGGATTCTCCTGGAACTAGAGTTAATGATGGTCTTAGCCGCTATGTGGGTGCTAGAAATCAAACCCCAGTCCTGTGCACAGGTTGAGTACAAATTCTTAAGTGTCAGTTCCAGGGGAAAAGTCAGTTTTGGAGCAATCTGTGAATCAAGCTCATAGTATAAACTTACAACTGTTCAGTCTTTGGTTACAGAGCAATTGGCTGCAGGGCCCTGAAACACCCCTGTCTTTGTGATTCAAAAGAAGCAGCTGGGGAAGTATCAAATGTTTGTTGACCTTAGGGCACTTTTCTATTCTCCTGGACCCTGAGAATAGACCTCTGAAGGCCTGAGAACTGGCTTGAGAAAGCCAAGTTAACTACCCTTTTGAGCTGGAGACAAATTGTGGGATTGGTCTTTCCTTAACTCTCAAGCTTAAATCTGCTTTGAAAGGCTTTTTCCTGATGCAAAACAGGCCAGATCAAACCAGATTAACAAAGTATAAAAGGAGGTTTATTAGGACTTTGAATGAACTTGATTGAACATTACAAGCTCCCCTCCCTCTCCCCCCCCCCGCCGCTGGATAGTGGGACCGCGGGGGTTAGGGGCATAAGAGCCTGCAAATTGGTTTTACACGAGGAGCTTGTACTCATATTATCACTTATTGCTAAAAAAATGAAAAAAAACAGAGAAAAGAGTGCAGGACAGTTATGGCAGAATGCATGATCTGGGATGGGGTGTGGGAAGGGTGGGGAGGGAAGGGGAAATAGCTGAACTGAATTGGAACATGATTATGAAATCACACAAACTTATCAATAAAATAAAAATATATATAACCAAAGACCAAAAAAAAAAAAAAAAAAAGAAGGAGGTTTATTAGGACATGCATCCGGGTGGGTCCACTGGTCTCGAGAGAGGGAGGCCAAGGGAGATTGCACAATCTGGCTGGGGCTGGTTGTTTTTATAAGTTCTGGGGAGAGATAAGATGAGGTAATGGATGGTGAGACTAAAGTATGTACTTGTAAGGGCAAAAGTGGTGCAGTGGGAGGGGACAAAGTGGTCTTTACTGTTAGTCATGAAGGGCTGGAATTATAACCACTATATGGTCTTAGGCTGTGCTCTCATCTTGTGGCTGGTGACATCAGAGAAGAGAAGCTGCTATCAGCTGTCTGAGAGAGGTAGGCTTTTGAGCAGAAGAAAAGGGTGGTAGCCTTGATGTCCCAGACACTGGGACCCCTCAAAAGACCGCCAGGACACAGCGCTCCAATGATGGTAAGTACAAAAGAGTCTTTAATTGGGTTTGAGCTCAGGCTTCTATCTTTACTGCCTCAGCAGCAGAGAGAGACAGCAAGCACTTGGTCTAGGGGACTGGGCTTTTTAAAAGGGGATATAACAATAACAATGGAATTTTTCATTTTGGATTTTGTATGATTCATAGGACTGAAGAAGCATGGTTTGTAAACTATATAGCGTCGCTTTGTGTGGCACCATTGGGGAGATCTTTCACTATTGAGTCCATCCTGCCGGGACGACAGTAACCCGGTTCGTTTAATTGATGATCTTGGTGATGTTGTTTTTTCTGTTTTAGAACAGTGTGCTAGGCCACTTCTGAACTCAACTTTAGCAGCTGGCTTGAACTCACGACGTGCCTGCCTCAGGTGTAGGATTGAACCAGTAGCCGGCAGACCACGCGAAACGAAGCTTGCCCATGGTGTTCAACAAACAACCTTTGGTCGTTCACTGCTAGCGAATGAGATTATTTCGTGTTTTTTTTTTAAGAGACAATTCAGGCAAACCTCCTGCGCCCGGATGCTCCTCTGGTTAGGTTCCCTGAAGTCTGTGGGGGGTAGTATATTCCACAAAAAAATAGAAAAATGGAGTTTATCTTTTCCCTTCATAACTGGTCCCTCTTTACAGTTTAGGTGTCACTCTTTGAGACGCTGGCAGCCCAGGACCCTGCCCTAACACCCACCTACTCATTGGGATATATGGGCTATCAAACTGAGGCACTTAGGGAGAACCGGTGGAGTAGTGGTTGGGCATGTTAGGCAAGACGTTAGGCAATGAGGTACAGAACTTGTAGAAACACTCTTATTACAGCACTTATGAAGGACTTACGATGGTGTGTTAGGGCTCAAGAGGGGAAGATGAGTCGAGAAAGAAGGCAGTTACCTGGCCTTGAGGTTGGAAGAGGCTTCTCTTCCTACTGTTGGATGTTTCTTGGTTGGAGGACAGGTTGTTAAACATGGAGCTCACCAGGTTGGTCAAATGGAGCTGGTCCTGACGGACATCCTACGAGCATGTCATCCCTAGTTTCATGTACAGTTATCCCCAAGCATAGGACAATGCCAGCATATGTGACCTGGGCGAGCTAGAATCAACCTGGTCTGGGGCGAAGGAACCGAGACAATAATCAAGACAAAGAACGACCGCCAGGGTGTCATCTGGTACATGTAGCACCTAGGAGGCAGAGAGGTAGCCAAGGACCAGGAAAAGAGAGAGGCAGAGCGTGAAGGTGAGGAGGGCTGAAGGCTGCCATACCTGACCATTCAGACCTGTCCTTGAGGGTCTCTGGAAAAACCTGAGATCTGGGTCCCGCTGTTTGATTGGACCATCTCATCCTGGGTTGGGTCCTCTCTTGATGTCGTGGAAAAAAGTAATACCAGTAGTGTCTGGCCTGTTTTAGGGAAGGTTTGGCTGCTTGAGAGCGAGTGAGTAAGGTGTACAAAATGTGCCGAGTCCAGTCCACGGGATAAAGAGCTTGTATTGGAGATATAGGGTTTTTTTTTTTTATTATTTTTTAAATTTTAAATTTATTTATTTTGTATGTGTATGAAGTGTACTGTCTGCGTTTGTAGGTTCTGTGCCACCATGTCGTGCAATGTGAGGGGAGGTCAGAAGGGGTTTCGGATTCCTCCGGGGAACCTGGAAGTTAAGATGGTTCTGCCAGCACCATGTTGGGGTGCTCTGGCGTGATTCGAGATCCCTAGTCTCTCTGTCAAGTGAGCAAGTCAGTGCTCTATAAACCAACTAAGGCTGGCTATCCTCCAGCCCCCAGGAGATAAGTTTAAGAACACTGTCCCCTGGTGTGAGAGAGGCAGGTCAGTGGTTGTGGACTCCACTGAGGTAGGAGTAGTTTGGCCATGAGGGTAGGGAGGGGAACAGAGGAGAAGATAGTGGGGTCAAGTTTTTGGAGAGAAATGCTACTGCCCTGCGTATGAGGGGGTGCGTCAAGGGTTGGGGGCAATGCACCTGTGGCACTGCTGCGCCTAGCTTATTTGCTGTAAAGAGCCAAAGTAGTGGGCAGCCAGGAGGGCATTCCATGAAGGAAGAGAGAGGATTGTACGTGGTGGGATGGGAGAGGGGCCCCATGGAGGTCTCTTTGCTTGCCTGGTACAAGGTGTTTAGCTGTAACTAGCAAAATTATGGATCCATGACATGGAAGAAGCCACCAATCCTAGAAAAGAGAGGTATGTGGTCTGCTGTCTCTGGAGGCTGTAAACTCATATGGCTTGCTCAATCTGACCTAAGAGATACTGGAAGGGTACGTTAGACCCAGAGTCAAAGGAGAGAGATCTCAGGCCAAGGCTTGGTTGCAGACCTAGTTTTCGGTCCTCCCATGTGAAGGAAAAAAGACTATGAAGGCACAGTAATGAAGGCCTGGACAGCGAAATAGGATGGAGACTGAGGTTTAGGGGATAGGATAGTTAGGTCCTTAACTAAGATTGTAGTTGCCAATAGGGACTTATGACCACTGGAAAGAATGGTAGTGGTAGTTGAGGGTTATAAGTAGCTGGGAGATTATTGAGAGCGAGTGTATATCATACATGCTTGAGCCCATGGGTGGTTTCAGAAATAGGCACACCTGATGGCCTGGAAGGAAAGAAGGCATGTAGTATTTCTTTGACGCAGTGATTTCGATAGTGACTTGGCAGTTGGTGATAGAAGAGGCCGAATTACTAGTCAGTAAGAAATAATTCGCGACAATGTCCCTAAAGACCGTATGGGTTCAAACACGGATCAAGAAGCGTAACAAGCGGGCTGAGTATAAATCCAGGGTGGGAAGAAGCGACTAAGGATGTCCATGGAGCACAGGAGGGCACTAGACAGACAGATATTGAAATTAAGTTGGTATGTGAAAAAAGACCTGTGACAGTACAGGGGAGAGAGTTATGAGTCCTTCTCAGGAAAGAGGTGGGGTCCTGTCCACTCCCATGACAGAAATTGATGATGGAACTCTAGGGCCAGAGTGTGAGGTCGTACAGAAAGTAGCCCAGCTGTCCAACAGGAGGAGATGGACTTACCCACTGCCTTAGCATTAGTCAGGCGCTGTGACAACGGTTCAGCGGGGTCTATAAATCTCGGCTGCACAGCCATCGTCCTTGCTAGGCTGAGGAATTCAAGCATGCAGAGGAGGTTGGGGTGCCAGAGCCACAATGGGGCTTGGAACACTTTGTGGCACAAGGAGGAAAAACGCCTAATCTGGCACTCAGACTTTGAATGGCCAGGCTGCAGGTAGAGCTCTGGTGCATAGAGCACAGCATGTGGATGCTGTGGGGTTTGGGCAAGTTTCTAAGCACCAGTGAGCCTTCTTTGCCACACTTTGCAGGCTCCTGGGGCAATGGACAGCTGGCCCTGTAGGGATGGGCTTGGAGAGATCCCCACTGTTCCGCTGCTAGGAATGTTTTCTGGCATTTAGGGCCTATCCAGCGGCTGCTAGTGTCAGGTTTTGTTGTAGCAGACGTTCCGTCATGGAGACTCCAGCTGCCTCCCTTATTGGGCATTAAATCCTTACAAGCCATTCTCATCAACATCCTGCACAGGGAGTCGGAGGACTAGTCCTCAGACCATTCTTAAATTGTTTTTCTGATATCTGGAAAGACTGAGAGATAAATGAGAAACCAAGACATGGCCACTGCTTGGGGAGGCAGGTCAGAAGGAGCTTTAGTATGGTTTTGTTCTTTAAATTCAGAAGGAAAAAGAAAAAAATGGGGAGGGGTGTATTTCGACAGGTCCTTCTAGCAGACAGGGAAATAGAACTTAAGATCAAGCTCACCAAAAATTGGTTTCTTTGGAACTGTCCCATGTGATCCTTGGAAGTGAAACCTAATCTTACTGTCTGAGAGTCTCACGACTACTAAAATCTCCACGTTGGAATAGGATATAACTTAATTAATTTTGGTGATGGCAGTTTATAAAAGTTTGTACTGAGACAGAGGACATAACAATGGAATGTTTCATTCAGATGAAACTTATGTAGATGGTCATTACACGCATGCAGCCTCCAACAGTTTAACTTTTGCATTTCTAAGGCTGAGATGGTCACAACCTGGCCAATGCAGTTTCTTCTATCATGTCTGTACCAAACATTTTATAAACAGAATTACATACAGTTTCATCCAAGATAGAAGCTGAAGGATGGGGAGAGAGTAGACTTCAGTCCTACTGAGGCAGTGCAATCAACAAAGATATCAGCAATAATATAGAACCACGACTGTTGGGTGACAGGAGAATGATAGTTACAGGAACCTAGAATGAAGGGAGGAAGGCAGAAATACAAGCGATATGGCTGTTTTGGGGCCTAGAAGAAGAGGCAAAGTGCAGAGAATAACAACATACAGTGTTGTTGGGTCCTGAATTGAGAGTTAAGAGAAATACGACATAGCAAGTTAAAAAGCGATAATCATGTTGGGGTAACACCAGATAGTGGCTACAACAGTGAAAAAAGCATTAAAATGAGTTAGGTTTTGGAAGAAAGCAACCCTATAACAATATTGGAAGAGATCAGAATTTATCTCTTTTTTAAATACATATTTCGGTAAACTTGGGTTCTAACTTGGCTAAATGTACTAGTCGCGTGCAGGTTGTGTGCAACACGTTCGGCAAGGCCCAGAAGGCAGAAGTCCCGACCCTGATGATTCTTGGATGTCCAGACTGGATTGGCTGGACCGGTCCCGCACGTTCGCTCTAATAGTACTCTAGCCCGTTAATTACGAAAACTAAGGTATTCTTGGCTAATATAAAGAGTGCACAAAAACACTGACTTTTTGACACAGTGAAGCACATAAACAGTAACACCAAAGTTAACAACACCAGTTTGGACAGAGACATGCATGACTAATTCATAAATGTATACCTGGTCAGTTATTACAGTGAAACTGCAAGGGGGTGGCAGCTTTAAATACAGGAGCCTGGCTCAAAGCAGCAAAAGCTTGCAAAAGGTGAAGTTAGTGTAAGTGGGATGGTGCACGAGACAGCAGATCTGGCCATGGCATGGCTTGTCTGTGGTCCTAAACAGGTGTTCACTTTAAACCTGATAATATTATTGAAACAATAAAAACCAAGCCAAACAGTGTTTGTTAAAAGCCAGTACCTTAAACAGCAATCCTGTGAAAACACATTAAGTTAGGCCTTAATACGAAAAGCTAAGATGGAGAAGAATGATTATATTTAGATTGGGAAACAGATGAATAACACGGCATAAGATTGGTGAAAACTCCCAATAGTGGACATTTTGGGGGCACATTATTTCTTTTATTTTTTTATTTTTTACCCTTTTAAAATCTTTATTCAATAGCTATCGAAGAAGCATTCTAAGCTTTCAAAAATCATAATCCAATGCGTTCTGTTAAGAGCCAAATTTTAAAGATAAACCACCTATGTACCACACTATCAAATCTGATATCTCTCTGTTTTTATTTATCTATCATTTTTAAACCCAATCAATTAATAAGCATTAATCTGAGAGTACAAGCATCCTTCAATGTAAAACCAACCTGCAAGCATTTGTGCCCAAAACCACACAGACCAAGGCTCCCAACATCCAGCTTGGGGGGCTTGAATGTACAATCAAGTCAATCAAATAAGTGTCCAGACTATGTTGCTGTAGTTTCAACATTCAACCCAATAACGCCAAGCCCTTTCCACTTCCTCATCACATGCCCCCATCCTCTCTGAACAGATTGTTCCCTAAGGCTTAGAAAAGGGGTTAATGGAGGAACAAGAAGCAAAACAGTCCATTTTTTTTTTTTTTTTTTTTTTTTTTTTTTGGACTCTGATCAGTTCCTGGCTGTTTCCTTTCCTGGGTTGACAGTTTGTCCAGGTATACCTCTCAATCCTAATGAAGCATAGGCAATAAGATATATAGGTTTAAACAGTACTAAGTATTATGGTAAAGGTTTACTTTGGTATACGACACAGATGTTTGGATGTTATTGCTAACATGATTAGGCTTTTCTGATAAAAGATGGCAAGGTCTTACTGTGGCTTATAATTTCTCCTAACCATCTGTAGAGGATGTAAAGCTTGTGGCTCACCCATGAATTATTCCTCAGGAGAGAGCTAATAGCCAATTATATTTGGGATAATACCAAGACATATGCTGCCACTGATGCACAGTAAATTCTCCCGGCAGGTGAGGTGCAGCTGATGCCGACAGAGGATTCCTGCTTGACTCAAGGAGACCAATTTTTTTTTTTTTTTGCTTTATTGGTTTATTGGATTTTAGTAACACTCTCTGGTAATCAAGGGACCAACTGTAAACTTGCAAGTGCAGTCTCAATACACCCTTCCCATGCTTTGCAAGGTCCTCTCCACAGTCAGGGCCTTCAATCGCCTCTCTTCCTTGAACATGGTATCCTCAGTTACAAGGCATAGAAGCTTTTAACCAATTTGAGGGGCAGGGATCCTGGTCAAAATATCCTTGGCAGAAATAATCCATTGCTGATGTCAGTGTTCCTGTATTAATATATTTTGGCTAAGTGCAAAGCTTAAGGAGACTTTAATACTATATTGGCTCTGAATAAAGAGAATAATATTTTCAACACTTCCATATGCAATTCAGGTAAATTTAAGAAAACAGCCAGTTACCTGGGTTTTTTGGTAGAATGATTACCTCTATAACAGTAAGGTAACTCGTCAAAACATTAATGGTTAGAGAGCACTGACTACATTAAACCATACCATGTATTACCCTCTTAGTTCTATGAAAAGGAAGTAAGAAGTTCTCTGATATTAAGACTTTGCAGCCCCTAAAAGGTAAGGTTCATTAATGCGGCCACAGTCATTATAAACATTGTTACAAATAGGATCCAAACACCAGAGATTTTGATGCTTGTAGCAGTCTGGGGCTTTTTCCTCCTTTTAATGCTTAGATGGGCCAACTTCTCTGCGGTATTTCTTGGTACACCCTGCAAAATGCCACTGTAATCTTTTCTTTCTCAGCCATTAAGTTGGTGACGTTTATGGCAACTGTGGGAACATAAAATCTTTCCCATAAAGGTTATTTTAAAGATTTTAAATTGAAAAATTTGACAAAAAAATTTAATATATAACTGTATAACTCGCGCTCACTTTTTTATTATAAGAGTTTTTGTTGTTTGACCCGCCCATGGAGTCCACTCAAAGGCAGTGTAGACACACTATACCTAAGGCAGGAAATCAGAGTGTAAATTTCATTAAATTTACCCAGCTGTTTATGAGGTGACTGGTATGTTGTGTAATTTGGGAAGTACAAAACATACGACGTTTTCTAAGCGATCTAAATTATCCTAAAGCAGGTAAAGAATGTTGAACACTATGAGTGATACAACGATACCAAAACAAAAAGGAATCTATAGAGGCAATGTACATTTGTATAGTGTTTAATCCAAGGTTATTTGTTATACAGGTTTCTATAGTAGAACGAATATGTGGACCATTTAAATTATTTCCCACTCAACTTACATGTATTAACCATTTCTATTAACCTTTAAAACTATATGCTTGTATAATTAAATAGATTTTTTTACTTTTACTGAGTCCCAAAACACCATGTAACATGTGTTTTGTGGATAGGTTTCGGAAAGTTTGGATACTTGTTAAACTTCTCATACACATATGGTAAAATAATTAGCATTACAAATTGAACATAGAACCCAGTCGATCACATGTCCCCAACCCCTACCACTCCTAATCCAGTTTCATCACCATTTCAGTCAGTTTGTGATGCAGTCTTTCTGTTTTTGGATTTTTCCAATATTCATCCCTCCCCATAAGAAGTGCTTACAATTGGGTTTATGACGCTAGCATCCACAGATGAGGGATATCTATTTCGTTTGTTATTCCTGGTCCCTTGTGATTACTTCACTTAATATAATTCTCTCTAGCTCCATCCATTTACCCTGCAAAGTTCATGATATTATCTTTCTTTAACTGCTGCATAGAACTACATAGTATACATGTTCCCTAACATTTTTCTCTATCTACTCACTCAGTTGAGGGCACCTGGGCTTTGGTTCCAGCTTTTTGCTATTGTGAACTTAGCTGCAATAAACATAGCTGTGCACGTTTCTTTCCAGTAAGATGAAGCATCTATTGTGCAGGATATAAAACCCAGTGGAGTGCTATGGCTGGGTTGAAATGGCACCACGGGACTCATTACCCTGAGTTCCCTATTTTCCAAGGGTTTCTCAACACTACTTCCCATAACGTGGGGCTGTACCAAATAGTTTTACATTCCAACCAAAAGCATGGATGGTGTTCCCTCTTTCCCTGCAAATCCACTCTTTCGCGAAGCCAACTGGCATACGGTCTGTTTTCTTGTCTATCCAGTCCTTAATCGAGAGTGAGATGAATATTTCTATAAAGTGGTTTTAATTCGTGCATTTCCTTAATTCATTAGTGTGATGTTTTAGACATTTTTTGAGATGTTTCATCAGCCATCTCTATTCTTGCTTCCCTGTGAAGTCATATTCAGATTCTTTCATGCTCCATCTTTTTGAAGGTGATTTCATTTGGTTTTCCTTTCTTCTGCTTTTTTTGAGTAGTTTTGTATACTCTGGAAATTTCAATGTGTCAGATGTAATTGCATGAAAAGTCTTCCCTATCCCACTCTGTGGGTTTCTACTCTTCACTTCCTTTATTGTTTCTATTTATTGATGTACATAAGCATTTGAGTTTTATGAGGTCCCTTTGTCAATTGTCCGATCTTAGTTCTTGTGCAGCTGTTGTCTGATTTAAGGAAGTCTTTTCCTACACCTATGATTTGTAAGTCTGCTGCCCAACTTTTTCTTCTATAACCCTCAGAGTTTTGGGGTGTTCACGTTGAGGTTCTTTGATCCATCTGGAGATTACTTTTGTACAGGGGAGAGGTTGGCTCCACTGGTCTCAGAAGAGGGAGGCCAGGGGAGTCATGCAATTAGGCTGGCTTGAGGGATTTAATAATTTCTGAAGAGCAGGAAAATGAAGTAATGGTGGTGAGAAAAATCATGTACTTGTAAAGGCAAAACTGGTGCAGTGGGAAGGGACAAAGTGGCGTCTTTAGTGTTGGTCATGGAGCTGGAATGTAACCATATAGTTTAGGCTCTGCTCTCCTTTGTGGCTGGTGACACCGAGGAGGGAGATTTGCATCAGCTCCCTAGAAGATGAACAGAAGGCTTGTTGACTAAGAAAGAGAAGGATAGTAGGCGCCATCTTTGGATCTCCAAGCCCAGGCCCTTCCTAACATGTTTTAAACTGCCTTTTGAACCAGGCATGGTGGGTTACAGCCCGATTAATCCTAGCACTTGGAAGCAAGAAAAGGTGACTTTCATGAGTTTAAGGCCAGCCGTATGATGGCTACTGGGTTTTGTGTGTCTGCAATAATGCGATTTCCCCTTCTCTTCCCCTTGACAGTTGCCCTGAGTGATCAGACATTTGTTTGGGTCCCGTAGGCACGTGCCCCAAAACCTGCTGGTCCCTGGGGTACCTGGCTGAGTGTTTGGAGTCTCCTGGGGGCAGATGGTGGCTGATGTCAACAAGGTATGTATTCCTCCCGTCTCTCTAGCTCACTCTGCATAAGAAGAAAAGGGATCTCCTTGGATCTGTGCTGGCTGGCCTGGCAGGCTCTCCCTTGTAACTCTGCATGCTTGTGTTTTAATCTCTCATAATTTCCTTGGTTCCTGTGTGATGGATGCTTCTGCTGAGGGGAACTGCCCCCTTGGTTCCTCCCTGGAAAGCTGCTACATTTCACAGGTCATTCGCAGTTGTTTTCATGGCTACCACTTTTGATACTTTGTCTTCCTATACTTCTCGTCTCAATCTTATGTGGGTTGCGACCAAGTGTCTCAGGTGGCGGATTCACGCTAACTCAGGTCTATTTGTGTGACGGGTGTAGGGATTTAGTTACAGAGCGATCTCCAGCACCTTCCCACAGCTAAAAGTTCGGACCTAGCCTATCACAGTGATAAATCTGTGCATCCTCATTCAAACCGGATGTAATCGATAAAATCTACTCTGTCTCTTCCTCTTCCGCTCTCTTCCCCAACAAATTCATTCTCAACTGCTTACAGATCCATCTTTAATATGCCCCTACAACTAAGTAGGCTTCCTGCTGGCTTTACGGCCTCACGATTCTTACAGATGGTGTTGACCCTTTTCCCAGCTGGTGGGCGAGTCAGTGTCACCAGGCCTTACAGCGAGCATATCCTGCCTACCTCCTCAACGGTCCATCATATTTGGGTGCTTAGATTTCTCCATGCGGCACTCCATGGCCAATTACAATAAAACAAGAGACCCTAGCGAAAAATTAACAGATCAAATTGTGTCCCAGGCTAGGAGAGTTTGGGATCAAGACACTTAAAAGTTAGTTGAGAGGATGGGGGAGAAGTTACTAGGTAAGGTATATTTTTGGTGGTGAAAATTTGTCCAAACTTTAAATGAATAAATAGCAGTGCTTGTTCATATAGGATCTTATATATATTGAGATTTAAAATAGTCAATGCCTATATTTATCCGCCTCACTTAAAAGCAAAGTTAGCTGTGCCCGCCTCACTATCCAGAGGCAGGGAGGCAGCAAGGGCACTGGCAAATGCGTGCTAGATAAAGTGGGCAGGACGGTCGTGATTCTCGGAACTATTTTTTTCCTTTAATTTTTTTTTTTTTTTTTTTTTAGACAAAGTCTTACCATGTACTAGGCCTGGCCTGGAACTCTGTGGCTGAGTTTGTGGCAAGCCCAGGCTGGTTTGAAGGACGTAAGAGAGTGTCCTTCGGACTCGCACAGTACTACCGCTTCATAGCTTCCTGCATGCTTAGATTACATTGAGGCTACAATGATCCTATCCAATCATAAAACTCAGGGCCCTTGTCCTTGTCCCGGCATGGGATCTACTACGGTATGGGGGGCCTCAGAACTTGTGATACTTGGTTTTTGAAAATAGTTTCTGTACAATCTTCTGATGTGTCCCAGCCTCTTTAAGGCTGGTTTTTGTTTTCCTTTTAGAGTGCTTGCTTATTTTGAAGGCAGCAACTGGCTGAGGATGGCAGCTAAGTACTGACTTGGCAATATTGTCCTACAGGGAACATACACAAATGTCCTCTATTCTACTGTTGGATTCCAGTGTGTTTCCAAACCACTGGCAGTAGACCATCAGTGGAAGATTCCAACAAAGAAATGATCACATAGTAAAAGAAATGGGATGAGTCCCAACATTCGAGATCATATAGGCCTTGTATGGAGACCAGATAGAGGGTTACCATTGAGTCAGAGGAGCATTAGGGTGAAGATTTATAAATTGTTAATAATAACAGGAGAGGGACAGACAAGGAATCAATCTGGCATACCACTTCCTCGAAAGGTGTGTCTTGCTGTTTTTCTTTTGTCTTATTTAATCAATTTGGTTTAATTAGTTCTCTGCTTTCTTCTTAATCAAGTATGATGGAATACCGTGTAGATCTGTCTGATGGGTACCGGTTGATCATCATGGACAGAGTTTGTCAGCGTGTATTTCACAACTAAAGCTATCTAGGGTCAGGCAGTCAACCGTACTCGGTTCCACCACCGAAGAATCTCTGTAGTGGTGATGGTTTCTCCGCATGCCTCATTGCTGAGCAGTGGCTGTGGAGATCCGATTCAAGCACCCTGGGTCTCTCTTGGCACGGGGCCTGCCACATCGGCAACTGCACCATGGTTCATGTGGACGGTTGTATCCTGGGCTGGGGCAGTAAGGCAACGTTGGCTATACCATTATATTCCATTTTAGTTTCTTGGCTTTCCTACCAATAGGCCTCTTCTGCATGCCGGCCTCCTTAAAGATTAAGTTCATATATAACATTGTATCATTTAATGTGAATCTTCCTAGTATGGGACTGGTCTTTTATAGACTTCCCTGGGTGCTGCTCCACGGGGAAGTACTGACATCGCCACTTTGGTGTTCATATAGCGGTGACCGGTATAGAGACTGGTAGTGTACAGGCTTAAGGAGCGACCCAACTGCGGTCAGGATCACAAACAGGTCGTACGAATTCTCCATTCTAACTACAACCCTCGTGGGTTGCCGGTCCAATTCAGGCGTTGTCAGGTTTGGGTGCGCCCTTTATCACAATGGGGGTACCACATGCTGGAACAGGCACATGTTTGGTGTTCTATGCATGTCTNATCTATTCCTTTGAGTTAGATGCTACCCTTTTTATGCTACAGTAAGGAGTAATATGAACAAATCTTTGGCTACTAAGACTCTTTGAACAAATACTAAGAAAATGTTAAATAGTTAGAAGACAGTTTGGCAAGTTCATCAGATTTTTAATTTATTTTTACTTTATATGCATGAGTATTACATGTATGTAAGTGCACCTGTGTTGTTGTGAGTGCCAATAGAGAACAGAAGAGGGCATCAGATTCCTAGAACTAGAGTAACAGGTGTTTTTTTTTTTTTTGTTTGTTTTGTTTTGTTTTTTGTTTTTTTTTTTTTTTTTTTTTTTTCCTGGAATCTGAGGGTGGGAGTGTATTTCCACAAAACAGAAAAATGGAGTCTACCTTGTTCCCTCATAACTGGTCCCTCTTTACAGTAGGTGTCATCTTTGGATCTGCAAGCCCAGGCCCTGCCTAACATCCTGATCTCTTTGGATATATGGGCACTGACATAGGGGAAGGGGAGTGGTTGGGAGTAGGCAGCATGTAGGAAATGGAGAGTAAGATTGTAGAAACATCTGGTTAACAGCTACTCTGAAGACTTCCTGGATGTGTTCCTACAAGAAGCTGAAGAATTCAGAAGAAGTCTCCTGGTTGAAGTTGGAGAGGCTCCTCCTACTGTTGGATGGTCTTGGTTGGAGGACAGGGTCTAAACATGGGCTCAGTTTCATATGTCCAGGTATCCTGAGCATGCTCACCAGTTTCATCTGTGCAGGTATCCCAAACATGGACATGCCAGCAGTATGTCGAACCTGGCACAGAATCACCTGGTTGGGTGAAGACTGAGACAATAACAAGACAAAGGGCAACCAGGCAGGGGTGTCACAGAGTCTGGTACATGTGGCACTAGGGGCAGCAGAGGAAAACAATGACCCAGGAAAAGAGAGAGGCGAGGGTGAAGGTACGGAGGGTGAAGACTGCCATGCCTGACCATTCAGACCTGTCCTTGAGGGTCTCTGGAAAACCTGAGAGTCATGGGTCCCTGCTGTTTGATTGGCCATTCATCCTGGGTTGGGTCTCTCTTGAGTCTGGAAAAATAATACCAGTGTGACTGGCCTAGAAGTTTGGCTGATGATGGCATAGTAAGGATAACAATGTGAGGTCCAGTCCACCTGGGATCATGAGACTTAGGAGATAAAGGTTTTTTTTTTATTATTTTTTTAAATTTTATTTATTTTTGTATGTGTATGAGTGTACTGTCTGCATGTAAGTTTGTGCACCCATGTCGTGCAATGCTGAGGAGGTGAGAAGAGGGTTTCAGATTCCCCTGGAACTGGAGTTAAAGACGGTTATCAGACACCATGTGGGTGCTGGGGATCGAACCCAGGTCCTCTGCAAGAGCAGTCAGTGCTCTTAACCACTAGGCTATCTGTCCAGCCCCCAGGAGAAAAAGTTTTAAGAACACTGTCCCCTGGTGTGAGAGGGCAGGTCAGTGGTTGTGGACTCCACTGAGGTAGGAGTAGGGAGGGGAAAAGAGGAAGATAGTGGGGTCAAGCTCTTTGGAGAGAAACGCTACTGCCCAGTATGAGGGCTCAAAGGGTTGGGCTAATGCACCTGTGGCCACTCCCAGCTTTCTGTCTGTAAAGAGCCAAAGTAGGGGCAGCCAGGAGGGCATTCCTGAGGAAAGAGACATGGACGATGGTGGGATGGGAGAGGGGCCCCATGGAGGTCTCCTTAGCTGCCTACTACAAGGGTTCAGCTGTAACAGCAAAATTAAGGATCCAGTGATGGAAGAAGCCCACCAATCCTAGAAAAGAGGATGTGGTCTGCTGTCTCTGGAGGCTGTAAGTCTCATATGGCGTTAGCTCGATCTGACCTGAGAATACTGGAAGGGTATGTTAGGATCAGAGTCAAAGGAGAAGAGATCTCAGGCCAAGGCTTGGTTGCAGACGTAGTTTTCGTGTCCTCCCATGTGAAGGAAAAAAGAATTATGAAGGTCACAGTAACGAAGGCCTGGACAGTGAAATGAGAGACTGAGGTTTAGGGGATAGGACGGAGGTCCTGAACTAGATGGTAGGTGCCAAAGGGCTTATGAACTGGAAGAATGGGGGTGTTGCAGGGTTAATTAGTGGAGATATGAGGCAGGTAATGGTAAGCTTGAGCCCATGGCAGTGAGTTTCAGAAATAGGAAACTGAGGCCTGGAAGGAAAAGAAGCATGGTTCTTGAGGTGTATCAGGACTGGCAGGTGGTGAGAGGCGATTACTAGTGTAGGACTGTCCTAGACCTGAGGGTCAACAGGATCAGAGAGAACAGGGGCTAGATAATCCAGGGTGGGAGAAGCGACTAAGGATGTCATGGCCCAGCAGGGCCACTAGACAGGCAGACGTGATTAAGATGGAATGGGTGAAAAAATGACCTGTGAAGACACAGGGGAGAGGTAGAGTCCTTCTCAAGAAAGAGGTGGTCCTGTCCACTCCCATGACAGAAATTGATGAGGGAACTCTAGGGCCAGAGTGTGAGGTCGGTACAGAAAGGTAGCCTCGCTGTCCAACAGGAAGGAGATGGACTTACCCACTGCCTGTAGCATTAGTCTGGGCTGGACAAGGTTCAGTGGGGGTCTTTGAATCTGGCTGCCAGCCATCAGTCCTCTGCTAGGCTGAGGAATTCAGATGCCAGAGGAGGTTGGGGTGCCCAGAGCAATGGGGCTGGACCACTGTGGCATGGCAGGGAGGAGAAACCCACATCTGGGCACTCAGACTTTGAATGGCCAGGCTGCAGGCAGAGTTCTGGTGCAGAGAGCACAGCATAGTGGATGGAGTGGGGTTTGGGCAGTTTCTAGCACAGTGACCTTCTTTGCCACACTTTGCAGGCTCCTGGAGGAATGGACCTGGGCCCTTTAGGGATGGGGCTTGATGGAGCCCCACATGTTCCACTGCTGGAATGTCATTTGTCTCAGGGCAGCTACCAGGGCTTGGTCATTTTGTTGTAGCAGAGCCGGTTGGGAGGACTCAGCTGCCTCCTCTTGGGCATTAAATACCTTAAAAGCCATTCTCATCAAATCCTGCACAGGAGTCTGGAGACTGTCCTCAGCCATTTTAAATTTTGTCTGATATCTGGAAAAGACTGGGAGATAAAGTGAGAAACCAAGACCATGGCCACTGCTGGGGAGGCATGGTCAAGGAAAGCTTTAAGTATGGTTGTTCTTCATAAAATTTCAGAAGGAAAAGAAAAAAATGGGGAGGGGAGGTATTTTCACATGTCTTTAGCAGACAGGAAATAGACTTAACTCAAGCTCACCAAAATTGGCTTCATTTGGCCTGTCCCATGTGATCCCTGGAAGTGAAACCTAATCTTACTGTCTGAGAGTCTCACAGTACTGAGAATCTCCAGCTGTGGAATAAGGATATACTAATTAATTTTGGTGATGGCAGTTTATAAAAGTTGTACTGACTAGAGGTACATACATGGAAATGCTTTCATTCAGATATTGTAGAGGTCATTTACACCATGCAGCCCCAACCAGTTTCTTTGCATTTTCAAGGCTGAGATGTGCAACCTGGCCAATGAAGTTTTTCTATCATGCTGTTACCAAACATTTTATAAAGCAGAATTACATACAGTTTCATTAAAGTAGAAGCTAAATAATGGGGAGAAGATATTCAGTCCCACTGAGGCAGTCCAAAACAAAGATAATTCAACAATTGACAATATCAAACCCACGAAGTTGGGTACAGGAGAATGGTATTCAGGAACCTAGAATGAAGGGGGAAGGCAGAAATACGAATTATGGTGTTGGGGGTCCTAGAAGGAGGGAGGAAGGCAGAAATACAACATACAGTGTTGGGGGTCCTAGAATGAGGGAGGAAGGGAGAAGTACGACATAAAGTGTTGGGGGTCATAGAATGAGGAAGGAAGGCAGAAATACAACATACAGTTTTGGGGGTAACAACCAGGAGAGAGGCACATACAGTAAAAATACATTAAAATAGTTAGTTTGGAAGAAACACCCTATATAATTTGGAGATCAAATTTACTCTTAAACAGATAACTTAAGGAACTTGGGTTCATTTTGGCCTTTAAACATAATAGGTTTTGTGCACAATATAACCTAGAAATGGCCACTTTTTTGACAGACACATGACTTATACATGAAACAGTTGACACACATGAAACAGTAAACACACAGACAGTTTGGACAGAGACATGCATGACTTAATTACATAAATATACTGGTCAGTTATCACAGTGAAACTGCAAGGGGGTGGCAGCTTTAAATACAGGAGCCTGGCTCAAAGCAGCAAAAGCTTGCAAAATGATGAGTTAGTGTAAGTGGGATGGGTGCAGAGACAGCGGATCTGGCTCATGGCATGGCTTGTCTGTGTCTAACAGGTGTTCACTTTACCTGATAATTTATGGAAACAGAATAAAAACAACACCAAACAGTGTTTGTTAAAAGCCAGTAGCTTAAGCAGCAATCCTGTGAAAACATTAAGTATACCTATACAAAAGCTAAAATGGAAAAAATGATTTTAATTGGAAACACATGAAAACACGGCAATAAGATTGTGAAACTCCAATAGTGGACATTTTGGGATTAATTTCTTTTATTTTTTATTTTTTCCCTTTTAAAATTTTATTCAAATTGAAGAAATTCTATACTTTCAAAAATCATATCCAATGCTTTGTTAGTAGCCACTTTTAATAATAATGTCAAATTATCTGTTGTTTTTAATTTTTATTTTTTAACAATAATTAATAAGTTATGAGTACAAGCATCCTTCATGTAGAACCAATTTGCAAGCATCTATGCCCAAACCCACACAGCCCATGTCTCCCACCATCCAGCTGGTGGGGCATTTATGTACAATCATGTTGATCAAATAAGTGTCCAGACTATGTTGCTGTAGTTTCAGCATTCACCCCAATCGCAGCCCTTACATTCTACCATGCCCCCTCTTCTGCAGATTGTTCCCTAGGCTTAGAAAAGGGTTACTGGAGGACAAGAAGCAAAACAGTCTACTTTCTCCGGAGATGTCACTTTGGACTCTGATCAGTTCTGGCTGTTTCCTTTCCTGGGTTGACAGTTTGTCCAGGTATAACCTCTCAGTCCTACTAATGAAGCACAAGCAATTAGATATATAGGTATTTAAACAGTACTAAGTATTATGGTAGGTTACTTTGGTATAGACACAGATGTTTGGATGGTATGCTAATCCATGAATTAGGCTTTTTCTGTAAAAGATGGCAAGGTCTTACTGTGGCTTATAATTTCTCCTAACCACTAGAGGATGTAAGCTTGTGGCATCAGCCATGAATTATTCCTCCAAGGAGAGAGCTAATAG
>VZQC01009925.1:212385-228078 GCA_009823505.1 Rhizomys pruinosus
ATAGACCCGTGTCCCTGTCCCACCCCTCCCACCCCTCCAGTTTCACCATTTCAGTCAGTTTGTGATGCAGCCTTTCTGTTTTTGTTCTTTCCAATATGCATCCCTCCCCATAAGAAGTGCTTACAATTGGGTTATTGACGCTAGCATCCACAGATGAGGGATACTATTCGTTGTTTTCCTGGGTCTGTGTTACTTCACTTAACATAATATCTTCTAGCTCCATCCATTTACCTGCAAAGTTCATGATATTATCTTTCTTTACTGCTGCATAGAACTCCATTGTATACTTGTACCACATTTTCTCTATCTACTCATCAGTTGAGGGGCACCTGGGCTGGTTCCAGCTTTTTGCTATTGTGAACAGAGCTGCAATAAACATAGCTGTGCACGTATTTCTGCAGTAAGATGAGTCTTGTGGGTATAAACCCAGGAGTGCTATGGCTGGGTTGAATGGCAAGCTCATTTTGAGTTTTCCAAGGGTTCTCAACACTACTTTCCATAGTGGCTGTATAAGTTTACATTCCCACCAGCAATGGATGAGTGTTCCCCTTTCCCTGCAACCTCTCCAGCACTTGGCATCGTTTGTTTTCTTGATCCTATCCAGTCTTATCAGAGTGAGATGATATCTTAAAGTGGTTTTAATTTGCATTTCCTTAATTATTAGTGATGTTGAACATTTTTTGAGATGTTTCTCAGCCATCTCTAATTCTTCTTCTGTGAAGTCTATTCAGTTCTTTGCTCCATCTTTTGAGTGATTCATTTGTTTTCTTTCTTCTTGCTTTTTTGAGTAGTTTGTATACTCTGGAATTCAATGGTTTGTCAGATGTATTTGCAATGAAAGTTTCCTCCCACTCTGTGGGTTTTCTCTTCACTTCCTTTATTGTTTCTTTTGATGTACAGAAGCTTTTGAGTTTTATGAGGTCCCATTTGTCAATTGTCGATCTTAGTTCTTGTGCAGCTGCTGTCTGATTTAGGAAGTCTTTTCCTACACCTATGTCTTGTAGTCTGCTGCCAACTTTTTCTTCTATAACCTCCAGAGTTTTGGGGTTTCACGTTGAGGTCTTTGATCCATCTGGAATTAACTTTTGTACAGGGCGAGAGGTTGGCTCCACTGGTCTCAGAGAGGGAGGCCAGGGGAGTCATGCAATTAGGCTGGGGCTGAGGGATTTTATAATTTCTGAGGAGAGGAAGATGAAGTAATGGTGGTGAGAAAAATCATGTACTTGTAAAGGCAAAACTGGTGCAGTGGGATGGCAAAAAGTGGCTCTTTATTGTTAGTCATGAAGCTGGAATGTAACCATATACGGTCTTAGGCTCTGCTCTCCTTGTGGCTGGTGACACCAGGAAGGGAGTTTGCATCAGCTCCCTGAGATGACATAGGCTTTTGACTAGAAGAGAAGGGTGATAGGCGCCATCTTTGGATCTCCAAGCCCAGGCCCTTCCTAACATGTTTTAAACTGCCTTTTGAGTCAGGCATGGTGGTTCAGGCCATTAATCCTAGCACTTGGAAGGCAGAACAAGGTGGATTTCTATGAGTTTAAGGCCAGCCTATGATGGCTACTGGGTTTTGTGTGTCTGCAATAATGCGATTTCCCCTTCTCTTCCCCTTGACAGTTGCCCTGAGTGATCAGACATTTGTTTGGGTCCTGTACGCACGTCACCCAAAAACTGATGGTCCCTGGGGTTCCTGGCTGAGTGTTTGGAGTCTCCTGGGGGCAGATGGTGGCTGATGGCACAGGTAGATTCCTCCCGTCTCCCTAGCACACTCTGCATAAGAAGCAAAGGGGATCTCCTTGGACCTGTGCTGGCTGGCCTGGCAGGCTGTCCCTTGTAACTCTGTATGCTTGTGTTTTAATCTCTCATAATTTCCTTGGTTCCTGTGTGATGGATGCTTCTGCTGAGGGGGACTCCGCCTGTGGCTCCTCCCTGGAAAACTGCTACATTTCACAGGTACCACTTGGCTACAGAATTGCTTATTCCATAGCCAAATTTGTGTGACTTGATGGCCTCACAGAATCCAGCCTCAGAGCTACTTGCTCTCTTCAAGGTTTCTCACTACCCAATTATACCACAAGCTAAGAGGCTGCTGGCCTCAAGGTTTGATTTCCAGACTGGTGGCTCATCTAATAGACTCTATTTTGATCCAATAGCCAACACCCAAGTCTGATAGACTTACTGAAGGGAACTAGCAGGCTGTCAATAGTGACTCCATTTCCTTAGGAAGAACTCCATTTTGTGCAAGGAATATTTGGAAAGGCCATCATTGTCAAAAAGCTGATCTAAGGGGGCATGTGGTGTTTACTCAAATTGACCCTTGGACCAGTGTTTTCAACAGTAAGATAACAGGAGAGTAGAAGGGATGAGTCAACAATAAGATAGCAGGAAAGTAATGAGTCAATAGTAAGATAACAGGAGAGGAGACCATCTCCTCTGCTCTCCAAGATAACAGAAGAATGGAACCATAAAGTTAATTATCTAAAATAGTCTCCTGCAATAACTAACCCAAAGACTCATCATGAAGTGGGTTTTGCCTTTAAAAACTCCTGTTTAGACTTCCCTGGGGCTGCTCCCATAACTTCGTGTAGTGAGGAAGCGTCCCCATGCACTGGTTATCAATTTGGGCTTTTTTCTAAATATACTTCACAATTGGTCTTTTTTTCTAAATAAAATTCGTGAAAAGAAGCTGCCTGGCTCAATGGTGTTCTTGAGGGGACTCCCAGACACTATCATTACAATTATGCCAGAAAGAGAAAACGTGTGAAATAATGGACCTGGGACTTGTTGGATGGTATAAGTTATGAAGAATCTGTTAAATGTATGTAACAAATTAAGTTTTTTGGTTTTTTTGAGACAGGGTCTCCCTGTAGCCCCACCTGTCCTGGAACTCATTCTGTAGACCAGGCTGGACTTGAACTCACAAAGATCTGGTTGCCTCTGCCTCCCAAGTGCTAGGATTAAAGGCATGCGCCACCACAGCTGGCTACAAATTACTTTTATAAGCAAAGTGACCTCACCTCCCAGCAGCCAATCCTTAACCCCTACATCACACATTGTTCTCATCCATGGGGCAGGGTTAGATATGGATATGCAGGTGGGCAATTGAGCTAATGTCAGTAGCCACATGTGGCCTGCATTTGCCTACATCCCCCCTTTTAATTTTATTTTGTCTGAGAAGCAGGTGAGCCCACAGGAGAGATTAGCATCACAAAAGAACCTGAGATTTGAATAGCCAGCTGCTCAAAACTATTTTGGGTGGGGCAAGGCGGACCAGATGTTTTTTTATTTTATAGGTTATGACTGATTAATCCCCAAATAGAAATCAACCATAACTTGAACCAATTATTAAACATAAGCATTACACATAGGCAACATTCATGCAAAACAGTTAGCAAGCATCCATGGCCAAATTTTGTACAACCCAGGGTCCCCATAGTCCAATTGGAGAGGCTTGGATGCACAAAAATGTTGAATAAATAAGAGTCCAGTCCGTATTGCTGTAATTGCATGATTTACCCCCATCTCCCCAGCCCCTACACTCTGACATGTCCCCTCTTCCATTAGTGGTCCCTAGGCTTTGGGGAAAGTGGCAGGACAGGGATAGAAGTAGTAAAGTCCATTTTTCTTTGAAGTAACACATCAGACTCTTGGGTCTGTCCAAGCTTTGGATCCAATGGGTTAGCAGCTCATCTAGGGGTCCCTTTTTAATTTTACTAAAAAAAAAATAGCAAGATGTACAAGCACATAAACAAACATTAATTTTCATGACAAGTTACATTATGGGCACAGGCATAAATGTTTAGTTGGCATCTCAATCTAGGAACTTCAGTTTTCATGTAAAGAGATGACAACTTTTTATTGTGGCCTATAATGTCTCTTAGTCACTAGAGGGTGCAAGCTTATGATATCAGTCCTGTGCTATCCCCCCAAGGAGTGGGCTAACGGCCAATTAACTTTTGGGCCACACACATATCAGGCCACCACTGACTGCATAAATATCCAGGCAAGTAAGTTGTAGCTGGTAAGTCTTGCATGACTCAAGACCAATTTTTTCTTTAGTGATCCACGTGGTGTTCTCTGGCACAATGGTGACCAACTAACTGTCCATTTGCAGGGTGAGGTCTCAACACATCCTTTCCTTTTTAAGCTAATACCATGTTTTCAACATCAGGGTCTTACCTCCTCTTTTTTACATGCACCCCAACATTGCAGGCAAATAACCTTTGTTTGGGGGCCCTTTGGGCCTCCTGGCAAACAAATCATTGTTAGAATAGTTCACTACTGGTACCAAGGCTCTCCTCCATTAATTTATTTTCTTTAACCATAAAGCTTTTAAAGACTTAATGATCATGCCTGGCTTTGGTACTTTAAGTAACTTTACCATTTATTTTTATTTTGGGGAGAAATAAAAAAAAATTATTTCCCCAGTACTTATGCTTATTAGTCAGTTAAAAAAGCAGCTATACAGGCTCCATAAGAAATCATTACTATAATAGCTGACTCTTTTCACAGCTAGGAAGAGAGGCAGGTCCCTTCCCTGTGGAACTAATTGAAAACTGTGAACCACTTCATTACCATACCAGTTCACTTTTTTTTTCTTTTCTTTTTATTGGGAGGGGAAGCAGGAAGGTTTCTCATATCAAAGTTCAGCAGCACCTGAAAACAAATTTCATTAGAACACATTGTAAACAGTTGTTTTAATTAAAAATAGAACTCAGAGAGATGCTTGGCACCTGTGACTCAAGTAGTTTTAGGTTTCGCTTCTCCTTGATGTTCATATGGGCCAATTTTTCTGTTGGAGTTTCCTGGTCCATCCTGTACAGTCCAAGGACGGACATTTCTTTCAGGTACCCCATATTGTTTGTAGCTCTGTCTGTGGAAATACACAAAGGACACCTCTTCCCATGGTTAGCAGGGGATCTGGACCTTTTCATTGCACAGACATTAGAATGTGCCAGTGTAAAAAAGGCACCTCATTGTGCCCTGTCAGAAGGCTCCAGTGCTTGTGGACTGGAGTTATCAAATCCGGTTTCAAAACTGACATAAGTTTATGGTAAAGAGTGCTCTACACATAGCATCATGAGGGGAAGATGTATATTGTTCTCTCTTTTGTTTCTGTAATTGTTCCCTTAAAATTTTTATACATTCTCTCTACAATGCCTTGGCCCTGAGCGTTATAAGGTGTGGGTTCACTCCACCACATGTGGAGGTTGATGCACGAACCTTCTCCACTGGATTACAGGGAAAAAGGGAAAGTTGCAAGGCAGCCACCAGCAGCTGTCCTAAATCTTGGGGCCAAAGGCTGATAACATTTCCCAAGCCCACATGTCTCACCTAACATCTACACAAGGCAATGTCCTATTGGCACCCCCAGATCCTCCAGGCTGCTGGTTTCTTAGCACTCTGGAGCCTAACTCTAGGCTGCCACTTGTTTAGCACTCTACAGCCTAAATCCTGCCAGCACACACTCACCCCACACCCGTGATGGTGCTGATGACACTCACTGCATCTCACAGGCTGGCATCTGCTTGATTTTCCCCAGCCAAATTCCACTAGCAAAGACCACTTAAGACTGATGGACTAAAATACATATGTGATAATAATGGCTGGAGGTTCATGTCTGGTGGTCAAAGAACCTGTTTATTTATTCATAGCACTCTGCTTTTATACCCAAAGTGACATTATATCTCAGGGCTTGCTTTCAGCCCCCCTGACTCATGTGCTGTAAACATCACGAGTACATGTGAATGCCTTTAATCCCAAGGCGGTCTCATGGGTTTGGTAATGCAGACAAATCCTGCCTAGGGCCAGGTTTTGGTGTAAACAAACAAGCAGGTAATTTAATACAATGTAGCCACAGGTGGCATCTTTTTTTTTTTACCTACATATCCCCCTTTTAAATTATTTTGTGAGAGGCAAGTGAGACTGTGTGAGGAGTTAGCATCTCTAAGGAACCTAGGTTTTGAATAGCCAGCAGCTCAAACCTGTTTTTTGAGCATAAGGACAGATAGAAAGGCAGACCTAAGTGTTTTTATTTTGTAGGCTAAGACCAATTAATTTCAAACAACCCTAACTTGAACCAAATTGAACATAGGCAGTGTATATAAGCAACCTTTACACAAATCTAATTAGTAGTTATTCATGTCTAAGATCTGTACAACCCGGAGTCCACAGAGTCCAAGCATGTTGATCAAATAAAGGTCCAGTCCATTTTTGAGATCTCAGGAATTACCCCCATCTCCTAAGCCCTTACACTCTATCTTGCCCCTCTTCTGTATCTGATCCTTGGGCCTATGAGGTTGAGGGGCAGAAATGGGTGAGAAATAAAGCAGTCTATTTTTCTTTGAGGTGTCACTGAAAATACTTCTATATGAATGTATAATAGTTATTTTAAACATATTATTATAAATCTTATAAAGTGGGTTTATAACCATTATTTTTTTCTTGGAGATCTTTTTTCCAGGCCTGGCAAGAAACTCTGCCTTGAAGATGTTTTACCTAGTCATTAAATGTTCTACAATACACATTCAACTATACTTTTAAATTGTATTATAAATAAAATAAGATTATTTTAAAAATATTTTATATTCCCTAAGATTATACTCTGTTTCCTTTGACACTTTGAGAAACTGCTTAATTTTTGTCTTAAGTGTTGAAGGAGTGCAACCAGTTGATGGCAATAGAAATCAATTGGAATGTTTAATAATACCTCTGGTTAATTTTTGCAAGGCCAATTAAACCATAATTTTGTTGAAATTGAATCATATATTTGGCTGATTATTTATAAATCTGTGTCTTTAGAAGAAAGGCACCATTTTCAACTCAGAGTCAGGTTTTACTGGTTTTATAATAGTATTATCATACATAAATAATTTGTAAGAGTTGTTAACATTAGGACATAAACACACACACTCATATGCATATGTGCTTGCACACATACATACATACATACATACATGCATACATACATAATAAAGAAAATATTGTTAAGTTGACCTGTGAGAGAGGAGAGAAGTTACATTATTGGTTAATATTTAGTGAAGAACACACAACATTATTTTACAATTTTTTTAAATTAGTTTTTATTGATGCTTTGTGCATTTCATACATTTTTTCCAATTCAGTTCAGGCTTATTTCCCTTTCCCTCCCCCCCCACCCCCACCCCATCCCAGATCATGCATTCTGCCATAACTGTCCTGCATCTTTCTCTCAGTTTTTTTTTTCATTTTTAGCTATAAGTGATAATCCATGAGTACAAGCATCCTTCATGCAAAACCTATCTGCAGGCTGTTGTGCCCCAACACCTACAGCCCCACCATCCAGTGGGGGGTGACAGGTTGTTTGTTCAATCAAGTTGATCAAATGAGTGTCCAGACTACATTGCTGTAGTTTCACCATTCACCCCAATCGCAGCCCTTACATTCTACCACGCCCCCTCTTCCGCAGGTTGTTCCCTAGGCTTAGAAAAGGGGCAACAGGTGGATGAGAGGTAAACAGCTCACCTCTCTCTGGAGCTGTTGACTTGGACCTGGTCAGTTCTGGCTGTTTCCCTTTCATGGGCTGAGACAGTTTGTCCAGGAATAGACCTTTCGAGTCATACTAATTGAGACAGCAATTAAGCAATTAGATATTTAAGCAGCACTAATAGTATGGTAGGTTACTTTTAGCATAGACACATGTTTGGATATGTTAAACCATGAATTACAATTTTCCCCTTGTTAAATATGACGGGGTCTTACTGTGGCTTATAACATCCCTAACCTGTAAAGAGGATGTAAGCTTGTTGGCATCACGCCATGGTTAATTTCCTCCAAGGAGAGAGCAATAGACAATTAGATTTGGGATGAACAGTCATATGGCTGCTAGCTGCTGCACAGTATTTCAGGAGGTGAGGTGTAGCTGGTGCTGACGGTGGAGTCTTTGCTTGACTCAGGGAGACCGCATATTTGCTTTAATTTGGTTTAGTGGCCTTTGGTAACATTGCTCTTGGCATTCCAGAGGCCAATCTGTACAACTTGCATGTGGGTCTCAATACATCCTCCCATGTTACGTCAGGTCTTTGAGCAGGGTCTTATGCCTCTCCTCCTGTAGGTATCCCAACCTTGAGGCAAGGAGCCCTTACCTTTTGTGGGGCCTTGAATCCCCGGCCAACATCCACCTGGTAGATCAATCGCATTGCTGAGTCAGAGCTCCTGTATTAATATAGTTTTCTTAAGTGCATAGGGCCTAAGGACTTTAGTATTATATTTTTTTTCTGAATAGAGAATAATCCCCTTCACAGTTTCTATGTCTAGTAGTCAATTTAAAGAAAGCAGTTTTAAGCCGTTTAATAAGGGATTACCTCTACAATAGTTGTCCCAATTTACAGTTGGAGAAGACTCTGCATCATCTGTCATATTTTCTCCTTGTTCTATGGGGGGGTAAAAAAAGTCTCTCGTATCAGAACCTTTTGTGGCATCTAGAAGTTAAGTTTCATTACGACTCAATTATAACTAGTTGTTACAATGTAAGGATCCACAGAGGGGTTCGATTGTTTATGGCAATCTGAGGCTTTCTTCCTTTGAAGTTCAGACGGGGTCAGCCTTTCCCGTTGTCTCTTTTTGGTACATCGTACTCAATGCAAACCTGTATCTTTTCTTTCTCAGCTGTTATGTGACATTTTGTCAGGATATATTATCACAACGTGAATATGTGTTTTGGTAACACACAAACCTCTGAAGTTCATTTGCTAAGCTCCTGGGGCATCTCTTGACCAGTTGACAGTCCCTATCTGGCCCAAATTTTCCCTACACTGAACCCTAGTCTGGTTTTATTTCTAATCTATCCTTTGTTTATCTTCCTTTCCTAGAGGCCAAGGTTCAGAGTGCCCAAAGACCAGAACTGATTTAATTTATTTGTGGTTCTGGGCCAAATTGTTTAAAAAAGACAAGAAATTTACTTAAAATTTTGTTAAATTAACCAAATTTTTCTTAACACATTGTAAAAGATGATTTTGGTTAGTTTAGACAACATGGATAATATGACATTTTAAATTTGGCTTCTAATTTAGTAGATTTGTGGTTTTGTTTCTGCAGATTGTGTTAAAATATCTTTGCTGTCACCAGCTCTGGGACAGGGCATGGCAACTTGTGATTCCAATGTTTCTGGAGTCCCAGGCAAAATGGCGGGAGTCATTGCTTCAGTAACTCAAGCAATACACCAGGGTGTACACTTTCCAGGCAATGGGTGCCTCCCCAAGAAAAGTGCCAAACACTTATCCTCCACCAGGTTTCCCAAGGGAGAGTCCAGGCATGGCGAGCCACAGAGCACTCTGTTGGTGGGAGGGCCTCTGCTGCTTCAATGCTCCAAGGTTGCAGAGTACTCCCCAAGACCCCACTCTGCACCCAGCACCAGGGAGGGCCACAGACCCCACAGGCATCCCACCCTGCCAAAGGGTGGGTGTGCTGGATGCAATATTAATGCTGGCTGATGACATGATGGAGCCCATGTCCCACATCTTCCTATGATCCCGGAACCCAAAGAAACAAGCAGGCAGGAAGCAGGGCAGAACATTATATCCCAGAGTAACTGTACCATTTTGTAAGTGTCTAAACTCACCCAAGTTGTTGAAAATCACCCTCCAGTTGGGTGCCAATTGTAGGTTCATTCCATCACACATGGAGGTTGACACACGAACCTCGTCTACTGGATTACAGGGAAAAAGGAAAAGACACAAGGAAGGTGCCAGCAGCTGTCCTAAATCTTGGGGCCAAAGGCTGATAACCTTTCCCAAGCCCACGTGTCTCACCTAACATCTACACCAGGCAATGCCCTATGGGCACCCCCAGATCCTCCAGGCTGCTGCTTGCTTAGCACTCTACAGTCTAACTCCAGGCTGCCACTTGCTTAGTACTCTACAGTCTAAATCCCGCTGGTACACACTCACTACACACCAGTGATCGTGCTGATGACACTCACTGTATTTCCCAGGCTGTCATCTGTTTGATTTTCCCCAGCCAAATCCCACAAGCAAAGACCACACAAACCTGATGGGGTAAATTACACATGTGATAATAACGGCGGGAGATTTCTGTCTGGTGGAAAAAAAAAACCGTTTATTTATTCAAAGCATTCTGTTTTGATACCCAGAGTGACATCATATCTCAGGGCTTGTTTCAGACCCCCTCCCTCATGTTCTGTAAAAATCATGAGTACATATGAGTGCCTTTAAACCCAAGGCAGTCTCATGGGTTTGGTAATGCAGGCAAATCCTGCCTAGGGCCAGGTTTTGGTGTAAACAGACAAGCAGGTAATTTAGCACAATGTAGATACAGGTGGTTTCTTTTTTACCTACAATAAGGAATGTCAGTTATGTGAGAAATATTCCAAAAAGTGTAGAAGCATTTGAACTTGGCACTGGTATATGCCGTGAAATTGCCAATTTTCAATTGATGTGGAACGCCCATAATTAATATGCAGCAGAGCAGGTGTTGACAAACTTTGGCTGCATGATCCTCCTGTCATATGGGGTGGTGATCACATAATGAAAATAAGTATCCATCGTAACATGTAAGTACTCGGGTTCAGGCGCCAGATGTTGGATGCTTCTGCTGAGGGGAACTGCCCCCTTGGTTCCTCCCTGGAAAGCTGCTACCTTTCACAGGTACCACCTAGCTACAGAATTGCTTATTCTGCAGCCAAATCTGTGTGACTTAATGGCCTCACAGAATCCTGCCTGAGAGCTGCTTGCTGTCTTCAAGGCCTCTCACTACCCAATCACACCGCAAGCTAAGAGGCTGCTGGCCTCAAGGCTTGATTTCCAGACTGGTGGCTTATATGCCTATTTCTAGTCTCATCCACTAGCCAATGCCCAAGTCTGATAGACTTACAATTAATCTGGTAAGAGAAAACACACATGAAATAATGGACCTGGGTTCTTGTTGGATGGTATACGTTATGAAGAATCTGTTTAATGTATGTAATGAATTACTTTTATAGACAAAGTGACCTCACCTCCTAGCAGCCAATTCCCAACCCCCTACATCATGCGTTGTTCTCATCCATGGGGGCAGAGTTAGAAATTCATGTGCAGGTGGGCAATTGAGCAAATGTTAGTAGCCATGTGTAGCCTGCATTTGCCTACACCTGTGTACTACTCTGGGAGAGAGTTGACTGTAGTCCCTTCTGGTATTGCCAATCTTTAAAGGGTCTGCTGGTCAATGTAAACCACTGAGTTAAGTTCTAAAGAGAAATGTATCTTGTATAAATTATTGGCAAATTATCACATGCTGTTTGAGGTCATTGAGAAGCTGACTCTGGAGATGGGATTGGCCCTCTCACCTCAAACTCAAGCCTGTTATCTCAAGATGTTCTCCAAGGGTCTTGTCCAGGTTCAGGCTGGCCTCCTGATCCCGTGACAGGATAAAATGAAAATGGACAAACAGCCCAAGTGTAAAGACATTGTGAAGTTGAGAACAGCTAAAGGATGAACTAGTTTCAACAAAAGTTACTGTTATTTATCTAATGCTATGTAATATCTATATTAAAAGTAAAGGTTTTGGGGCTGGAGAGATGGCCTAGCAGTTAGGAGCGCCGACGCTCTTGCAGAGGACCCGGGTTCGATCCCTAGCACCCACATGGCGGCCGAGAGCCGTCTGAAACTCCAATTCCAGGAGAACTCCAGTTCCAGGGGAATCTGAGACCCTCTTCTGACCTCCGCGGCATTGCACGACACGGGTGCACAAACCTGCATGCAGACAGTACATTCATACACATACAGAAATAAATAAAATTAATAAAAAAAATTAAAAAAAAAGTAAAGGTTTTTGGTAATCTACTCTCTGATAAATAAATTGCCATGTAAGCTAAGAGTATAAAATTACAATAGGGTCCCTGGTCCTTAAGGATATAAGTTAACTTTAAGAAATGATTACTTCTTCTCAAGGGTGCAATTTATTTATGCATATAGATATTTTTTATATATAAAATATTTCACCACAAAGTAGGGTCATCTTTGGAGTGAACAGGCAGAGTTTTTTGGCAAATCTATGTAAAACAACTCTAAACATTTGGAGAAATTTGGTGATTTAGAACTAGCTCCAAAGCTTGCATGGACATCTCAAAGTTTATACTTTATAATAGCATATTTAAAAAAAAAACTTCCATCTACATATATGGGAATAAATATTAAATACTTAGTAAATTTTAATAACTAAGTATAAATCTGTTGATAAATGTTATTAATTTTCATAGTATTAACTAAAACTTCCTGTGTAAACTTATAACAGCTGGCTATTTTCAGAATAGAAAATAGTAGAATGCTTAAGCTAATTATAAATAGAGTTGTTGTTAATTTTCAATGCACTCCTTGTACTTGTACTGGATTCCCACTTGTAGCTTTGGCATTAAATGAACACAGATATTATCCATGTTTCTCTGCATTATGCAAGTGTTACCTGTGACATTTCTTTTGCCCATAGCAAAACAATTTAGCTCAAGAGAAGCTGGGTTTTACCTCCTTGAACTAATGGTATGCAGTCCAGAAGGACACAGTTTGGATAGGATTGGTAAACATTTTCAGCTTGGTTCCTGTCTATAGGTATGTGATACAACTCCTGCTTTTTGGAAAACTACAAATCAGGATACGGGGGTCTGGAAAATGATGGAGACTGCTCCATTTGTGGTAAATAGTATTCATTTAAGATAGACAAAACCAGAAGGGGGTGGCCTATACATCCTCCCCACATGATGCAGTGTGCAGAGCAATCTTTACTATAAACATTCTGTCAATTTTAAAACAAGACATGATATCTCCAGTTCAAAAGCATTGGAGCCCTCTAATAGGGCATAATAAAGTGACATTGGTACTTTGGTGAGATCCAATGTCCAGACAATGGAAGGACCCAGACCCCCTACTGATAATGGGAAGAGGGTAAGAGAGTTTGCTTGTGTGTTCCCACAGATGGAAACATGAGCAACCTGGGTGCCAGCAAGAAGTGTCTGTCCTTGGACTGCAAAAGACAAGACTAGGAAACACCAGCAGAGAAATTGGCCTGAATGAGCATTTAGGAGAGATGGAAGAAATCCAGGAAAATGCCACTTCACTAGGGGCTGACACACAGGGTAACATGGGGGGGATCTCAAGGTGCTAGAGTCATAGGCTCAGAGCTTGAGACTTCTGGGAATGGCACTGGTCATGGACCAGTTGTGGTGGCCTTGCTGTGTGCCACCCTGACTACCAATATTGTGGCAGACCAGGTATCACAGATAGCCTGGCCATATGTGCCAAACCCACTTTTTCTGGTGGCATCTCTCTGAGCCCTAGCTTATAAATTAAAACAACATCTCACAATCTGTCCTAATGGAAGCTGTTTCCAGGTTTTACTAACTCTGATGTGAGTGAACTTTTACCTCTCCTACCAGTTGTGAGAAGAGCATTACCAATTATTATGGTAATGACTCCTTATGGGGCTTGCTTGGTGGCTTCCTTTGTATAAAGGAGTAAATTCATTAAAGGGGACACCAAGGCCAAGTATAAGTATAAAATCCTTGAGAGCTTTATGGTTAACTAAGATATATTGGTAGATAAAGACTTCACTACCAGGGATGGACTATCCTACCAGGAGCTGTTGTCCAGGGAGGTTCTAGAGGCACCCAAAACAAAGGCCATTTGCATATAATTTTGGGTACACACAAGAAGTGGATGGTAAGACCCTATTTCCTATTGCTGAAGGTATGGCATGATGCGAGCATGAGAAAGAACAATTATGTTGAGACCTTGCATTGCAACTAGAGGGCTGACCTTCATGGTTCCAGGGAGCACTGTGCAGAGTGAAGAAAAAAAATGGTCCCTGAAGTTCTACTACAGACCTCAAGTCCTGCACTTTTACATGCCAAAGATGTAGTGCAACAGTGACAGCTTTGTAAATGTGCACCTAGGAAAATTCCAATTGGATCTATGGTTTGCTCCCAGGGAGGGGTGGGACACACCACTGATACTGCAAGTTTGGCTCCCCCTAATGTCATAAGACTTTATAGTCCACACTAGAAAGCTATTGCCATCCTTTTGTTAAAGATCTATGCTGCCCATATAAGATACCATTCAAACATTTACATTTGTGCCCATAGTATACTTGTTGTAATGTTTAATGTTTTTTAATTTTCTGTGTTTTATCAGTAGAAATAAAGACCCTGAAATCAGCCACCAGTCCTTTGAAAACAGAACTTGGACAGACCCAACAGTTTGATGTGTCACCTCAGAGGAAAAATGGATCTCTCTCTCTCTCTCTCTCCTCCAAGGCCTAAAGACTCTCATGGAAGAGGTAGTAAGGGCCAAATAAGGGGTGTGAGATCTCAGAAAAAAACTGAACTTTTATTTGATCAGCATAGTTATATATACAAACCTCTCCAACTAGAATTGGGGACCTTGGGTTGTTCAATAATTGGGCACAGATGCTTTCTAATTGGCTTCGCATGGACATTGCTTATGTATATTGTGTATGTTTAGTAACTGGTTTACCCTGTATTTTGTTTTCATATGGCCATTGATCATTGGAGTAGATAATTGCTTTTACAAAATGTTCATAGCCATTCAGGCCAGAGAAAGAATATTGAACGCCACTTCTATCACACTCTCTGAGCTTGTGGAGGCACGAACAGTAGGGGGAGATGTGGGACAGCACTCCTGGATTCAGGTGTACATTGCATATGTGCAGGCTAACATGCACTTGGTGCCATAAGCTGACTTGTTTGTCTGCATGTCCCTTTCTGGGTGCTCCACATGAGATGGGATGGCACATGATGTTGTGGAGGTCTGGGATTGGCCATCAGTTTCACAGCCATTTGTTTAGGCACAGGGCCATCAGCCCCACTCATGCCATCTTCAGCCGGTCCAACTGCAGGGTCAACAGCCCCACACTTTATCAATTATCAGGTGGCTGAAATTATATGCACCCTTGTTTGGGTCTTCTTTCACATTTCATTGATCTATGAATCTGTTTTTATGCCAGTACCATACTGATTTTATAAATATGGCTCTGAAACATAACCTGAGATCTGGTATGGTGATGACCCCTGCATTGTCCTTTCTGCTCGAAATTGTTTTGGCTATCTGGGGTATATTGTGGTTCCATATGAATCTTTGGATGACTTTCTCTAGCTCTGTGAATAATTTTGTGGGTATTTTTATTTGGATTTCATTGAATCTATAGACTGTTTTTAATAAGATGATCATTTTCACAATACTGATTCTATCAATCTATGAGCATGGTAGATTTTTCCACCTCCTAGTGTCTTCTTTTATTGCTTTCTTGAAATTTTGAAATTTTCATTGTAGATATCTTTAATGTTTTTGTTTAGGGTTATTACTAAGTACTCCTTGTATGCTTTTTCTGGTTGCTTGTTATTGGTATATAGAAAGGCTACTGATTTTTGTATGTTAATTTTGTAACCTGCCACTTTACTGAAATTATTAATCATTTCTGGAGTTTAATGGTGGAATTTTATGGATGTGTTCTGTATAATATCATATCATCTGCAAATAGAGCTAATTTGACCTCTTCTTTTCAAATTGGTATTCCTTTTATTCCTTCTTTTGTCTTTTTGCTCTTTTTCTGGGTTTCAAGCATTATATTGAAAAAGAGTGGAGATAGAGGACAGCCCTCTCTGGTACCTGATTTTAATGGGAATGCTTCCAGTTTTTCCTCCATTTAGAATGA
>VZQC01009925.1:229473-250033 GCA_009823505.1 Rhizomys pruinosus
CTCTGTTCAGCTCTTTGTTCCATCTTTTGAGTGATTCATTTGTTTTCTTTCTTCTTTGTTTTTTGAGTAGTTTATATACTCTGGAAATCAATGCTTTGTCAGAAGTATCTGCAGTGAAGGTTTCCTCCCACTCTGTGGGTTTTCTCTTCACTTCCTTTATTGTTTCTCCCAAATTCCTTCTAAAGCCACCATCACTCTAACATGCAAATGAGGCAAAGATACAACCAAAAAGGAGGACCATAGACCCATCTCATTAATGAACAAAGATGCAAAAATTCTAAAGATAATACTTGCAAATAGCAAACAGACCCACATCAAGAAGATCATATTCTCTTGTGGGTTTTTTTTTTTTTTCATATTATTTGTGTTTTATTGCAGTGCTGTTTGGGCATCTGGATATTCTTTGTTGGTTATCTATTCAGTAAGTACTTTTCTTTACCTTTTGTTTAATTGAAATTTAGTTGGTTTATATGGTTAATGTAACTTGGCTCTTTTTTGTTCAGAGTCTTAGGTGGGCAGGTCTGTCCAGCAGATCCAGACTCAAGGGAGATGGAGTTTGGACAAGGGGGCTGCTTAGCAATCTGTGCTATGATGTTTAGCAAGTCTGAGTTGGGGAGATAGACCAGCGGTCTAAGGAGGAAGATTTTGTGCCTCCCTATGTTCGAGGCTGGCAGGATCAGGGTGGGGGAGTATGAGAGGGACTGAATAGAAAGGTGGGAAAACAGGATCTGACTTACCAGGGTCCTAGGTAGGGTGAGACTGTCTGGCAGGTCAGGTGCCAAGGGAGGCGGGGCTTGAGGTCACCTGAAGTAGGACTCAGCCATCTCTTCTCAGGTGGTTAGCTAGTCGGCATTAGGGATTTAGTCCAGAGATGGAGTTGGTACCTGCCAGAATCTGCGGCTGGGTGAGGACAGTGTGATGGTGGACAAGAGGAACTGAATAGAGAGCTGGATGGTCTTTTGATGTGTGGTGGATGCAGTTTGTATTTTGTTCAGTATCTTTGCACCTATGTTCTTTAATGATATGGACCTATAGTTTTCTTTTTTGTAATATCTTTATCTGGTTTTAGTATTAGAGTGGTACAACTGGCTTCGTACTAAGATTTGGGGTGTTCCTCCTCTGTTTCTATCTTTTTGAATAATTTAAGCAGTATTGGTTGTAGATCTTTGAATGTCAGGTAGAATTCTGCTGTGAGTCCATCTGGGCCTGGGCTTTTTTAAGTTGGGAGGTTTTGTATTACTGTTTCAATTACTTTATTTGTTATGGGTCTGTTTAAGCTGTTGATCTTTTCTCTGTGTAACTTTGGTGGTGTCCATGATTTAAAAATCCATCTATTTCTCTTAGATTTTTGAATTTAATAGAGTATAGATTTTTTTTTGGCCTTTTTGAGACAGGGTCTCCCTGTAGCCCCAGCTGTCCTGAAACTCACTATGTAGACCAGGCTGGCCTTGAACTCACAAAGATCCACTGCCTCTGCATCCCAAGTGCTAGGATTAAATGTGTGCGCCACAACACCCCGCTACAGTATAGATTTTTAAAATATTCTCTTACAATGTTCTGGATTTGTTTCATCTGTTGTGATGTTTCCCCTTTCATCTATGGTTTGGTTTATTTGGATTTGCTCTTTCTTTCTTTTACTTAACTGGGCTAAGGGTCTATCCTATTTAACCTTTCAAAAAAACAGATCTTAGATTCATTTATTTTGTGTGTGCGCGTGTGTGTGTGTGTGTGTGTGTGTGTGTATTTGTTTCTATTTCATTAATTTCTGCTCTGATTTTTGTAATTATTTCTTATCTACTGGGTTTGGATTTGGTTTGTTTTTGGCTTTCTGAAGTCCTGAGCTGTACTATTAAGTCATTTACATGTGTTCTTTCTGATTTTTTCTTTTTTCAATTTTTTATTGTTATTAAACTTTTTCCATAAGTCATACATCATTTCTCAATCAAATCTAGAGTTTCTTCCCTTTTTATGCCCCCCACCCCATCCGAGTCCCTGCATTCTGCCATACATTTCCTGCATCTTTTTCTGAGTCTTTCCAGAGTTTTTTTTTTCAGTTCTCTTGTTGTTGTTCTCCCCAACTTATATTACTACACTGTATATATACATAAAAGCTATAAATTTCTTTCTTGGGGCTGCTTTTAAGGTGTCCCACAAGTTTTGTTGGGTTACAGTCTCATTTTAATTTAGTTTCAGGAATACTTTTATTTTTCTTCATTTCTTTGATCCACTGATTATTTAGGAGTGTGTTGTTTAATCGGCAGTTCATGGAGTTGGCAAAGCTTCTTTTGTTGTTGACTATACACTTTATTGCACTGTGGTCTGATAGAATGCATGGAATTATTTCAATTTTTAAATTTATTTAGATCTGTTTGTGTTGCAGAATGTGGTGAATTTTAGAAAAAAATATTTGCCTGGTCTGATGAGTAGAAAGTATATTTTTGGTGCCTGGGTGGAATATTCTGTAGATGTCTGTTAGGTCCATTTCATGTAAGCTGTCAGTTAATTCAGATGTCTCTCTGTTTAATCTTTGTCCAGTTGACCTGTCTGTTGATGATAGTGGAGTATTAAAGACAACTACTATTCCTGAGTTATGGCTTAATCTGTGTTTTATAGTCCTAGAGTACTGGTTTTATGAAATTGGCTTGCTCCAGAGTTTGATGCATGTATATATTCATGATCGTAATTCTTCTTGATCAATTGTTCCTTTGACTAGAATGAAGTGACCCTCTTTATCTCTTCTGATTATTTTTAATTTGAAGCATATTTTGTCAGATGTTAGAACTGCAATACCTGCTTGCTCCTTAGAGCTATTTCCTTGGAATATTTTTTTCTATCTTTCTACCCTAAGGTAATATCTATCCTTGAAATTGAGATGAGTTTCTTGAAGACAACAAAAAGATGGGTTTTCTTTCATAATCCATTAGATCTTTCTTTATCCACTAGCCTCTGTGTTTTGACAGGGGCTTTCAGACCATTGATATTTATTGTTATTAGTAAAAGATGTGTGTATTGGATGCTGTTATTTTAATTTATTTGTGTTATTTTAATTACATTCTGGCCCTATTTTCTGCTTCTGTTATTATACCTTTGTGTTCTTTCTGTAGCCTCTTGGGTATACTCATTCCTTTCTTTGGTCCTTTGTATTGCTTTAAGTATTCTCTGTAAGGCTGGTTTGGTGGAAATGAATTATTCACCCTATTCATGTCATGGCACTTTTCCATTTCTTTTTAACTATTTAGATAGTTACACTGGATAAAATATTTGAGGTTGGCATTCATGATCATTTATAACTGGAAATACTTTGGTACAGCCTCTTCTGGATTTCACAATTTTCATTGAAAAATCAGCTGTCATTCTGATCAGTTTTCCTTTATGTGTAACTCGTTTTTCTCTAGCAGCCTTCAGTACCCTTTCTTTGTTCTGTACAGTTACTGTTTTTACTATGATATGCCATAGGGAGTTTCTGTATTGGTCCTGTCTAATTGGTGTTCTATATGGTCCTTGAATCTCTATAGGTAAGTCTTTCCTTAATTGGGGGACATTTTCTTCTATAACCATGTTGAAGATCTGTCCAATGCCATTGGTCTGAGATTCTTTTNTAAAATTAACAATAAATAAATTAAAAATAAATAAACTAGCACTTGTGGCACTGCCTTTAATCCACCTTAATCCAGCACTCGGAGGCAGAAGGCCAGCGGATCTTTGTGAGTTCAAGACCAGCTGGTCTACATAGTGAGTTCCGGAGGACAGCTGGAGGTACAACCCTGTTTCACAAAGACCAATACAATAAAAAATGAAAATAAATAAATGTTTGGACCACTTTTTGAAAACAGTGTTTTATTTTACTGTCCCATTTTCTGTTGACATTGAAATTAGCCTGCAGTCACAAAATTTGAGAGGGGGGGAATCTCTTCCAAAAAGGAAATAAATTACCTGGAACTACAAACAAACAAACAAACAAACAAAAACACTGGAAATATTCCAGACAAATATGGACAAATTGACACCATTACATTATTAAAGAAGACATTCACAACAGAGAGAATATCAACAATCTGGAACTAACACTGTCAGTTGAGATATAGGTCATATTTCTTTAATGCTCAAAGTTCATAACACAGTAGTAATTCTATTATACTCTCTCTTTTTTTTATTTTCCACATTGTCTTCCAATCAAATACAATGTTCTTTAACTCATATCCTATTGAGTTGTTGGTCTCTCCCATAAATATGAAATGTAAATTATAAATTATAGGAGGGCAAAAATCTTTACCTATCTCTCATGAATTTACTTGCCTCTAGCAGTGGTTGGTTTAGTGAGTATATTTGTTCAATAAATAAATATTTTTCTTGACAAGCAAGCCTTTTTTGTGTATGCATATGTAACTCACCAGCCTTATTCACATACTATGGTAAGAGTAAACTTTAGGATCTCCATTCTCTGTCCACATGACCAATCCCCTTATGAGACATGGCTTACTTTTCCTCATTTCATTTCTCATGTGATTGTGATATTTTCATGTTCTGCTTCACTGTGCTTTTACTTCATAAACTTTTCTGTTACCCAAGTTACTAATCATGAGTTTGCATTACACATATTTAAAACAGAAACACTAATATAGTCAAATCCCGTAAGACTCTTGATGGGGTTCCTTCTGGTACTGCAAATAATGTCTGAGCAGAACTGTATGACATTGTTGAAATACTAGTAATTAGCTTTGCTTCTTGTGCCTGCTTGAAGATGTGAGCACTTAGATTTCTTTTTTTTTTTTTTTTTTTTTTGCCTTTAAGGTTATTTCTTCAAAGAAATGCTCAGCTAGGAGCACTTAGATTTCTGTTCCTGCCACCATGCCTCCCTGCCATGATGGACTCTGGACTCTCTGGAATTGTTGGTAGGCTTTACAAATGCTAACTAAGCACCAGCCATTGCACCAGCAAACAGTGTTCCTCCTTGGTTTCTGCTTCAGATTCTTACTTGAGTTCCTGCCCTGACTTCCCTCAGCGAGGAACTATAAACTAATATTGGAAAAAAGAGGAAGTGGGAGGAGGAGGAGGAGGAGGAGGAGGAGGAGGAGGAGGAGGAGGAAGATGAGGAGGAGGAGGAAGAGGAGGAGGAACATTGTGGAAGAGAAGGAAGAGGAGAATAGGAGGCAGAGGAACACCACCACCACCCCCAAATGTTAGTAGGAAACCTATCTATGTACCACCTCAGTCTTTCTTATTTTGAAATAAGGGCACAATCTTTAAGGGAAATCTCCTTACAGCTTGTCCTGGAACTCTCATATGCTAGTAATAGTGACCCCTGAGGGTCATAAGACCATGAAATCCAAATGCTACTACTTAATAGTGTAAAGCTGTAAAGCTCCACTGTTGATGCATTTAAGCTCAATTAAGCCAAATTAAATGCACAAAAGTGAGGATTATTGGGAGATGTGACTCTCAAGTATGTCCACTAGTCCTGGGGAATGGGGCGAGAGGAGTCACACCCTCTGGCTAGAGTTCAAGGCTTTTATAGGGCAGAGGATGGGAGATGGTGACATGTTAGGCAGGTTTAGGGATGTTGGCCTATCCTGCCACTTTAGAGGCCCTCCGTGGGTGGGTTTTAGGGCCGGTAGTCACTTTGTGATCCGGAATTAGATGTAGGCTTTATCTGGTATCAGGAGGGGGAGTCCGTAATAGGCAGGGCTGTGGGCACTTAATGGTCTGGATGGTTTTTGGTAGTCTAAATTGGGGGATGGTGTGCTCCAGGAGAGTCTGTGTCACCATGTAGGCTGTTTCTCTGGAGGTGGGGAATGCCTGGATCCATCCTCGTTGGTGTCTTTGGAGCTGGTGCTGAGGTTGGCATAACTGGAGAGTCCTCTGTTGCTTGATCTTGGCACAGGTCTAGCTGGAAGTGTGTGCCTATAATATGAGCTCAAAGATGGGTGGTTTTAAAGACGGGCTCTAGAAATTGGAATATGTTTTGGGGGCCTCTGTGTAGGCTGTGGTGGATGTTAGAGATGATGAAAGTCACCTGCTTTGGGGAGAGATTAAGGTGGTTATTTAGATAAAGAATTTCTTCATAGACCTGGCTTTTGTGCACTTAATTTGGCCTGATTGCATTACTGGTGGAGCCTTACAGCTTTACATATGGTGGCGAAACCTGGGAGGAGGTGAGACCCTGCCCAGAGGTCTGGGAACCCCTCCTCTCTTTTCCTCTATCCTGGCTCTCCACCTGATAGATTGGCTTTCATTTCGAGGTAAGTTGCCTTTCTCCTAAAGTGTGACTGTAAGGGTGTCTGTTATAAAATTTGTCTAAATTGGGACTGTCTCAGACCATACCCTATCAAATGGTCTAATCTCTCCTACATTCAGGAATTCTGGGAATTGCATTTCCGTGCCCCCCCCCGCTGTATTCAGTACTCCACAACTTGAGCCAAAGATCTTTAACCCACACTTCCACCTAGAAAGACTGGGCCTCAGCCTTCAGCCCTGACTAAACTTCCTGAAGCTCTAACTTCCCCTCTCCAACCCCTGCCAGTTCTGTTTCTGAGCTGGCTGAAGTTCTAGCTACTCCTCTCTGACCACTGACCCCTTCCCATTTCTCCTCAGGAGACCATGGCCTCACCTTCCCCTTACCCCCTACCCTCTGTCTCTGCCCTGGCTCCTCCTCCTCTACCTTCAATGGCTTGGGTAAAAGATCTCTAATTCACACTCCCACCTAGAAGAACTGGCCTTGAGCCTTCATCCCTAACTAAGCTGCCTGAAACTCTGACTTCCCCTCCTCTGCCAGTTCTGTCTCTGCTTGAAGCTCTGACTTCCCCTTTCCAACTTCTGCCAATCTGAGCTGCCTGAAAGTCTGACTTCCCTTTTCGGACCTCTGCCAGTTCTGTTTCTGAGCTGCCTGCAGTTGTGGCTCCCCCTCCTTGACCTCTGCCAGTTTAGCCTCCTACTCTTTATCCTGCTTCATCTATCCCATCCACCCCACCACCTATGAGACACCTTGAATCCCTTTATCCACCACTTCCTGTTCCTCCACAGGAACCCAATGCCTCAGCTTCCCCTTACCCCCTGCCCTGTGTTTCTGCCCTGGCTCTTCCTCCTCCACCTACAACGGCTTTCCCCCAACAAATATGGTTTGTTACCTCAATGTCAAAGCCTTTCATTTGACTGGAACTGCGCCTCTGCGTCTTGGGCTGGGCCCTACCTTGGACCTGTTCCACAGCTTCTGCTCACCTGACTCATATGGCTTTCTCTTTGGGGTGAGTTCCCTGTTCTCAGTACCTGTCCTTCTGGGCCCAGGGCCCCAGGTTGGTCCTCCTTAAGTGTGGCTGCTTCAGGAGAAACCCTCCATTTCCAGAAAACCTTGTTGGGTCGAGAGACGTTTTTCCCTCCAAGTGGGAAAAACAGACCCAGCCTTTGGTCATCTCAGGAGATGCCCTATCCTGATCTCTGGCCCCTGTCCAGCCATGGTCATCTCAGAGGACTCTCTGTGGTGATACTTTGGGTCTCATCCATCCAGCCTCTGATCATTGCTCAAGATGCTGTGTCTTGATCCTAGGCTTCCACAGGGGCATGGCTATGGGCATCATTCATGCAAAGCCTTATGCTCAGATGCCTCTGGGCTGAGAGGACACAGAATTTGAGCAATCTTCTTTGTCAGAGCCACCCAAGTCTCTGCCACCCCCACCCCTCTCCCAAACTTGCCTCTTACCCCTCCTCCTCCTGCCACTTCCTCTCTCCTGCCCACACCCACTCCACCTACCAACAGCCTCCTTCTCTCTACACACCACGTCCCCCTCCTCCTCTCTCTAAGTCTAAGTATGGGAAATAGCCCCCTCCCTATCTGTGCCTTTCTCCTCCCCTTCTACCTCCCCTGAGATAGAGACACTAAGAGACAAATTAAGACACAAGTGAGAGACAGAAAAAAGTGAGAAGGGGGCGGGAGATATAGCTTACCAGTTAAGAGCACCGACTGCTCTTGCAGAGGACCCACATGGTGGCTAAGAATCATCTGTAACTCCAATTCCAGGAGAACTCCAATTCCAGGGGAATCCGAGACCCTCTTCTGACCTCTGCAGCATTGCATGACATGGTGCACAAACTTGCATGTATTTTCATACACATACAAAAATAAAATTAAAAAAAAATTTTTAAGCGAGAAGGACAAAAAGACAGAGTAAGACCCAAAATGAAACAGAAAAAATAAATACAGACAATCTGTATTAGCCTTGGAAATTCTAAGAAACTAATTAGGGCTGCAAGCTGTTAATGACATCTCTAAAAATACTTTCTCCAAATCATTTATTATTTTTAATATGCTTATATCCTTATTACAAAAAATTGTGTTCTTTTTCAATGAACCCCTCCGCCTACATAAGAGAGTTCTGTCATTTAACTCAAGTCTATTAATTTAACTTGCCATGATCTCTGTGTTATTAAGTTTTCCACTCTTACATGTGAGGAACATGAGAGGGTTCAGACAGAGGCCAGGTGGTATACAGACCAGGCCCATCCGGTGGACCCAGCTATTACTTACATGAGTAATAATATAGTACTGTTTCAAAATCTTGTCTGGGACTACCATGAAGGACAAGGGGACTACCAGAGTAGGGATGTTATGATGTGTTGCTTCCTAAAAGGCATAAAGGCAATCTCTAGCAAGGTAATTAACTTTGACAAACTCTGAGAGGTTATAAAACAAACATAAAAATCCAGAAGTTTTTTTAACAGATTACACACCTGCCTTAGCTCAGCCTCTCCATCAGGGGCTGAGGTACTGGCCTCTCATTTTATTTCCAAATTAGCTTCAGAAATTTGAAAAAAAAACACCAAACTTAAAAAAATTGAGGACGGTCCCTAAACCCCAATTCAGGACTTGGTGAAGGAGGTGGCCATCAAGGTCTTTAATACCTGAGATGAGGCAGCCGAGATTTCCCAACAGATTTGGGTACAACAGGATCTTACATTACATGCCCAAGCCGTGGCAGCAGCCATAAGGCCAACAACATTCCTGCAAAGACAACAGGGAAGATCTCTGAAGCCCCATCCTGCCAGGGCAAAGTCAGTTCCACTGGGAGCCTGTTTTTGTTGTGGTCAGGAGGGCCAATGGGCCCGCACCTGTCCTAATTCCCACCCACCAAGGAGGCACATACTTCCTGCTACACCTGTGCCAAGATCAAGCAACGCAGGACTCTCCAGATATGCCAACCTCAGCACCAGCTCCAAACACACTAACCAGGATGGATCCAAGCATTCTCCACCTCCAGAGAAACAGCCTACCTTGTGACATAGACTCTCCTGGAGCACATCATCCCCCAATTTAGACTACCACAAACCATCCAGACCATTAAGTGCCCATAGCCCCACCTACTCTCAACTGCCCCTCACTTCAGTGTCCCTGCTCAGCTGGAAGTAGTCAGATTTGATTTGGTACCCCTATACCCAAAGCAGTCATGAGGTTACGCTGGAAGTCTGGGCCAAATGCCAATAATTTCATTGACCGGGAGACCCCTGAGCTTCTCTTCTGGACAGGAGCCCCTGCTTACAAACCCCCATACAAGATGCTGGATAAAGCCAACATCTAGTTCTGATTATAAAGTGACCACTGGACCTAAGACCCACCTATAGGGTCCTAAAACCCACCTAATAGGACAATACCCCTGTACCTTGCCAGCACATCACCACTTCCCCTCACTTACCCTTTAAAAATCCACTACCCCACCTGGGGTGCCTGACTTCACTGACCTAAGCCTGTGACATTGGTAAACTCTCCTAGGAGCGATCTTTTCCCATTAAACCCTGCTTTTATATTTAAATATACCTAATCTGTTTTATTGTGTCAGTGGAGAAGCCTTTCAAATAGTACTTAGAAGAGTACTTGGAGGAATAATAGTACTTGAAAGAGTAATAGTACTTCGAAGAGAAGTTTCAGGTGGTATAAAGAAATATTGTCATTTGCCTGGATCTCAGGAAAATAAATAGGGAACACTGAGTAAGAAGATCAACACTCAAGAAGGAACCAGTAGCAAAGAATGTGAAGGAAATCTCACCAGATTAAATGATCACATTTAATGATGACATTGTTGGAAAAAGAAGGTGAGAAGAAGAAAGAAGAAAAGGGGGAACAGTAGGAGGAAGAAGAAAGAAGAAAAAGAGGAACAGGAAGAGGAGGAGGAGGAGGAGGGGGGATCAATCTCTACATACTGAGTAAAGACCATGTAAGGACATGGTGAAAACATGACTATCAGAAATCTAAGGAGAAAACCCTCACCAAGAACAAAACTAGCTGGCACACTGATTTCAAACTTCCTGGTTAGCTACCAAATTGAGAAAAAGAACATCTGTTTTTTAAGCCATAAATAAAATGAAATACATAGTTTTTAAAAAGAAATACTAATTGTATTAATTTTCATTGAGCACAAGTTACAAAAATACTGAATCTGGAAGTTTAGGTACTTCTCATTTTCTACTTCTTGAAGAAATTTTGATTTCCAGGCAGCCACCCTCAACTTAAATACCCAAACTATGGGTCTATCAATATTAACTATCAAAAAGAATTATTAAGACAATGCATAAATTTAAATCACCATGAAACCAGTATCACATTTTTAGTTTAAGATACCTCAACTTCTGAAGTTGTGAAAAACCACAAATTTTTAATATGTGTAAACATTATCGGGCTCCTGAGCAAATACCTTTACTCAAAAAGCTATCTTATCAGCCCACCTTCTGGTGTTTAAAAATATTTTAAAAGGGTTTTTCTGGGCTGCAGTGATGGCTCAGGAGTAAAGAGGACTGACTGCTCTTGGAGAGGACCCACATGGTGACTAACAACCATTTGTAACTCCAGTTCCAGAGGATCTGACACCCTCTTCTGACTTCTGCAGGCATTGCATAACATGGGTGCACTTGCAAACCTACAGGCAATGCACTCATACACATAAAATAAAATTTAAAAATACATGTATAAATTAGAGGGATTATTTCATGTTTTACCGTCTGATCTCCAGAAACATCCATTAAGGATGAAGAGTTCAGCCCAGTGTGTCAATGGTGGTAGAAATATGATTTTGTTTATTTTTTATTCTTTAAAACATTTGATTATTTTTATTTTATATGCATGAGTGTATTTCTTGCAGTTATGTAAGTGCATAAATGGCATGCAATGCTCATGGAAGTTAAAAAACGGCAGTCACTGGATACCCTGGAAATGGAGTATTGGACAGCTGTTATCTACCATGTGGGTGCTGAGAACAGAACCTCTGTCCTCTGAAAAAGCTACCAGTGCTTTCAACTACTGAGCCAGCTCTGTAACCCTAAATATATTATTTTTATTTTTTATGTGTATGAGTGTTTTACAAATAAGTACATGCACCCAGGCATGCTATGCTCATGGATCCCAGAAGAGAGCTTCAGATGTTCTCGTATCAGAGTTACAGCACTTTGTTAGGTCCCATATGGGTGCTGGAACAGAACCTATCTCCTCTGTAAGAGCAGCCAGTGCTCTTAACAGCTGAGCCGTCTCTGAAGCCCCAAATGTGATTTTATTTTTTATTTTATTTTATTTTATTGTTATTTTTAGACAGGGTCTCGCTTTAATTCCAGCTGGCCTGGAGCTCATTATGTAGAGCAGGCTGGCCTTGAACTCAAAGAGATCCACCTGCCTCTGCCTCGAGAATGCTGGGATTAAAGGCATGCGCCACCATGCCCAGCCTAAGACGGTTCTTAGCCACCATGTAGGCGCTGGGAATCAAACCTAGGTCCTCTGCAAGAGCGGTCAGTGCTCTTAACCCCTAAGCCATCTCTCCCGCCCCTCAAATGTGATTTTAATAAGATAAATTATGTTCTATTATCTGGAAATATAGACATTGCAATTAACAAAATAGATGTAATCACAGGTCCACTAGTTGACATAAGCACTTTCTTGTTTGTCACTTGGAAGCTGCAGTAGGATAGAAACAAGCACAAGTTTAGATTAGGAAAGAGAAAGCAAATTTGAAGTCTTCATTCTCTTTCTGTGTGGATGTTTTTCTCGTTCATCTCATTTTTTCAATCCTCGGGTTCCATTCACAGTAGGTGTAACCTATAAAACCAAGGAAACTTTAGAGATTTTGACTGTGTTACCACAGAACATAGTGCTTGGAAAACAGAGAATTTGTGCAATTAACATAAAGCTCAAACTGGTCTTTACTGTTTCCTGCAGCCTCAAGTCATGCAGGTGTTCTCTAACACCAATCAACAAAGAGGATGAAATCCTAACACCTCTAATGTGCTCATTAATTTTTATAACAGTTATATTACTTTCTTAAATATAAAAACCTCTTACATTCAAAATCACATTGCTTTCATAAATATAATAAATTCATGGAAAACTAGAAAGAAAACTGTCATATGCACAACACACATATTAACACTGCCCTTAATATACAAATAACTGGAAAAATTAGAATATCACATCAATAGAATATCCTTAAGAGTAATGCAAACATTAAATAAAGACACGAACATCCTTCCAGTCATAATGAGTACAGTAGGTACTTATGTGTTACTTCAGTATAAGCATGTTTGAGTATCTGTTTGTGTGTGTGTGTGTGTGTTTGTGTGTGTGTGTGTGTGTGTTTGCATATGTATGCATGCTTCTCTCAATCTCACTCTCTCAGTGTGTGTGGGTTTGTATGGGTGAGTAGGTGTGTGTGTGTGTGTGTGTGTGTGTGTGTGTGTTGAGAAAGGTTTGACTCTGTACTCTAGCCTGGAAATAAGTATGCATCTCAGGCTAGTATTAGATTCATGGTAATCCTCCTTTTGGGGTTGAAAAGTACCTGTGCTTCCCACCATTCCTGGATAAGTTAATACATTAAATTATATAAAGTTTAGGAAGTGGAAAGTATATAGCACAGAATATTTTTTAGCTGGAACTAATGTCAATAGTCCCTTATCATATATTATAAATTTTCCTGTAAAATTTTCTGTCTTTTAAGTTTCACTTGGTAGAATCCACTAAGCAATAAGATGTTCATATTGTTAGAATAAAATTACAAGTAATTATATTTGTTCAAGTATCTATGCTACAGACCTAGCAAGAGGGAGAATGGAGGCCCTGCTTAGCACAGGCCACTTATAGAATCTTCTTATTATGGCTGATATTTCTGTATCTATTGCATCTGTTATGAAGTATTGGAAATTAAAGTAGACTGCTATATAGAAGAAAGATCGAAAACATTATATGGGAATACTTTAAAACTTATACTCTATTAAATCTGAAAACCTAAGAGAAATATATATTTGAATTCATAGGAATCACTAAAGCTTAACCAAGAAGAGCTGGACACCTTAAACAGACCCATAACATATAAGGAAATTGCAACAGTAATATGAAACCCCCAAACTGAAAACAAAAACAAAAAACAAAGAAAAAACTAGGCCCAGATGGATTTTTGGCAGATTTCTAGCAGACATTTAAAGAGAACCTACAAGCATTATTACTCAAGTTATTCAAAAGGATAGAAACCTGACTACAAAGCAAAATTTAGAGGTAGGGCATTAATCCAAAGGGCAGGCACAACTGTGCATGTTATTACACTTTCTGGATGCTTAGGCCTTAGTCTGGAAAAGAGGGACCTGCTCCATCCCAGACTCAGCCTTTTAGTGACCCCCAAACATATGTGATAATAATTTATATAAGATATATAAACAATAATTTATATAAGAGCAATTAAAAATTGATAATAGCAAAAGTATCAAGCAAATAGCTTTCCTGAATTGGATTTATCCATAGTTTATAGTTTACTTTTTTATAGACAGAAACCTTTAAAGTCATAAGAGATTAAAATATTAACAGGCATCCATACACATGCACATACATATGTGACCTGTAGAAAGGAAATTGCATTATTGCTTAATAGTCAAAGAGAAACACAAAACCATTTCCAAAGAATCTTCATTATATTGGAAGTAATAGTTAGCAAGAGCAGTTTACTTGAGACAGATTTTCTCTGTAGCTGCTGTCTTGTTACTCCATAGGCAGACTAGGCTGGCCTCAGGCTTCTCACAGAAATCTGCTGGCCTCTGCCTGTAAAGCACTGGAATTAAAAACCTGTGTTACCAAGTTAGTCTTAAAAGGTAATTCAAAGAAGATGTAAACATGAGGTTTACAATGAATTGTTACTGGAGGGCAAGTGTGCAGTAATGTGCATGCAGCAATCGTGTCCGAGAAGTCTGTAAACCAAAAACCTTTCCTTTTTCCAGGGGGCGTTACCCCTGAACAAGTTTTGAAATGCATTAAGGTTAACTCCTGAGCAAACCCTTTAAGGTGAAGCAAATTTAAAGGACTAGAATAAATTTCGATGCCTAGGATTTTTTAACTAAGCGCACATATATACTTACTTAAAAGATGTTTATGGCACCTGGGTTTATAAACAAAGAAAATTTATGCTCTGAGTAGGCATACCAAAATAGAATGTAAACCCAATAGTTTTTGAACACAAGAATATTGGCCATAATATAAAGTAGCACATAAGACAATATAAGAACATGATATCTCTCTGCATGGAAATATATTAGATCCTAATACCTGGAAACATATAAGAGCATGACATGATAAGTAAATTTTTAAAAGACATGAATTAATATTTAAAGCATAGAGAGAACTGGAAAACATTATGTAAAATATACTCTATATAAGATGTTAAATCAGAAATAATCCCTTAAAAGGTTATGTGAACAGAGTTGAAATCCAAAGACAGTTACGTATGAGAACCATAAGCTGAATTGTAACCAGAAACAGGTTGAAACGATGATAAAACTTTCTCAAATAAAAACCAAGACAAATTATAAGAAGTTTAGAACATATAATTAAATGTTTGTGGTTGTATTGTTATCTAGAAATAAATATTTATGATACCATTTTTAACTTTCAGCTTAGTAGGGAAAACATGTCTGTTTTAAAATTTGGATTCTGACTGCTGCATTGTAGGCTATGAAGAATCCTTAATTTACATTAAAAAGGACTGGGCCTCAACCTTCCAGAGTTGCCCTGCTCCTTAATTTGCAACAGAAAATGGGGAGGAAGCCACAGCTGTATGGCATAGCCAAATTTTCTGCTTCTAGTAGGAAAGCAGAAAGTTTAAAACCTGTGATGTATTTCTGAGAGTTGTAGAAAGAATTCTATTTAACTGGAAGTTTTAATACATTATTTCAGTTATACGTCTCTTTGGAAATCAGGAGAAATGGTAAAGGAGAAAACTTTGTCCATTTAGAAATTTGGAAGAGTCCCAATTTGTATCTGAAAGCAGAAAGGGCAGGAAACCTGGGCAAGCCCAGGAATGAGTTAGCATTACAAAAAGAGCATGATCTCAAGCAGCCAGCTGTCTGAGACCAGTGTGCTGGATAGCTTTAGTGTCAACTTGCCACACCTGGGTTGAGAGAGCCTCAATTGGGGAATTTGAGCCATTGGATTGGCCTGTGGCCACGTCTGTGGAGTATTGTCTTGATTGTCAGGCAATGTGGGAGGGCCCAGCCCACAATGAGTAGTGCCACCCTGGGCATGTTGTTGTGTACCATATAAGAAGGCAGGCTGGGCATGAGCCAAGGGAGCAAGCCAGTGGACAGCATTCCTCCATGGCCTGTGCTTCAGCTCCTGCCTCCAGGTTCCTGCCCTGAGTTCCTGCCTTGAGCTCCCTGAATGATGAACTGTGACCCAGGAGATGTAAGCTGAATAAACCCTTTCCTCCCCAAGTTGGTGTCGGTCAGAGCGTTTTGTCACAGCAATGGAAGACAAACTACAACAACCAGTTTTGAGCTCAGGGAGTGCAGGGCAGGCCTGAGAGAGTCTTAAACGTTTTTTTTTTTCTTTTTTAGTCAGAGGATGGAGGGAGGGAAGTGGCTCTGGCCGGAGAACATGGACCATGAATGGGGGCCTGGGGTCATGGGTAAAATAACTGGGTGAGGCCTGGACAAATAGAGGGGGAGGGGTCTGGGTGAAACACAGGACAAGTCCTGGGCAAATGGAGAGGGGGGCCTGGGCAACTGGAAGGGGTGGAGTCCAGGTAAAAATGCAGGCATTGGGGTGCTAGGCAAGTTGACTGGGGTGGGGGGTGGTAAACGACCCAGGTATAGGCTGTCGGAAAGCACAGCCTGGAGGGCCTCAGGCGGCATATCTGGAGAAGCAATTTTGGTCCTGCTGAAATCCCTTTTGTGTGTGGGATCATTTGTTGCTGTGTAGATTTGCAGCTGCAAAAGACAGTCCCTCAGCAAGTGGTCCATCTGGCCACACACACTCCCCACATTTACAGAGAAGAATGGCCTGTGTCAAAGCTGCTGTCTCAGAAGATCTTGTGCCAACATTTTGACTAGCTGTCTTTAAGTGGATATGAGTGGACTTGCAAGATGACTGTTTATAATCAGTGTTAGCACACTCATATGCCAGTTCCTTAATTAAGGTCTTGCAGGGTTCCCCATGGGAGACCATGCCTTCTATCACCTCAGTCACCCAGGTGAAGAACTGAGTAAAATCTTCCTCTGGCTGTTGCCATAGTTGGGAAAGACAAACAGGCCCTCCCATGAAAGGGAGCTGCCTCCAATCCTACATTGTACTGGAGTGCACCTAGTCAAAGATCTGAGGTGGGCTGCAGGTTTGGTCTATCGTGTTGCTCTAAGATCCACCCTCTCCCTGCAGCTGGTGCTTAGATTTCTGGACTCTAGTAGTTATTTCTCTCAGTCTGATGTTAACTTTGGTCCTAACAAAAAGGCCTTCCACTTTAAGAAATCACAGGGTGCTAAGACAGGCCAGGCCATGTGCTTCTAATCGGGAGTATTGAGGCCAATAAATAGGGTGTCCAAAATGCTCTCCACATATGGGAAGTGGGGGCTGTCTCTAGAAATGGCTTCCTGAAGGTCCTTGATGGCATTAGGCTCATGAAGGTAACAAAGGGGTGGGCATTGTGGAGTAGGTGCTATGTTAACCAGAATGTCCACTAAAGTATGGGTAGAGGGCTGAGAAGAAAATTCCACTCGTAGTCCCACTGAGCACAGAGAGCCTTAGAGGGCTGATGAACCAGCAGATGTCTCAGGTCCAAGGCAGGCAATGGGGCATCCAGAGGCTCAGCAAGGGCACAACCAGGAGAGGGTAAAAGTTTTTGAGAGGGAGCAGGTTCCTGAGGGTCCTCAAGGAATGGACTCTGGCACCTGAGACCTTGTGGGAACCACCCTCAGGGCTAACACCAGAGTCAGTACAGGAAAGATTATTTTTACTTTCATTTTTGGTTTGGGCCTGCAATATTTAGAGGTATTAATCTGTTTCTGATCCAAACATTGGAAGATAATAATTGCAACAGAAAGAAGAAACATGCTTACAGCAGAAAACCAGGGAACACATTCAAAAACGATGTCCTAGAATTTCTCACCCTGAGGTGAGGGCTCCCTAGAAAGCAAATTTCCCATTTTTTCAAGAGTTCTAACTCACCATACAGCTTCATTTTCCCTACAGATGGGCGTCATATGTGGGAGTTATTAATCCCGTGTGAAAACAGAATGTGGAAAGGGCATGTACTTGATCACTTCAATAACAACATGGAACACACCAGACAGTGCAAATCCAATGCTTTATTCAAATGCAACATGCCAGTTATATAGGCAGTGTGACATCACCTCCTAGCAGCCAATCCCAGACCCTTTATATCACATGTTATTCCTGTGAGGTGGGTTAAGGAAGGTCCATGCAGGTGATCAGATCAGCTCATGGAGGCGGACTTGCCCACCCACACATGTGCAATGCAGCTGGAACCCAAGGCTGCCGTCCCACAGACCAAGTCACAGCACTCCTGGGTATATACCCAAAGGATTCATCTTATTGCAGAGATACATGCACAACATGTATCTAAACAGCAATAAACAGCATGGTTGTTGCTGCTCTTTTCACAAAAACAAGGAGCTGGAAGCAACCCAAGTGTCTCTCAACTAATGAGTGAACAATGAAAATGTGGTAAAGAATGCTGATGTTGTGAAATTTGCAAGTAAATGGATGGAACTAGAAGCTATTATGCTAAGTGAAGCAATAGTCTCAGAAAAACAAATGACTTATGGTGTCCCTCATTTTTGGATCCTAGCACCAAATCCTTATATGTAAGTTAAGGTGGGTAATTTGTTAGTAAGAAAATACCACATTGACTGATATTACTATAGATACAGCTTAAAGATTCTGTTTCTATTTTCCTCAGCCAAATCAGGCCCATTTGGATCTAGGGATGGGCAGGACATGCAACTCTGCTAGGATTTTGAACAAAATGATTATGGGACGCTGGGTGGTTTGTTGGTTCCTATACCTCACCTGGTGACAGCCACGGACAGTTAGGAGGATATCGGAGTCACCATGTTCTGGTGCTAATTTCCAAGCAGATATTCCTTCTTTTCACAATGGTTCTTAACTTCCAGCAGATGTCACAGAAGGTTTTGGCATTTGATGACCCCGGGAACACTTCTCTAAATACAAGTGCTACACACACGTTTTATATATGTCCTGAGTAATGAGAGGTCACTTTGTGGCCAGTATTAGAATGGGAGTTCACACCAAAGTACTTTAAGAATACCTCAATATTTGAGGAGCATACTTTGTAAACAAATATTCTGTTAACCTTTGTCATGTACTGAACTAATTCTTACACTACCTGTATAATTTAGTATGATCCTGATAACTAAATTTCATACTTATATTTTTGTATGAAAATGAGTTGTGAAAAGTTTCAAGTGTACATTACTTTATCACTTTTGAACTAAAACTTTTTTCAAAGAAATCTTACTATATAAAAAAAGGTTGGGGAGCAGTTCTGAATAATATCGAACAAAATTTAAAGTATCATTTTCTTTGACTGAATGATCTAGTTCCATTACCTTGTATTTATGCCCGATACTCTGTTTTAACCATGATCTATGCTATTAGTAAGGACTTGAAGTGAACTTTTTATGTGATTTAGTCATTTCCTTCCTTAATTTTTTGAGTATTTTTATTTATTGCATCCTATTTTTGTATCTGAATTAATTTCCTTACTTCATTCACTTGTTGGTTTATGTCTCTTAGAATTTATCCATGTGTCTATTATTGCCATCTTTAAATTAATTCAGTCATTTATGTCTTCAAATTCTGTAATTAAACTATATTTTGTGCATATGAGTGTATTTCTGCATCATGTTAAATCCACCTATGTCGTGCCATGCCTGAAGAGGTCAGAAGAGAGCATCAGATCCCCTGGAACTGGAATTAGAGATGGCCATTAGCCACAATGTGGGCTAAGAGTCAAAACTGAGTCCTCTGCAAGAGCAGCCGGTGCTCTTAACAGCTGAGCCATCTCTCTAGCCCCTGTTAAAATGCTTATAAAATTGTTCTTTAATTTTTTCATCTGGAATTTCTTTTAAATAGCTCTCATTAAGGATCGTGGTATTGTGATTTAAGATTTTTTACAAGACAAACAATTATCTTATTTTTTCCTGTGGATTTTATTTTTGCCCTGGGACTTGTGTATTTGGATTTAGTTCATTGATTGAGCCTTTCTGGAAGAAGAGTTGAATGAGTGACTGAATTGCTTGTTGAGGCCATTAACTCAGAACAAATGTAGGTTATTTCCATTGGGGCCACACAAGATTAGCCCTATCAACGATAAGTTAAGAAAAGGAGAGGAGGGGCTGGAGAGATGGCCTAGCAGTTAAGAGCGCCGGCTGCTCTTTCAGAGGACCCGGGTTTGATCCTCAGCACCCACATGGCAGCTGAGAACCGTGTGAAACTCCAATTCCAGGAGAACTCCAGTTCCAGGGGAATCTGGCACCGTCTTCTGACCTCCACGGCATTGCACTACACGGGTGCACAGACCTGCATGCAGACAGTACATTCATACACATAGAGAAAAATAAATAAAAGGACTGGCTAGACAGATGCCTTGGCAGTTAAGAGCACCGGATACTTTTGCAGAGGACCCAGATTCTATTCTCAGCACCCACACAGTGACTAATAACCTTCCATAATTCCAATTCCCAGACAATCTTGCACCCTCTTCTTACCTCCACGGGAAGTGCACAACATGGGTGCACTTACATACAATTCACTCATAAACATAAAATAAAAATAATATTTAAGAAAAAGAGGAGGAGGAGCTCAAGAATCCCTATCCTGTACCACTGAACTACAGGCCATGACAGATTCCGGGAGAAAGGAGATAACTGTCCTCACCTGAGTACCCACTGCTGAGATCACCAGGTCCAATGAATAGCTCCACACCCACAATCACAACATTAGTTCTGCTTAATTTTCAGTGGGTCACAAACAAAATGAATAGACCTAGATGAGTCAGATTTGTGTGGAGGGGGGTGGGGCAGGAGGAGTGATAAGAAGGGAGATGAGTAACCAGTATGCATTACATATGTGTGCAAACTCTCTAAAAGCAAATTTAATTTAAAAACTGTCTAAAGGTAGAGAACAATAAACACACCTCACATTGATGACCGGCCTCCAAGTTCTCATTCACACATATGCAACTGCACACATATGAACACATATACATAGAATAAAAATTTGGTAAATGAATTGTTACTTGTC
>VZQC01009928.1:0-46178 GCA_009823505.1 Rhizomys pruinosus
AACATTCCAAGGCCTCCCCAGATAGCACTAGGATCTGGGAGCCAAGGGTTCAAATGCTTGTCCCCGATGGGGACATTCAAACCACCACAGTCCCCACTGTCACATGCTTCCTTCTTTTATTAAACCCTTTTCCATATATTATTTCATGTTGATTTTTACTGTTTTTTTTGAGACACGGTTGCCCTATTAGCCTAGGCTAGCCTTGAACTGGCAATCCTCCCTCAACTCCCAAAATGTTGGCTTTACAGGTGTTTGCCACTATGCCTGGCTTCAAAATATTTTCTTTTTCTTTTTTTCTATTTTCAAAGTGCTGAGACTTGAACCTAGGGCCTCACATATGCTGATAGGCAAGTGCTTTCCCACTGAGCTCTGTCCCCACACACTGATCTGTAAAGTCTGGTATTACGAGATTTGTTGTACATCCCTTTTTCTCTATAAGAGCTAGTTCAGCTCCATTCCTACTCTACTTTCTGAAAGTTTTAAAGTTCTGTTCATCCTTTCACTAGTTAGACCCAATTCTCACTTGGATAATAAAAATTCTGTTAAAAAAATCCACTATGTTGATTTTTATTTCCCTAGTCTTAGACCAGAGGACACCTGATTTCAGGATACTCAGTAAACTACCTATCTTAGAACCAAAGGGAAAGTGTAAAGGTGAAAGGTTATACAAGAATTTCCTCAACACAGCCCTATCAGCAGGATAAGAGGCAGGAAGTATTGGCTGTCTTCAGGAATGTTGAGGTGAGCTTCAGTTGTGCATAGCAGAAGAATTGAGGATAGAGGCAACAGTTATGCATAACTAGTCAGTCTTGGTCAAAATGGTCAGGGTAAGCCTTAGCTCAGGCCTGGTTCAGTGAAGCTGGGGGTGTCGGTCATCTTTGGTGGGGGGCAGTTTGGCTTCCACGAGGAGATGAATGAAGCCTCAGATCTCAGGGTGGGTAGTTGCTTTCCTCTGAGGTGAGGTTTCATCATGGCTGGTCCACACCACACCATTTTTTTCCAGAATTCCAAGTGCCTTTCAGTATTGGGGGATGACTAGTCTTTCAGGGGCTGCTCTAGAGGTCTAGAACAAAGTGTGATAGTTGACACTTAACAATCTGTTCACTGTGATATCCCTGGAAATCTTGAAAATATCACAGTTACTGTTATCTTAGTGCTTTAGACTTGAAAGGGAAGATTGTTAAATAACTTAAGGGCTGGTCAACTTGGAATTTAGGCAGATATCCTTAATTTTTTACATTTCTTTATTTAGATTTTGTGTGTATAGTGTGTGTGTATGTGTGCTTGTCATAATGCACATGTGGAAATCAGGAAAACCTGTGGCAGCCAATTATCTCCTTCTACCTAGGGACTGAACTTGGGTCATTTGTTTTAGCAGCAAGCACCTTTACCTGCTGAGCCATCTTGCAGGTCCATATATAGATAGTCTAAGTGATTAACATCTGGTGTTCAGCAGGAGTTTGATCTATAATATAAATCAAAGGAGACAGATTACAAATGAAGCTGAAGGTGCCAAGCTGTTATCCTAATTTGGTTACCCATTGGATGTCTGCAGAACGTGAAGCTTTTGAACAAAAGGAACTTGTTAAGCTTGTTTAACCTTGTTTATGCTCTTTTCCCATTATTGTGGTCTAGGACAGCCATAAGCACCTGCTCCCTGATGCACACAGAAGTCAACACTATGGCAGTGGGTATTTGCAAAGAAAAAATATTCTATTTCAGTCTATTGGCAAGGAGACAAGGACCTCTAGCCTCAAATTTTCCCTAATTGCTGGTTGGTGAATAGGGTGGGGATTAATGGGAAGGGAGAGGCAGCCTGTCGATTGGACAGTGTGCTAGATAGCTTTAATTGTCAACTTGACACACCTGGGTAGAGAGATTCTCAATTGAGGAATTTCCCCCATTGGACTGGCTTATGGCCATGTCTGTGGGGCATTTTCTTGATTGATGAGTGATGGGGAGGGCCCAGCCCACTGTGGGGAGCTGGTCGTATTGTAAAAGAAAGCAGGCTGAGCATAGGACAGGGGAGCAAGCCAGTAAGCAGCGTTTTTCGATGGTCTGTTCTCCAGGTTCCCGCCCCAAGTTCCTGCCTTGGCTTCCCTTGATCACAGACTGTGAGCTGTAAGCAAAATAAACCCTTTCCTCTCCAAATTGTTTTTGGTCAGTGTTTTACAACAGCAATAGGAAGCTAACCAAGACAGCCAAGGAGAATCAGAGTTTTAGGATTCTTTTGTGTAGGTGTAGATAGTCATCATGATCGGCATGCCTCTTGACAGGCCTCGTGTTTCTTTTTGGGTTGAGATTATAAGTGGCTGATTTTGAGTAACATCAAGCAGTTAGTTAGGCCTTTTGCACAAGTCCATTCTTAGAAAGCTGGTTTCCAACATCCCTTGAATGGGCAACTTAAGCTATGTAAGAACATGTTTAGGAGTGATCAGGTCTTAACCAGTTTCAGGACTAATATTATGATTAATCTTTAGTATCAAATTGATGAGGTTTAGACTCACCTAGGAGAAACATACTTGGGCATGCTTCTGGGGTAAGTTCTTAGAGGAATAACCTTATAAGGAAGAACCACCCTGAATGCGGGGTTCAGGCTGAATAAAAAGGGAAAATGGAGAGAGCCAGATAAGCACCAGCACTCTCTTTATCTGTTTCCTGTTCTGCTGAGATGTGAGGGGCAGAGGGGTCCAGACGCAGGCACCTGTCTTCATGGACCTGTCTGCCACCATGCTTTTCTACCCTCTGTGAGCCAAGATAAATCCTGCCTCTTGTCAGCTGGATCACAGAGGTGAGCAAAGTAATGAAGACTGCCACTTACTGGATCATTAGCCTACTAAGCCTACAGCACTAATTCTCAAGTGTGTGTGTTTAACTCAGGGCCCTGTGTGTGTCTGCTGACCAGTAGTAAAATACTCATTAGACTTTGTGAGGAAAACTGCAGTGAGACTGTGGTGGTTTGCATGAGTGTCCCCCATAGGCTCTAAGTATTCAGACATTTGTCTCCAGTTGGTGGCGCTGTTTTTGGAGGTCTTAGAAGGTGTGGCCATGCTGGGGGAAGTGTGTCACTGGAGGCGGGCTTAGTGAGTTTTAACAAGCCTCGTGGTCTACAGTTGCCCTTTCTGCTTCCTGTGCTCTTTGCGAGATGTGATCCTCGGTTTGCTGCTCCAGATCCACCCACCACGCCTCCTGCCACAATGGACTCTAATTTCCTGGAACCGCCAATCATAAGCTCGAATAAACTCTTCCTTTTATAAGTTCCTTGGTCATGGTGCTTTATCACAGCAACAGAAAACTAACTAATACAGAGACATCTAAAAAATGCTATGAGATGGACCCCGAATGGGAGGAGGCTCTGCTTCTACCTAACAAGCATTATTTGTTAAGAATAAAATAGATTGCATAGGTCAACCAGAGCCAGTTAAATCAACTTGTATACAATTTTCAGAAAATTCGTGAAATTGAATTATAGTGGATGTCAATTAAGTAGCTTCAAGCTCACTATCATGGGAGTATTTATTTATTCTATAGAAATTGGCAAATGCCACGATCAGGACTTTGATGCTCTGTAGCCAGGTTTAATGCAGCATGACATTGCAGGAGCCCACAGGCCCCTCTGTTTTCTTCCTAGCCATGTAGACCCAGAAAGGACGTGAACGCAGCCATCATATTCAGGGTAGGTTTGTGGATGTCTTCAGTTTCCTGAGTGCGTATTTTCCCATCACAAACTGCTGAGCTCTGTAGTCAACAGACCTCAAATCACCAGAAGAGGTTCAATATCCTTTTTTTTTTCTTTTTCTTTTTCTTTTTTCTTCTCTTTTTGAGACAGGGTCTTCCTGTAGCCCCAGCTGTCCTGGAACTCTCTCTGTACACCAGGCTGGCCTTGAACTCACAAAGATCCACCTGCCTCTGCCTCCCAAGTTGTAGTATTAAAGGCACATGCCGCCACCCCCAGCTTAGGTTCAGTATCCTTTCTACCCCTACTGTTGATTCCCAACTCTATCACTGCTTCCTTGCTGATTTGATTTGGATTGATCAATGATCCATGTCTCTAGGCCTCAATTTCCTTACCACTATACTAGGGAAATTCTGCCAGCGCCATGTTTGTTAATGTGTGTGTGTGTGTGTGTGTGTGTGTGTGTGGTGGGGGGAGGGGCTGAAATGATTCTTATTAAAGTCTTTGTTTAGGATTTATTATTATTATTATTATTATTATTATTATTATTTTGGTTATTTTTAGACAGAGTCTCCCTGTAGCCCTAGGTGGTTTAGAACTCTAGAACTCAGTATATAGACCAGAATGGTCTTGATTTCACAGTGATCTGTCTGCCTCTGCCTCCTGAGTGCTGGGGTTAAAGGCATGTGCCACCACACTTGGCTTTGTTTAGGATTTAGTGTGTAGGTTCTCCATCCACAATAGCACTAATTATAATTATCTTTTTACTTACTGAATTTTCACAGCTAACTCAGAGAGCATCTGAGAGCCAGCCTTTCTGAGCTGTCTTTTCTATGAGCTAGTACTGTGTCCACCACAAGATGTCTCTCTCTCTCTGTCTCTCCCTTTCACATACATACACAGGCACATACACATATATACAGAATATACAGAGGCTTTTTTAAAAATTTAAACTCTTTTTTTAAAAATTTTATTTATTTCTGTATGTGTATGACTGTATTGTCTGCATGCAAGTTTGTGCACCCATGATGTGCAATGCCGCGGAGGTCAGAAGAGGGTGTCGGATTCCCCTGGAACTGGAGTTCTCCTGGAATTGGAGTTTCAGATGGTTCTCGGCCACCTTGTGGGTGCTGGGGATCGAACCCGGGTCCTCTGCAAGAGCGGTCGGCGCTTTTAACCACAAGGCCATCTCTCCAGCCCCAAGGCTTTTTTTGTTTTTTTTTTTTTAAAGAATAGAATGGATTCCATAGATATACTAGAGGCAGCTGATTTATTTAATTCATATTAACTTTTTTTTGGTGTTTTTGAGACCGGGTTTCCCTTTTTTAGTTCTAGCTGACCTGGAGCTTGCTATTCTATAGATGAGGCTGGCCTTGAACTCAGAAATCTACCTGCCTCTGCCTTCCGAGTGCTGGGATTATAGGCGTGCAACACTGTGCTGGCTTAATTAATATTAATTTTTTAAGAATTTCTCTCTCTCTCTCTCTCTCTCTCTCTCTCTCTCTCTTTCTCTCCATCTACTTCATGTTACTTCTGTGCATCACAACTTGGCTACATTTTCAGAAATAATTGATTTATGGCCTTACTCCAAACGACAGGTTCAACTAGAGTAGATTTCAGCCCCAGAATCAATTTGGTTTAGAAGTACCTCATGCAATACCATGTACAGAGAACATTAAGAGCTGCTAAGCTCATTTTATTAATCTTCTCTGAGCCTTAGTTAGCTCACATTTATAACCGAGAAGTATCTAGACTTTCCTCAATGATGGTGAACTGTAAAATGAAATTAACCCTTTCTTCCCAGATTGCTTTTGGCCATGGTGTTTATCACAGCAACAGAAACAGAACCAGGTTGGTGGCATGTCTTTAATCCCAGCAATGGTGAGACAGGGGCAGGCAGATCTTGGTGAGTTCTAGGCTAGACTGTTGTATCTATTAAACTCCAGGCCAGCCAGGGCTTCATAGTGAGACCCTGTCTCAAAACCAAACAAAACAAAGCACCTCCCCATCCCAAAACAAGAACAAAGCCAAACCAGAAACCCCCCAGGAAGATAACTAGGACACCTAAAGAGTCCTGTGGCCTCCTCTTCCTGTTCTTGGACTGAATTCAGTTAAGTGGTTCTTGGTCAGGACAATCCAGTGGGTTCCAGGTCATCACCACCGACTGGATAAGTCACACTAACTAGAGAGATGGAGCCTGTGTGCTGATGTACAGGACAGCAGGTCTAGTGCCCTACTTGATTCTCTCCTGCTCTGAGGCTAAGAGCAGCTCGTGACTGGGTGGACTTGAGGGTTTCTTCTGTTTCTCTGTGGATAGATTTAAAGCTCTTCAAGTAGTTTAAGAAAGTCCAGGAAGATCTGTATTAATGAATTTCCTCCAAAAAGGTAAAGAGAAATAATTAAATGTGGGAGTCAAGCAGGGCTTGGCTGGCCTGAGCAGCAAGCAATACTGTAGATTGATTTTCCTGTGGTTCCTTGGTCTGCTCCCTATTAGGAATCTTGGAGGGAGGGGTCCTGTAGTTAGCAGCAGTTAGTTTACAACTGTTCTTGAGGCTAAGGGGATAAAACGCTTCTTAGTGTTTTAGCAACAACTGACATTTAAAAAAATATGTGCATCCGCCCACCAGAGGAAGGTCAGCTTTAGGACCCTTTCTTAGTTTCCAATATTGGATGATGTGGATTTGGTTGCCTGAGGGGGGATGCCCTGACTCAGTGTTCAACTAGAACAGCAGGAAGGAGAAAAATGTTTCCAGGCTGATAGGCTTCCTTTAAAGGGTGGGTTATCTGCCCACAGCCAGGTCATATCCAACTTACTGCTTGTAGTTGGCTCTAACTTTTTATCTTGAAATAATTTGAAGTGCATTTCACATTTTTTAAATAAAGTTTTACTGTAATGTTGTGGGAGTGACTTTTATAAATGGAAATAACCTGGACAAATGACTTTTTGTTAGCCCCAGGAAAATCATGTGGTCTTGTGTGTCGTGACCATGGCACCTGATCTTGTTTCCTAGGCAACTCCAATTTGACATTTGATAATGAATGACTATGGATATGTTTGATGATTAACATACTAAAGCCCTGGAAGGTGGTGCCCCATCCCCAGTGAATATAGTAAAGGTTGGGAAAGATGATTGATTGTGGATGAATGAGATATTCTAGAACTAGAGATAGAAAGCCTGATAATCCATAAAGATTATTAGGCTGGGACCAAGCTTGTACTCCTCCCATTGAAGAAGCCATTTTGAATAAATTTATGGGTGGAGCTGGACTTGGGCCACAGTTCCAGGGATGCAGTTCCAGAGACAGTCCCAGCAGCATGGTTGCTGGAGGCAGCTGGGTGATTTCTACAAAGGAGTGTTTTCCAAGTTTGTGCCTACTCTTTAAAACTAAATTTAATGGGGCTGAAGAGCTGACTCAGCAGTTAAGAGCACTGGCTGCCCTTGCAGAAGACCCAGGTTCAGTTCCCAGCACCTACATGGGAGCTAACAACCATGTGTAACTCCAGTTCCAGGAGACTCAGTTTCCCTCTTCTGACCTCTGCAGGCATTTCATGACACAGGCGCAGTTACATGCATGCACATAAAATAAAAATTATAAATAAAATATCAAAATAAACCTAAATTTAAGAGTTAGGGTATTTGTCCAGGTGATTGTACTGTTGGCACAATAATGCTGCATAACAATGTTATTCATTTACATATTGTCTGTAGCTTCTTTCATGCAGCAATGATAGAATCGAAATATTGCAATTTAGAATGTAAAACCTATAAAGCCTAAAGTTTGCAGTGTCTGGATCATTACAAAATACATTTTCTGGTTCTTCTTTATTGTCAAAGATACTTCTCAGTCAAACATGCTTCTTAGACTATCTCAGAGTCCAGAATTCTCATCCCAAAGATCACAAAACACTGCAGAAACAGAGTACTTTAGGGTTTATGTATGGCCTTCCAGTGCAATTTCTCTTGCATCTTCTCGTTCCCCAAGTTAGCTCCCGAAGCCATCCTTTAGTGGTGGAGACCCCGTTACCTGAAGAATTTACTCACCATCTGTGGACCAAGATCTGTTGGTATTTGGGAAGTGATTCCTTGTGTTGAGCTGAAATATTCAGGATGAGAGAGATTGTTGACATTTTGTTGTTTCATCACTAGCAAAGTGGGTTACACTTCTTCATGGTAACAACATGGGGAGACCTTAAGCTAAAGAGGCCCACATGGTCTAGGTGGGCAGAAATGTCGGTTACTCTAGAGAGATGAACCCAATGGACACTGCGGCATGAGTAGGTGTGAGTGAGTAAGAATGTGCAGCTGAGCGGAGAGCCAGCATCTGGAAGTCCCCCAGAGATTCTTCAGTGCTTCTGGAATAGAAAGTGGGCAGGTGCACTTCTAGATGCATATATCCCTTAACAGAGCACAAAGGGGCGCATAGAACCTAACAGAATTTGAGAAACCCTGAGATTCCCATGCATTGGTCTTAGATTCTCAGCCTAAAGATACTTCAAACTGAATATCTTCCTTGTCAACTGTCAAACTTCTGCTTCCTGGCTCCACTTTCTTCAGGGGAAACCAGGAGGAGTGAAGGAAAGATGAACTGTGTGCCATCCTCTGGGATACAGTGAAGGAAAGATTAACTGTGTGCCATCTTCTGGGATACAGTGAAGGAAAGGAGATGAACTGTGCACCATCTTCTGGGGTACAGTGAAGGAAAGGAGATGAACTGTGCACCATCTTCTGGGGTACAGTGAAGGAAAGGAGATGAACGGTGTGCCATCTTCTGGGGTACAGTGAAGGAAAGGAGATGAACTGTGCACCATCTTCTGGGGTACAGTGAAGGAAAGGAGATGAACTGTGCACCATCTTCTGGGGTACAGTGAAGGAAAGGAGATGAACTGTGCACCATCTTCTGGGGTACAGTGAAGGAAAGGAGATGAACTGTGCACCATCTTCTGGGGTACAGTGAAGGAAAGGAGATGAACTGTGCACCATCTTCTGGGGTACAGTGAAGGAAAGGAGATGAACTGTGCACCATCTTCTGGGGTACAGTGAAGGAAAGGAGATGAACTGTGTGCCATCTTCTGGGATACAGTGAAGGAAAGGAGATGAACTGTGCACCATCTTCTGGGGTACAGTGAAGGAAAGGAGATGAACTGTGCACCATCTTCTGGGGTACAGTGAAGGAAAGGAGATGAACTGTGCACCATCTTCTGGGGTACAGTGAAGGAAAGGAGATGAACTGTGCACCATCTTCTGGGGTACAGTGAAGGAAAGGAGATGAACTGTGCACCATCTTCTGGGGTACAGTGAAGGAAAGGAGATGAACTGTGCACCATCTTCTGGGGTACAGTGAAGGAAAGGAGATGAACTGTGCACCATCTTCTGGGGTACAGTGAAGGAAAGGAGATGAACTGTGCACCATCTTCTGGGGTACAGTGAAGGAAAGGAGATGAACTGTGCACCATCTTCTGGGGTACAGTGAAGGAAAGGAGATGAACTGTGCACCATCTTCTGGGGTACAGTGAAGGAAAGGAGATGAACTGTGCACCATCTTCTGGGGTACAGTGAAGGAAAGGAGATGAACTGTGCACCATCTTCTGGGGTACAGTGAAGGAAAGGAGATGAACTGTGCACCATCTTCTGGGGTACAGTGAAGGAAAGGAGATGAACTGTGCACCATCTTCTGGGGTACAGTGAAGGAAAGGAGATGAACTGTGCACCATCTTCTGGGGTACAGTGAAGGAAAGGAGATGAACTGTGCACCATCTTCTGGGGTACAGTGAAGGAAAGGAGATGAACAGTGCACCATCTTCTGGGGTACAGTGAAGGAAAGGAGATGAACTGTGCACCATCTTCTGGGGTACAGTGAAGGAAAGGAGATGAACTGTGCACCATCTTCTGGGGTACAGTGAAGGAAAGGAGATGAACTGTGCACCATCTTCTGGGGTACAGTGAAGGAAAGGAGATGAAGTGTGCACCATCTTCTGGGGTACAGTGAAGGAAAGGAGATGAACTGTGCACCATCTTCTGGGATACAGTGAAGGAAAGGAGATGAACAGTGTGCCATCATCTGGGATACCATGAAGTTTCTCAGGGTGCACAGTGTGCAAAGATCTCTAATATACACCAGAAAGCTTGGGTTCAGAATCTGCTTCTCCAATGACTCTTCCCATCATTTCATTCTTTCTGGCCATAGTTTCTTCTACTTTGGTTTCCTTCCCTGTACAAGTGCTAGAACTATAACAGGATTCCAAATGCTGCTTCTTGGGCCTTAAGCCAAGGGAACTGAGGGGACTTGGGTTCAGGTGGCAGTGTGGATCCTGAGAGTTTGGCTCTCCGAGCAGAGCAGCTGGACTCCCGTCCATGCAACCGCCTGTGACCATCACATTCCCATTTGCTAAAGAACAAAATGTTCAAGGAGATGGAAACGCTCTCTTCCCTATTTTTTTTTTCATTAAACACTGACACTCTAGCTCCATATAGTTCAATAAGAAAAAGGAAAACATCCCCTAGAATACAGTAAAGTTTTTTACTTGTTCACTTTTACTTTTATTTTTTAACTGATTTAAAAATTTTTTCACACAATGTAATTTGATGGTATTTAGATCCCGTCCTCTATTTCCACCTCCCTTTATTTCCCTCAGCTCTATTTAATATACTCTATTATAGATATAAGACCTATAGAGTGTAATTTGTGTCTCCAAATGTCCATCCACTATAGCCTAGTTAACCTTCCAAACATCCCATGCTTGAGAGAGAATGTCTCTGCACCTCCCAGCAGCATCTGTTGCCACAGTGTCCTTAGGTGAGGTTAGAGCTTCTTACCCACTTCCTCATGTCTATGCTGGGATTTTTTTTTCCTGGTTTGAGCTTACATGGAACTTGTGTGTGTTGTCACTGTTGCTATGAGTTCATGTGAGTAACTGACGAGCTGTCTTGAAAAACCGTTTCCTCATGGTCATCCTCTACCTCTGGTTTTTACAATCTCCCTGCCACCCCCACCCCCAAGTGATCTCTGAACCTTGCGGGACAAAAGTTTGGTACAGTTGTCTTCTTCAGGGGTGAGCACTCTGCAGCCTCTTGTTTTCTGTATGTTGGCAGTTGTGGGTTTCTGTGTTTATCACCATCTGTTGCATAAGGAAATGTCTCTAGTGAGAGTTGAGAGATGTGTTAATCTTTGAGAACCCAGTGAGTTTTGTCAACACTTCTAAGTGTATGGCTTATGTCCTAATGGACCAATACAAGTTGATAAACAGATGAACATATTCAATCTTCATAGTTACATTTTTTAAATAATATAATTTTAAAAAAGTATAATAATATCAAGTATATGATACATTGAAAACGATTCTTTATGATGAGGCTAAATTTAATGAAATAACTGTACTTATTGGAACAAAGTAAGAGTTCCAGTGTAGAGGAATGTCACCAATGAAAGTGACACTTGAGGAAACAAGTGAAATGATTTGCTTAGGGCCTCCTGGCTCTGATATTCTAGCCTTCCCTCTTCTCCTTCCTCCTTCTTCTTTCTAGGTCTTTTCTCTGGTTTCTCCTTAGCTATATGCTCTCCTGGACAGGGCATCAGTAGTATTTTTGCTCAGGGTTTGCCCTTGGTGTCAGGGGGCTTCTCAGTCCTTCCTGAGAGAGCTGTTTTGCCAGGTTTGCTCTGGTTTCCTTCCTTCAGTTTCTGCTGAGGTCTGTGGAACAGACAAGAAAACCAAAAGGAAAGGCAGGAAAACAAAGCTCTGCAGAGAGGCCTTGTGAGCACTTTATTTGGGGTTGGAGAAAGCAGTTTTAATCCATTAGCAGAATACCCAATGCATTCCTGTTTGAGAGAAAAAATCTGCAGAATTATCAGCCAGTAAATTGTTAGTCTCGCAGAGTCTCACTCTTTTTTGGCTATCAGACTTCATTTTTTTTTTATTTCTCATCATGAAATAATTTCCTACATTCTTTTTTAAAACTTACTCCTGATGAGAAAACATACATCTCATTTCTGTGTTCTGGATTCTGGATGATTTTTCCATAGTGGCTGTATAGGTAAATCAGGTATTATATAATTTATTATTATTTAAAAATTTTTGTTTTCTGTTTTTTTGAGACAGGGTCTCCCTGTAGCTCCAGCTGCCCTAGAACTTGCTTAGTGGACAGGCTGGCCTTGATCCCACAGAGATCCACCTTTCTCTGCCTCCTGAGTGCTGGGACACATGTGCCCTACCTTACCCAACTCTTTATTTTTGAGAGAAGGTCTCATGTAGCTCAGGTTGATTTTCAACTCCTTACCCTTCTGCTTCTACCTCTCAAGTGCTGGGATCCAGTGTATGTCACCATGTTTGGTCACATGTCTTTTTTAGGTCACATGTTTGTTAACTAACCTAGTTGAGGAAATTTGACATGCCATGTGGACAGACCTGGACCTGAAATTGGCTTAATCACACATGAACTATATAATGGTGTTATTTCTTGAAATAAGCTTGGGACTCACCTATTTGACTTCTTTTATTATTATTTTATGTGTATGAATGAATTGCCTGAATGTGTGTAAGTGCAGTTGTATCATGCACTGCCCACGGAGGTCAGAAGAAGGTGTCAGATCCCCTAGAACTGGAGTTACAGACAGCTGCCAGCTGCCATGTGGGTGTTGGGAATAAATTTGAGATATTCTGCAAGAACAGTCAGTGCTCTGAATTGGTGAGCCATCTCTTCAGCCTATTCTTTGACTTCTTAATACTATTTAGATGTCTACAGAATGTTTTTGTAGCTATTTAAGAAGCACTATATGAAAAACATCTTCAGCCGGAGTATGCTGAGTTTTAGATGCTAAATTAATATGTTCCTTTTTCATTTTCTTTTTTAAGAGCTTGACAAATCCTTGCAGTCAATGCTACATATAAGGCAAAGATGAATACAGATAGGACAGAATGGTAAGTCTTCTTTCATGTGCCAGCTCTCATGGGGTGGCGTAGCTTCAGGGAGCCCAGTGTAAAAATGGATTTTAAGGGTCACCAGGAACACATGTTGTAGGAAGCTTCTCTTGCTATGAGCAGGTACAGCGCAGTCCTGCTGAGGGAAGGGGAGCACAGTGGCCACCTGTGGTCACTGTGGGAAACTGATGCCTCAGCGCAGAGGTCAGTTGGCTACTTTTGTAACCCAACTTGAGAGGTACTTCCAACCCAGGTCCTTAGCCTGGAAAGCAGAATGCTTCCCGTTTGGCCGTGCTTTCCCACCCTCCCAAAGACTGCTGGTCTCTGGACAGGAATTTCAGGCTGATGGCTGATGGCCTATCTTCAGCCTATGCTCACTCACAATTCACTCCACAGGTTAGTGACCTGATTAGTCTCTGTCCAACCCCACACTAGCTTCCCAGGTTGGTGGTCTGATAGACGGCCCCGTCCAGCCCACTAGCCACAAACATTTGAAATCCAGGCCTGCTTTGGCCTGTATACAAGCAAAATAATGGACCCAGGAATTCTATGTAATGATGGTAATGGAAACTTCGATTTATTGCCTGCTGCAAGTCACTTTTATAAGCAAAATGACATCAGCTCCCAGAGCCAATCACAGACCCCCAATTTCTTGCCACGGTATACTATTACTCTGCCTAGCATCATGTTCCTGGGCCACGTTGCTCCCTCTTGGGGCAGGGTCAGAAGAATCCCATGACTTCCACATTGTGCCCTGAGAGATGCTAGCTGAGAACTAGCTGGTAATTCCAACTGGATCTTCCCACACCTCTCCCTTTTTATTTTATTTTATTATTATTATTTTTTTTTTGAGGCAAAACAGAACCAGGCAGTTTTCCTCCATGTGTGCAAAGCCACATGTTCCTGGATCGGCTTCCCATCCACTTAAACAAGCAGAAGAGGTTGCCTGACAAAAAAGATGTTAGGAGAGAGAGGAGAGAGTTGAGAAGAAAAAGGCAAGATTTGGAGGTTCACATACCGAATTTGTCAAGGTTTCCTTCAGCTGCACGTCTGGGCACCAATTGTGGGGTGTCCCTTTTATTCCCAGGATGAACCATGTGGAAAACACATGCAGGAAAGCACAGCACACAGATGCATGTTAAGGTGTCCAAATACAGAGAGAGCTTTATTCCAAAATGGCCGTCTTATATAGCCAGTGTAACTCATCTCCCAGGGCCAAATCCTAAACCTTTGTGTGACTACATCCCACCCCGTGGGCATGGCCAGGGAGGTCCCGTTGGTTTAGAATGCTAGCCAACTTAACTGAATTTTCCCACACATGTCACGGCTGCTTAGTTGTCTTCCAAGGCTCAGGAGAGGGCAGTTGGGAATACAGGTGTCCCATATTTACCAACAGGAGTACAAACTCTGCTTTGAGGAAGTGAAGGTTAATATAGTGTGAAATTCATCTAGAAGAAATGAATAACTATTGAGGTTAGGATGGTTGTAAGTTTATTTACATGTTATTTCTTGAATCCTCTCAGCCAACTGGAGAGAAATGAATTAGTACTACTGGCTGAGCCATTTTGGGTGGCTGTGGACTGACCCAATTATCCCCTTTTAGGCTTTAGGAATTGCTTTAGAGCATGCTGGGATATAACATGTGGACTGGAACAGCTCAAGCCATCCCAGCCTACCACCCCAGCAGTTACATGCCTTCACCCTTCCAGTGGGACTCCCAAATTCTCAGACCATAATCCTAGAGAGTTTCCCCCAAAGAGAAACACTTTTTGATTTTATTGTTTCCATTCTTTGGTCCCTTTTAGGGTAAAGTATCCTTTTAAATCATCTTTTTCCCCTTGCCATCATGGGCTACATTCGAGGATGAAATATGTGGAGGGAAACAGTCCAGACATGTTTGTAATTTGTCTAGGGGGAGGAAAGATTTAGGTGGGGGTTGGTTTGAAAAGAAGAAAGGGACATGACACTTTTTGAAGATTTATTTTGTACTAGATGCGTTTAGGATGTTGAATTTGTCTTATTCTGGTAATATTTGATAGGTGGGAATTTCATATTATCTACCACCCACAGTTTACAGGTGAGAGAGTGGTAAATCTGAACTGTGAAGGTTATTCCTTCAGGTCACCAGAGCCCAGATCGAATAATTCAGGTCTTATAGAGGTAGCCTTGTTTCACAGACCCTGGGACAAAAGTTTGAATGGAAGTGGTGTATCTGAGGGCCGTATTTGCTGTCAGTCTTTTGCCTTTTAGCTCTAAATTTACCCTTCAAGATTCATACTGATAAACAAAAGGATTCTGTGAGGCATTTCAGTCAGAGCGATACTAAACTCTGTCGGGAGAGGGCGCCAGAGGATGCTGCAGATGTGGACCTGTCTTCGAGTGCTCCTTTCCCTCACAGTGCAGCCTTGTGTCCTAGACAGCCTGCTCTCCAAGGAAGGCTCCCGAGCTCACTCTGGCTCTTACTCCCTATGCCCGAGCCTCTCCTGGCCGGCTGCCTGCTGTCCTGGCTGCATCCCATTGTAAGCACCCTTTGCCTGCTGCTTGGAGAGTTGAGAATTGAGTTGCTGCTCTTGCAGCGTCCTGTAGCCCGCAAGCTCCAAAGGGCTCCTGCTTAACCTGCCCTAGGACCCCAGGTCCGCATCATTAGTGCTGACTGCTCCACTACCTGCACTCCACGATCTGGTTTTCAGTAATTCCAGACTGCCTAAGGCCCTATTAAAGCATCTACTTAATAGATATCCTGTGGGCAGAGCCACACTCTTTCCCAGGAGGGAATTCCTCTGTGTCAGTTGATTGGGTCTCTTCCTTGGTCCTAGGGTGCTTGGGAGAATTTCCTTTTATTTTATTATTATTATTGTTATTATTATTTGGTCTTTTCGAGACAGGGTCTCTCTGTAGCCCCAGTTGGCCTGGAACTCACTCTGTAGACCAGGATGGCTGGCCTTGAACTCACAAAGATCCTCCTGCCTCTGCCTCCCGAGTGAAGGCGCGATTAAAGGCACGTGAGACACCACGCCTGGCAAATTTCCTTCTATTTTACAGCTACTATTTATCTTGGGTAATGAGTCTTTTTATCACAAAGTTGGTCCTGTAACTTACTGTGTGTTTCGTTTCTTAGTTGGACCAGTCTTGTCTTAGGCAACCATTCCAGGAAGACGTTGAGAAAAGAAGCCAACACACAGTGTGTTAGTGTGTCTTGCCCCCCTCTCATGCGTGGCTCCGCCCACTGGCGCCCCCCTGAGAGTCTGGGTCCCACTTGCTTCCACTTTAATCCAGCAGGAGTAAACAATGGGCTTCTGTTATCCAGTACCCTGCGGCTTCAGGGATGTTCCTGAGGATGATAATTCCTCTGCATCTCTTTCCTATTCTGGACTATTCAGGACACACTGCTGGGGTCAGGAAAAGTACTCAGAAAGAGTGAAGTAGATTCTTTAAAATTTTTTATTTATTATTTCTATTTTATGTGTATGAGTGTTTTGCCTGTATGAATGTACGTGCGCTTGTGCAGGGATGCCAGAAGAGGGCGTCAGATCCCCCGGAGCTGGAGTTACAGAAGGCTGTTGTTAGCCTACATGTAGATGCTGGGAACTGAACCCTATTCTCTGCCAAAGCAGCAGCTTCTGTTACTGCTGAGTCATCTCTGCAGCCCGTGAAGTAGGTTCTTTAGATAAGGTCTGTGCATCTGTCCTCTAAGGCCGCACATGACCTTGGGGAGGGTGGGGTCAAAGGGATGTGAATGGATAGGGACAAGTCTTACTGACTTGCTATTGTAGGTTGCCATCTGGCAGAAGAAGTTTGGTCAACCAGATGCTGACGAATGACTAAGTGATTGAAAGGTGAATTTTCTGGAAAAGTCAGTTACAAGATCAAATGTTTTCCTGACCAGTATAATCTAATTGTATGATTGGTGTTTGCTGTGGATAATTGGATTTTTCTTTGACCTTTAAAAGCCTACTGGCTCACTGGAATACAATAAGCCAAACCTGGATTTCATCAAGGGGTGGCGGGGCTGCCATCTTCAGGAGGTGCCCATGTCTGTGGCGTCCGACCAGCAAAATCTCAGTGATGTTAGTATTTCCATTCTGCCCTTTAGGAGACATTTTAACAAAAGTAAAAGGTTTTCTCCCCTGTCTGCTTTGTGTGTGTGTGTGTGTGTGTGTGTGTGTGTGTGTGTGTGTGTTTGAGACAGGGTCTCCCTGTAGCCCCAGCTGTCCTGGAACTTGCTCTGTTGACCAGGCTGGCCTTGAACTCCTCTGCCTCCTGAGTGCTGGGATTAAAGGCATGTGCCACCATGTCTGACCCTCTTGGGTTTTTAACAGAAATCTTGGGATTAAGTCCTTCTAATTCTGAGCACCAGCCTCTAAAGTTCAATGACGTCAAAGCTTTGTCTCGATGTGGAGCAGAGGCACTTGGACAGCAGGAGGAAATGTAGGCCAGGGAATATTCACTACAAAGTGTCCTGTCCAGAAATAAGCTTTTTCAATTCATAAATATTACATCATTTTGATTTTAAAATATTAGTGTTTCTTGTGCAAATAAGGAAAGCAATAAAGGGCCCAGCCAAGAGCATAATCTTTGTAATAATCTCATATCACTATTATTACAGTGCTCAGAGGTAGCTTTTGGCAAGGAAAATATGCTTCATAAAATTAAAATTCGTCATGCTGGGCATGATGTCACATGCCTTTAATCCTAGCATTCGGGACGCAGAGGCAGGCGGATCTTTGTGAGTTCAAGTCCAGCCTGGTCTACAGAGCGAGTTTCAGGCCAGCTGGGGCTACAGGGAGACCCTATCTCAAAAAGACCAAAAACAAATCATGCATATAACGTGCAGTTTGCAAATATTTGGGGGATATTTTCTTCTTTTTTTTTCTTTTTTTTTAATTTTCTTTTTTTGACATCTATGGTGCCATTCAGCATCCAGGCAGCAGGGGGAGGCATTTCACCGGTTTTTGCTTAACACCACTTCCCTACCCCTCCTACTTGCGATGCAAGAGACCAGTAATTTTTCAATTCAAATCTGTTCACAAATGTACCCCACTGATAGATTCATAGCATTGCTCTCTCATCCCCCAGATCTTTAGGGGACCTGGAGCTTCCTGCAGGCAGCTAGTGATTATTCAAAAGGGGCGGATGACGGGCTTGCTGGTGTGGAGCGTCCCTTCCCTGTGTCCCTCCTTGTCGTTTTGCTAACCCCATAGTTCACCTGCCATAGTCAAGTCATAGAAAACAAAAGCAAATTCTAGAAATTCACAGCTTATATTTTCACTTTGCAGACAAGTCTCAGGATTTGGAAGGCAAAACAAACAACTAAACAAATAAAAAGAGGGTTGATTTTGGTCCTCCTTGAATGATACCGAAGTAGAAAGAAAGAAAGAAAGAAAGAAAGAAAGAAAGAAAGAAAGAAAGAAAGAAAGAGAAAGAAAAGAAAAAGGTTAAAAGAGAAAGAGGTTGATTGTCGATGAGTATTTATGTGTCTGGGAACAAATCTTCTCTAAGGATCATTAGAGCAACTTAGCTGATGTGAAGATTAATGCTCAGAGGGGCTGAGCAACTTGGCCAACTTTTTGTTGCTTGAAAATGATGGAATGAGGGGCTGGAGAGATGGCCTAGCGGTTAAGAGCGCCGACCGCTCTTACAGAGGACCCGGGTTCGATCCCCAGCACCCACATGGCGGCCGAGAACCGTTTGAAACTACAATTCCAGGAGAACTCCAGTTCCAGGGGAATCCGACACCCTCTTCTGACCTCCGTGGCATTGCACGACACGGGTGCACACACTTGCATGCAGACAGTACGTTCATACACATAAAGAAATAAAGAAAATTAATTAAAAAAAATTTTAAGAAAATGATGGAATGAGAATTGTAAGCCCAGATTCTACCCAAAGCCAAAACATTTAAATCCCTACCCCCAAAGAATCAACAGAAAGCAGCATGGCCCTTGTCTCTCCATCAGCCCTCTTCTCCCAGCAGGCTGCGTACTTACTTTCTCACAAGGGCACACTGCACCTGCTCCCTGCACCACACATATGTCTATAAAGACAGGAAAGGAAGAAAGGGAGGCCCTCTCAAAAGCTGTCAAACTCACAATGGATGCTATTCTTTGTTGTACACGGGCAGTGATTCCCTTAGAAAAGACAGTAATATAGAACTGCCCAAGGTCAGAGATTCCTAGAGCTGTGGACTTGGGGAAGTGCCAGAGAAGGCAATGTGTTGTTAAAAATAATTGGAAGACTTTTTGCCTGTGAGTGTGTGTGTGTTTCAGAGTCTCTAGTTTCTCAACCAAGCTTCCTGGCCATATGCAGTCAGCAAGGTGATGACGGCGAGGCAGACAGTGGGGGCTGGTGTCTGGGAAGGACTAACAGCAGCAGTGAACCTAAAGAGCAAAATGAGATTCTTCGGGGTGACCTTGGAGCTCCAGGCTCTTGTGTTAAATAATATCCCCCTTCGGAACAGAGTGTAGCTCTTCTTAATTCTAAGCAAGTCCCAGATTTGGGCACTTTTTTTTTTTTTCTGTTCAAATTCCTCCTGTTGACTGCTGTACTGGTAATTTTATTTATTTATTTATCTATTTATTTGTTTGTTTGTTTTTGGTCTTTTTCAAGGGTCTCCCTGTAGCCCTGGCCATCCTGGAACTCACTCTGTAGACCAGGCTGGCCTTGAACTCACAAAGATCTACCTGCCTCTGCCTCCCAAGTGCTAGGATTAAAGGCATGTGCCATCATGCCCAGTTTTTTTTTGGTCTTTTTGAGACAGGGTCTTCCTGTAGCCCCAGCTGACCTGGAACTCACTCTGTAGACCAGGCTTGGCCTTGAACTCACAAAGATCCACCTGCCTCTGTCTCCTGAGTGCTGGGATTAAAGGTGTGCACCACCACACCTGGTGATTTAAGCATTTTTGAAATAAATGCTTGTTATTCTGTCATTTCAACAGAGGGGGACAAGTTCCTGGCTGGGTTATTGACAGGCACAAGTTTCCAGCTAGACTTTTCTTAGGTTGTTTTATTTTCCTTTAGTTATGATTACAGGCATGGCAAATGAGTCTAGATTTTTGTATGTTTATAGTACTGATAAGGTATCATCTTTAAACAAACATATTTAAAATTTAATAATAATAACTAATCAATGGTAGACTAAATGTGTCAAAATGACACTAAATGAATGGTAGAAACATGGGATGCCATAGTATGTTATTTCTCAACATGTCTTTTATCTCGGACATTTTATAATTGTCAATTCTTCATTTGAGAATGGTGGGAACATTGGGATCATACAAATTATACAGAGGGACAGTACAGTCCACCTGCTATGAGATAGAGATGAGGTGATGAGGTTTAGGTAGATGGGACTGATGGGAAGTAACGCAGAGATTGCTGGCTCTCATTTGTGTGTGCATTCACGTAGGTATGCCTATGCTCTGTGGAGCAAGCAGAGCATGTAATGGCTTACATGGCCTTAGGACTTTCGGCAGTCTGGGGTATCCTGGCACTGTCTGTGGAAGGCAGCAGGGAGAGTGGGGAAGGGGGAAAATGTCTTTGCACCAAACGAGAACTCCCAGATAACAAGAAGAGAGAGTCCTCCATTTTCCCTGCTGCTTACTGCAGCAGACAGAGAAAGAGCTGGCTGACCTCCCCCATGAGCACAGCAGCTGATATTTGCTGCTCCAGAATGTGGCATTAAGTACAACAGGTCAGCATTAACTTGTACAAAATGTGATGACTGATTAGGAAATGAATAGTAAGTCATGGACAATGAATCCCAGTGTGGTGATGATTATCAACACACCTACTGGAACAAACAAAACCGCAAGCTGTACTTGCAGGCTGACAAAGCTGGGCCCCCATGTCCTGGTCCTGGGACAATTTAGTTCTAGCTGAATGGTCATCTATGCAGAAATTAGGTGTTAGAGGCAGAAAAGAACCAACCTACTCAGAGCCTGCTCTGGGGGAGCGGGGCCCCTCCTCACTCCAACATCTTCCCTGGGCCTTGTTTCATGTGGGGTATCAGGGTTGCAAAAGTGAGACACAAGGCAGGCTGAGGCAGCTCCTCTTTGCAGATGGGCCTGGCAAGCCCAGAGCAGGAACGGAATGTATATTTGTTTGATGAACGAATAGAAGCCTGGGTAGTCAACAGGTTGTTCTCAGTGATTGGTGTGGAAATCCATCAGATATTAATATCAATTTAGACACCTCCACCTTTGTGTAGATAAGTCACTAAACAGCACTATTTCTTTATGCCTAAAATTCAGATTATAAACTGTATTCCACAAAAAAATGTTCTTGTGAATGAGCCAGAGTCTATAATCCAACACACACACACACACACACACACACACACACACACACACACTTTTTTTTTGAGACAGGGTCTCATGTAGCTCAGGTTGACTTTGAACTCAATATTTGCTCCTAAATTCTGGGATTATAGCCTGAGCCGCCAGCTCTGTCTGTTAGTATGATGATATGTTTCCTTTTGTAAAGGGAAGCTGTGGCAGAGAGCTGGAAAGCAGTGGGAAGAGTTATGCTGTTTAGGTCCTAAGGTCAAAAAGGAAGTCCATGGGAGTTGACATCAAGCAGCAGTTGGAAGTCTGTTTCCTGTGGATTTTTTTTTTTTTTGTCTTTTTGAGACAGGTTCTCCCTGTAGCCCCAGCTGTCTGGGAACTCACTCTGTAGACCCAGGCTGGCCTTGAACTCACAAAGATCCGCCTGCCTCTGCCTCCCAAGCAGTAGGATTAAAGGCATGCACCAACATGCTCCGCCCTGTGGGTCTTTAAAATGCAGGCTTCCTTTCCTGCTTGCTCTACCATTGTTTGGTGAAGGTTACTAGCTCCTTCATTGCCTTTATCTATCTTCTACCTGGATGCCCTTCCAAAAGCGCGAAGTGTGTCAGTGTCTGGAAATGACAGACAGACTGGCTAAATGCATTTGGTTCACTTAATTCACTGTTGGAGTTTCTATTCTTTAGCTGACTGGCATCCTTGAAATTTGAAGGGCACAGGCTCAGACCTGTGTCTGGAGGATGCCATGACAAGGGTTAATGACTCGACACAAGGCATTCGCCCATGGTCAGGGTGGTTATATTTCTTCTATTCCCTTAGACCATGGCATGTGTTTGCTGTGGGAATGGGACAGAAAGTGACCAGTGGTGGCAGCAGAAGTCAGAATAATCACATCTATGCATACTGCACAATAACTTTCCCAGTCTTTTACCTTCAATATCCCACCTGGGTCCTCCAACAGCCTTGTAAAATGGAGATTGTTATGCATGATTGAAAGATCAGAGACACAAAGACAGAGCTGCTTCAGAAGTTTAGCCAAGGTCATCCAGCTGGCACAGAAAAGCTAGTCAGCATGTCTACTTTGTGTGAAATAAAAAAACCCTTTACATATCCGCAGCAGCTGTTTATTGCTACAGTTCACCTGTATCTGTGTCTCAGTGCCTATTATATAACACCATAGACTGTAAGGCACACAAACAACAGACAAATATTTCTTCTGGACTCTAGACTAGGAAGTCTGAGATCCAGGGGCTGACAGATTTGGTGTCCAGGAGAGTGCTTTCTGTGACATCTTCCCATTGAATCCTCACTATTAGAAAAGGTGAAGCCGGGCATGGTGGTGCACGCCTTTAATCCTAGCACTTGGGAGGCAGAGGCAGGCAGATCTTTGTGAGTTCAAGGCTAGCCTGGTTTACAGAGCGAGTTCCAGGACAGCTGGGGCTATATAGAGGCCCTGTCTCAAAAAGACCATAAAAAAAAAAAAAGAAAAGGCAAAGGTCTTATTTGGGCTTCCTTAATAAGGGCACTAATCCCATTATGAGAACTCCTCCCCCATTACTTAATCACCCCTCAAATGTACCACCTTCTGATACCATCACCTTGTGGGTGTGATGGTTAATCCTGACTGCCAACCCTATAGGATTAAGGAATCACCAGAATATTGGTGATTACACCTCTGGGCGTGTCCGTGTAGGCTTCCCAAGTGATAATTAGAAGAGGAGGACACTGACTTAACTAGTCAATTAATCCCTTAATGGATTCATAATTCATTTTTAGTTCTTATTTTTTATGTATATGAGTGTATTGCCTGCACTACATAAGTGCGCCCATGTGCCCATGTTGTGCAATGCCTGAGGAAGTCAGAAGAGAGCACAGAATTCCCCAGTAACTGGAGTTACAGGCGGTTGTTAGCTACCAGGTGTGTGCTGGGAATTGTTCTTGGATTCTCTGCAACAGCAGCCAATGCTCTTAACTGCTGAGCCTCTATCTAGACCCATGGATTTTTAACTTGATGTTATTATTAGGAAGTGGTAAAAGGCAGGAGGTAGGCCCCAATGGTGGAAGCAGGTCACTGGGGACCCAGTGGGTTCCTCTTGCTCTGGCCGCCTGTTCTGTGCTAGATAGTGTTCTTATAAAGTACACAGAGCCAAAACTCCATGGACTGCAGCCTCAGAAACCAAGCCAAATTAATCCTTCCTTCCTTCCTTCCTTCCTTCCTTCCTTCCTTCCTTCCTTCCTTCCTTCCTTCCTTCTTTCCTAAGTTGTTTCTTTCACGTATTGATGCCATAGTGTTGAGAAAAGTAACTAGCATGGGGGGAGGGACATATTTTGCTAGAAGCACCTAAGAGCAGCCAGACAGTTACCCACACCTGTAACAATTAGCTTAAACATTTCTTCAGTCAAATATCCATCCCATTTCACCACTTGAAAGCTTTACCTTTTGCAAAAACACCAGGACATATATATATGCATACACACACACACACACACACACACACACACACACACACACATATATATATATATATATATATATATATATGCAATTATTCATTTTGTGACTTTCTGTCCTACAGTGTCTCTCAATTCATATTTGTCTAACATTCAAAATGCTCATTTCAGTATTACCCCCCCACTCCCATGTCTTCACTTTTTCTAGCATCAACTTTAAAGTCCAAAGTCTCATCTAAACATGATATTTAGAGATAGGATATGGGTGAGACTCAAGATGTGATTAATTTTGAAACAATTTTCTTTCTAGCTGTGAACCTGTGAAATCAAACAAGTTATGTGCTTCCAAAGTACATGGCTATATTCTACAGAGCCAGCATTTCTGTTTCAAAAGAGGAATACTGAAGAAGACAGAGATGATGAGTCAATCCTGAGGGAGTTCCAAACCTTCAGACTGGAATCATCTTTCACTGAAGACCTTTAGACATGGTGTTCCTGCCCCCGGTGGCTTTGGGAATCCTGCTTTAGGTCTACAGAGCATTGCCTACCAAGGTATTCTGGGTCCACCTCTACAGCAGCCCTATGCCTGTGTCATTGCCAAGGTTCTGGGCTGCTCCATTTTTCTCATTTCTCCTGTAAGTGACCGCACACTTATACTCATGAGCTCCATGTATTGGCAAAGGTATACCTCCTGAAGGCTGCTAAGATTTGTTAAGTGGCCTTCCAGAGGCAAAGTCACAGTCTGCGCCATGCCTGGGCCCCTTGGAGCCACAGCTGGAACAGCTGAAAGTTGTATTTGAATATGGAGAGGCGAGTCTTAAGGCTGGGGCAGGCAGCCTATGCTAAGTTTCTGTGAGTATCTGGGGCCCTTTCTTGTAAATTTTTCTGTCCTCCAGGCCTTGCAACTCTGGGACTGGAGAGGAATGGCCCTGATAATCTTTGAAAATATCGTTGGGGTCACTACCATTGTCTTGGATGACAGGTCTGGGATAATCAGAATTAATCTTTTAATCAAAAGGTTGCTTGGCCCTTTCTTCTATCTTTGATAATTTTTTTTCATTCTTTTGAATATGGATATTTTTCCATATCTTTAAAGTTCCACTTTTCTTTTGATTAAGAATTCTTTCTTTAAATCATTTTCTCTTCTTGTATTTACTAAAGCATTTAAGAACAGCCAGACCATGCTTTCAACAATTAGCTTAAATATTTCTTCAGTCAAATATTCCATTTTATCACTTGAAAACTCTACCTTCCTTAAAACACTGGGACATGAAGATAATTTGGGCAGATTTTTTTTTTTTTGCACAAGGATTGTGTGATGTCTAACCTGGGCTGTCAACTTGACACACATAGGAAGAGAAAACATGAATCAAGAAACTGTCTCTCTCAGTGGCCTGTGCATGTCTGTAAGGCATTCTCTCAATTGCCAATTGATGTGGAAGCGCCCAGCCCACCTTGGGTGCTGCCGTCTCCAGGCAGGGGGACCTGGGCTGTGCAAGAATGGTAGCTGAGTATAAGCCCAGGACACACGAGCCAGCAAGCAGTTTCTCCACGGTCTCTGCTTCAGTTTCTGCCCCCAGATTCCTGCCTTGAGTTCCTGCCCTGGCTTCCCTCAGTGATGGATTGCAGCCTGGAAGTACAAGATAAAAGAAAGCCTTTCTTCCTCCAAGTTGTTTTTTGTCAGAATGGTTTATCACAGCCAGAGAAAGCAGACCAGACCAGTTGGCGTCCGCTCTAGTTTCCGTAGCCTCCTCATCTGTCTGAAGCCTTAATCAGGATGGCCTTTATCATCCAATTTGCACCAATGTTCTGTTCATAGCCACTTAAGTATCCTTAAGGGAGGCTGAGGCTTCTCCATGGCTTTCTTCCCTTTGTTCTTGGTCTTCATGGGAATTACCTGTAATAACCTTTCGTAGCAGCGGCAGGCTTTTCTGTCACGGGCCTCAAACTTCCTCCTTCTCCCCTGCTCTGTTCCAAAGCTGCTTCCGTATTGTTAGATATGTGTTACATCATTTCCACTGTTTTGGATCTTTGAGACAAGATTTACTATGTTGCACACAATTGCCTGAAACTCAAGTGCTTCCTATCTCAGCCTCCACACACACACACACACACTTACTTCTAGTTTTCTTTCAATTGCTGTGACAAAACACTCTGACCAAAACCAAATTGGGAAGGAAAGGAGTTCTTTGGCTTACATCTCCCAGGTCACAGTTCATCACTGAGGGAGCCCAGCATAGGAACTCAGGGCAGCAACCTGGAGCCAGGAGCTGAAGTGCAGGCCATGGAGAAATGCTGCTTTCTGGAGCTTGCTCCTATGGCCCATGCTCAGCCTGCTTTCTTTTTAAGAAATATTTTTATTGTAGTTTTGTGCATTTCATACAGCATTTCTCAGTCCAATTTAGACTCATTCCCCTTTCCATGCCCCCCACCCCACCTGAGTTCATGCATTCTGCCATACATGACTTGCATCTTTTTCTCAGCCTTTAAAATTTTTTTTTTATACAGAGGTTTATTGTTTGGGGCCAAAGTTTACTGTTTCAGTCAGTTCTTTGTCCCAGTCCTTTTGTTGTTGTTATTCCCTCCAATTTGTATTGTTCCAAAATATGCATCTATATTTATGTCATGCATATACCATAATTATGATGTCTGAGGATAGGTGCCTCTTGAGCGCTGGTATTCTAGGTGTGTGCCCATCATGCTCAACTAGTATGTCAACTTCCTAGTGCCAATCTTCTGTCTTTGTTTGAGTTTCTATAAAATGCCATAAATCAAATAGTTTAAAAGCAGAAGGTAATTTGTTATAATTTTGGAGGCTTGGAAAGTCGAAGGTAAGGTTGTGGGTAGATTCAGTGTCCAGTGAGGACCATTCTCTACTTAAAAAAAGTAATCCAGGGATTAACACACCATCCAAACATCTGTGTGTATACCAAAGTAACCTACCATAGTAACTAGCAATGTTTAAATACATATATATCGAATTGCTTATGCTTCATTAGCAGGATTGAAAGCCTGTCCCTGGGCAATCGGTCAGTCCATGAAAGGAAACAGCCAGAACTGATTAGAGTCCAAAACGACATCTCCAGACAAAGTAGACTGTTGTGCTTCTTGTCCACCTGTGCCCCATCTCTAAGCCTAAGGAACAATCTGTGGAAGAGGGAGTGGTATATTGTAGGGGCCGTGATAGGGGTGAATGGTAAAACTACGACATATAGTCTGGACACTTATTTGATCAACTTGATTGAACATTCAAGCCCCTCCAGCTGGATGGTGGGAGCCTTGGGCTTGTGGGCTGGGGCACAACTGCTTGCAAATTGGTTTTATATGAAGGATTCTTGGTGCAAAAAAAAAAAAGAAGGCTAGATACAGACATTTGAACTAACTGGGAATATAAAAATGCTAGTTGTTTTATTCATATTATATTGGGTTGGTCTCTTATATTTTTCTGAAATTACACAACATCACAGTGTAACACTTTCTTTTATTGTAGGACAATTTAAAGGAATTAACTTAAATTCTACTTCCCAAATAAGTAGAAGTCTTAGTCCAGTCACTATAGCATTAAAGAGCAAAGTGTTTATTGGGTAAAATTTATTTAGCAGGTACTCAACTCTGCCCAAGCTTATCCACCAAGTATAGGATATTTAAGGCTTAGTGATTGTTAGATTAGTTAAATTTTAGGTGTAGGTTTTGGTGGAAATGGTAATACAACTGAACTAATTGGGAATATATAATGTTAATTGGTTTTATTTATAATTTGTAATGGGTTAAGGTATACAAATGGCCTAAATATTTTTTCTGAATAACACAGCATCACATATAACACTTTCTTTTACTTGTGGACAATTTAAAGGAACTAAGCTTAAATTTCCTTCCAAATAAGTAGCATACAGTCAATGAGAAACAGTTTGGGTAAAATTTAATGAAAAGCTTATGCCTTGGCTCCATTTATGGGTATGTGTAATACAACCTAGACATCTAAGGTCAAAAACATAAAAACCAGAAAAAAAAGAGGAGGTGGGAGGTGGGGTACTCCTTTCTGGGATACAAATGGAAAACTCTGTGTTCCAATCCTATTGATAAATTTTCAATTTTCTGATCTTGAAACTAACAATGGGAGGAGAATTTTATGTTCCCACAGGTAAAATCACCAATCTAAATGCCTGAAACATACAACTTATGGCTGTGCAGGATAACTGGGGAATGCCAGCAGAGAGGTTGACCCATCTGAACATAAAAGAATGAGGAACCTCTAGACTGCCTGAGTCACGGACACTGAGCATCTCTCCTGAATAATATTGGGGTTGACTTGTTTATAATGGCCCTAATGAAGTTTACCTTCCAGGTGCTGAGAAACCTTCCTACCTCTCCCCTTTTTTTTTGGAAAAAGAAAAACATGATGGTAATGAAACACTCCCTAAACGTATAAACTAGAGCCAACTGTTACAGTGGTAATTTCCTATAAAACAGCATAACAGTATTAACTGATTGAGGCATAGGAACTGTGAAAGGATATTTCCCTAACTTAGAGCCAAATTCAATATAAGTGTTTATAAGTTGTGTAATAAAGCCAAATATATTACTACAGGAAGTTTCTGACATAGCAATGAATTATTCTGCCTAGGAGATGTTGGCTAGGGGATTCAACCCGTCCCCCCCCCAATTATAAAGCCTTTTGCTTATAAGTGGGATAGATGCAAAGGAGAAAGGCAGTAAGTCCCTGTTGTTGAAGACCTGGTGTGAGCATGAAAAATGTTATGAGACGTCACTTGCTAGTGTACAACTGGCCTCTGCAAAGGCTAGAGAGCGTTACCAAAGGCCACTAAAGCAATACAGCAAAATATTGGTCTCCCTGAGACAAGCAAGACTCCTCTGTCAATATCAGCTATACCTCAACAGCCTGGAGATACTGTGCAACAGTGGCAGCCAAGTGTCTATATATATACCAAATCTATTTGTCTATTAGCTCTCTCCTTGGAGGAATAAGTCATATGGTACTTTCTATGTCTTGAAGTAGTAGAATAGATGAGAGATCTCTCCTGGGCCTCATTTTTAAAGACATAATGACATTCCTGATATTGACTCATGACCTAATTATCCCCAAGAGACTCCCAATAACTCATACCATCACTTTGGGGGACTAGGAAATACATTTTAGGAGGACAAAAACAGTTAGAAGTTAGCAGCTAAATTCTGAATGGATAGTTCTGTGTCTGTAAACTTCAGTCCTGTTTCAGGCATGGAAAACATTTGGTGTGTTGCCTAGCATGGGGTAATTCTTAACTAATGCTAACTTGTAGGATTCCATTTTTAGATAGGAAGAACTTGAAGTCCAGAAAGATTTGAATAACCTTTCCAAAGTTTCATGGTCAGTAAATGACTTGGGCTGACTATAGGCTGTATGATCATGGGATTGAACTCTTAACCCCAGTGCACATTGCATCATTTGGCTTGCCAATGCCCCAGTGTCTGTAGACAGTGGACCCTGAATTTTAGACTTTTGCAACTTATTTCTGCCAATAGCCAGAACTTCGTGGGTTTCATTTGAACTGCTACTTTAAATTATTTAACTTTTGGATTTCCAGATCCACAGATACTACAGGGGATGTGGCCCACTGTTTGGTTCCTTTCTAAAACTAGTTCATCTCTTCCTTATGTGGGAGAGGTTGAAGATCTGGGGCTGTGGAAAAACAGCCTTTCCTCATATGGTTCCTTGAGGATGCATGTTTCTTGAAAGAGTGGGTAGGATTCCACCCTTAGGAACACAATGGGATTTGAAATCCAAGTTATAAGGATTTTCTGTTTTCTATTTTGCCAATTTTTGAAGCATCAAGCCATCTCCCTAGCAGAAAGTGTCTTGGCATCCATCATTGCTATTCCAGGCTGCAGCTTAATGTTCTCTTTATTCTGTTCCACAGAGATTCTGCATGTCAGGCTCTGTGCTCAGTAGCACAGGGGAAGTAAATTGGTGAGGGGGCATCTGGACTCTGTTTCTAGATGTTACAGAGAAAGGGCAGATGGTTCCCAGGGGAAAGTTTCATCAAGGAGGTAGGATTTTAGCCAGGCTTTGAAAGATACTGAGATTTTGAAGAGATTGAAGTGCAGCTTAAAGAGCCAGAGCTACCTGCATTAAAGCACCGAGGTAGCAGAGGTCACAGTGAGATAAAGGAGCTGTTCCAGACAAGCTGTGTCAGCAGCGGAAAGAAGGACTCCCTACATTTTTGAAACTTTTTTTTTCTGCTATAGGAGGCTCCAGCGTGGCACACTACTACTGCTTCTTCCATAGAAGGCAGCACCTAACAGCATCACCATAGAGGATGACGGGACTTCTGTGTACCGTGTGCACTGTGATGACCTATTTGGGCTGCTGTGGGGGCTGGGAAGTCCAAGATCCAAATGCTAGTGGATTCTGTGTCTGAGGAAGGTCAGGCATAGATAGATAACACTTTTATTTTGTCTTTTTGAGATAGGGTCTTCCTGTAGCTGCAGCTGTACTGGAACTCACTATGTAGATCAGATTGGCCTTGAACTCGAGATCCACCTGTCTCTGCCTCTGGAGTGAGTGCTGGGATTAAAGGCATGCGTGCTGTGACACCAGGCTCTAATAACACTTTTTTAAAACACTTTTTTAAAACTATAATTTTATATTCAGAAGAGGTGAAGACATTCTCCAGGGTCTTTTGTCTCCAAGGACTCTACCTTCATGATTTAACCACTTCCCAACAGGCTCCATCTCCTAATATCACCCCATTGATGTTAGGATTTCAAGATCTGAATTTTGGGAAAGCACAAGCATGACAGCCTATGAAATACACTTACTGTATGCCCAGGGCAACTGCGAATGCTTCATGTTATTGCCTTTGAGTACTGTGTGCTGCTCCCATCCTGTACATGAGGAAGCAGGGAGGCTCTGAGAAATGTTGTCACAAGTTTCAGGTCTCAGAGACTCAGTACTGAAGTTGAATCCACTCCCAGGTGTGGTGGACTCCAACTCTTCTGCTTCTTTTGCTATGCAGTGGTTCTAGAAGAAAGCTCTTTAAGGCTGTCAAGGGAGGGAACTCTGCTCTTGACTTGAGAATGCAAGAATGGTGTTACTTCCAGTTCCAGGCTTAGCAGTGCTGTCCACTAGAATATGAATCCAGCCACATAAGATCAAATTTTCTATTAGCCTCATGAGAAAGGAAAGAAGACTCATGAAAAATTTGCTTCAATAATATAGTTCATGCAGTGTAGTATATTCAAAATATAATCATTTCAGCAGCTACCAAAAAAGTTAAGAAGCTGGGTGTGGTGGTGCAGGTCTTTAATCCCAACACTCGGGAGAAAGAGGCAAGTGGATCTCTGTGAGATTCAGGCCAGTCTGGTCTACATAGGGAGCTCCAGGCTAGCTGGAGCTGCAGGGAGAGTGTCACTGTATCAAACACACAAATGAACAAGCAGAGATATTTACATTATTTTCATATTAAGTCCTTGAACTCTTGCCTGTATTTTATACTTACAATGCATCTCAGTTTGCATAAAACATATTTCAAGTGCTCAGCATACACACATGGCTGGCCAGTAGCTGCCCTCCTGAAACCACAGATTTGGAGAAGCTATAGTCAAAAGACCAATGAAAAGCCAATAGGTAAATACAAATCAGCATTTAATAGGCGTTGGCCCTTGTATTAATCTGATAGAGCTACCATAGCAAAGGGCCACATACTGGACGGCTTGAACAACAGATATCATTTGTTCATAATTTTGGAGAAGATCCAGACTAAGTTGTTAGTAGGTCTGAGTTCATCTGAGTCTTTCTTTCATGTGGAGAACTATTCTTTTATATCCTTCCTATGAGGAAACATCCTGGTTTCTCTGTTTCCAAGTTTCCTTTATTTATGAGGACAACAGTGGCACTGAGTTATGGCAAACTGCAATTCTGTGGCTTAACCCTAACCAATTCTTTAAGCTCTTTCTCCAAATGCTGACATTAACCTGTCAATGCTCAGTTTGGTGAGACAGCACAATTTAACTCATGCTTAGATATGAAGCTAAGCATTTATATAATCATTTGTAATTTTCACAAAAAACGATAAACAGTACTATTAATAATCCCAATTTTTATACAGGTAAAATCTGAGGCAAAGGAGGTTAGGTATGTATATTAGTTACATTTTTGGTTCCTGTGTTGAAACACGATGACCAAGGCAACTTATGTAAGGAAGAGTTTATTTGGCTCATGGTTCAGGAGGGATGAGTCCATTGTAGTGGGGGAGGCACGCGGGAGGCAGCAGGAGCTGAAAGCTGATTACTCACATCTTTGAACATGTGTAGGAGGAAAGAGTGAGGGTGGAGTTGGGATGGGCTCGGAAATCTTAAGTCAGTCTATGGGACACATTCTCATTCAAGCTATCACAGTGTGATTAAGCATTGTTGTTGTTGTTCTTTGAGACAGACTCCCATGTATCCTGGGCTGGCCTCAAACCACTATATAGCCAAAGACGAACTGCTGGCCCTCCTGTCGCTCTACCTCCTGAGTACTGGGAGTCCTGCTCTGCTCCACTGTGCTTTGTTTTATGCAGTGCTGGGGATCAACCCAGACCATTGTATGAATGCTGGCAAGCACTCTACCAACTGTGCTAGATTCCCCAGCCTTAGCTATCTTTTTTTTAATAATTATTATTTTTTTTAATTTTATTTATTTATTTATTTCTGTATGTGTATGAATGTACTGTCTGCATGTAGGTCTGTGCACCCGTGTTGTGCAATGCCGCAGAAGTCAGAAGAGGGTGTCGGATTCCCCTGGAACTGGAGTTCTCCTGGAATTGGAGTTTCAGACGGTTCTCAGCCGCCATGTGGGTGCTGGGGATCAAACCCGGGTCCTCTGCAAGAGTGGTCGGTGCTCTTAACCGCTAGGCCATCTCTCCAGCCCCACCTTAGCTATCTTTAAAAAATGTTAGTTAACATTTTTTGACCATTTCACAACTTGGTGTTGTGGTCACACATATTGCCCATCCCCCCTCCCCCCTCCCCCACACTTCCTGACCCCCCCTTTTCTTCCCCTTCCTACTTTCATGTCTTTTTAGATACAGTCTTGTGGACGTAGTCACAACTGCTGTGTGTTCATGATAGCAATGGCCAGGGCAAACCCAGAAGCTCGAACCTCACAGTGTTCTTCCCCACCTCAGCTCTTACAGTCTTTCCACCTGCTCTTCTACGTTGTTGTTCCTGGGCCTCAGGTGGCTGTATAGACGTCCCATTGGGGAGGTCACTCAGCAGTTTACATTGTCCCTGGGCCTCAGGTGGCTGTATAGACGTCCCAATGGGGAGGTCACTCAGCAGTTTACATTGTTCCTGGGCCTCAGGGTGGCTGTATAGATGGCCCATTGGGGAAGTCACTCAGCAGTTTCTTATTCTCAGTACTCCAACCACTTACAAGTTTCTGCTTTGACTGTTGCTGTCACAGCTTCAGCTGTCAATTTGACAAACCTAGAGATATTTGGGAAGAGAGAACCTCAACTACAGAATTACCTCCGTCAAATTGGCCTTTGGCCATGTTCGTGAGGCCCTTTTTTTTTTCCTTCCTTTCCTTCCTTCCTTCCTTCCTTCCGGGGGTCCAGTCCTATGCCTAGGAAAATCTATCCCGTAAAATCTTCCTCCTCCGATCCTTCCTTCCTCCCTCCCGCTTGCCTTCCTTACCGTTGAATCCTCCCTCCGCTCCGCTCCCTGAGTAAATTTTGCCGCCCCCAACCGAGCGGTTCCCTCCTTCGGGGATGTCCACGAATTGAACCCGCGGGTACCTTCCTTCCTTCCTTCCTTCCTTCCTTCCTTTTGGTCTTTTTGAGACAAGATCTCCCTGAGGCCTCAGCTGTCCTGGAACTCACTCTGTAGACCAGGCTGGCCTTGAACTACAGAGATCTGCCTGCCTCTGCTTCCCAAGTGCTAGGATTAAAGGTGTGCGCCACCACACTCGACGTGAGGCATTTTCTTAATTGCTGTTGATATAGATGGGCTCCTCTCATGGTGGGTGGTGCCATCCCTAGGCATGTGGGCATGGACTGTAAAGAAAGATAGCTGAACAGGTCAGAGGGAGCAAGCCAGTAAGCAGTGTTCCTCCTCCACTATTTCTCCTGGAAGTTCTTGGCTTGTTGGAGTTCCTGCTTTGACTTCCTGCCTTGACTTCCCTCAATGAGAACTTGTAAGATGAAAGAAACCTTTCTTCTTCAGGTTGTTTTTGGTCACAGTGTTTATCACATCAGGAAAGCAAACTAGAACAATTGCCTACACATACTTTCTAAGCTCATATTCCTGGCAATGTAAAACCCAGACTGTTCTATACCCATGTCTATTTGACAACAATCTTCATTCTTACCACACAGCTGGTTTAATACAATAGTGCTGATAGCTATATGTATGGGTGACAGTAACGGTTTGGGTGTGTGCCCATTTTTATGTGTTGTAGGCTTAATTTCTAATGCAGTGGTTATGGGAAACGAGTCTCAATTGGGGAATTGGGGATGTTTATCAGGGGCACTGTCATGAACCGATTAAAGCCATTCTTATAGAGATGAGTTAGTTCACAAAAAGCAAGTTTTTTCATACGTGCTTGCTCACCTTTTTTCCTCCCCACTATGTCTGCTGCAGCCTTAGTCAAAAGCTGGTTCTATGTCCCTGGGTTTCTAAGTTTTCAGAAACATAAGCCTATAAACTTTTCTTTGTATGTCTATGAGTCTGTGACACTCTGTCTTAGCAGCAGAAGGCAAACCAAGAGGCATGCATGTTATGGTCAGTTTCTCCTCATTAGATGTGGAAGAATAGTGCCACAGGGAAAGGTCTCTAGACAACCAGGGAATTGATAAGCCCAGGAAAATTTTCATTGTTTCTTCTCTTAGACATTTTGATCTCACAAAGGGGACCTAGTATTGGGCATGGGAGAGCTATCTCCATAAATGTGTTGAGCAGAGGGCTCTGTCATCCTCAGCACAGGAGGGATGGTGGTGGTTTGCTGAGCTGGCTTCATCTTTGAAGATGAACAGGTTATTTTGTATGAAGTCCAGTTGACCAAGCATCAGGAACCAAACATGATTGTGGAGAGTGTTTAGGGTTGAATTATATCTCCCTTGAAGACCCAACCAAGTCCTAAGCATGGTGCTGGTAAATGTGCCTGTATTAGGAAACAGAATCTTTGCATTTGAGGTTAGTTAAGAAGAGATCATAGGCCGGGCATGGTGGTGCATGCCTTTAATCCTAGCACTCGGGAGACAGAGGCAGGCAGATCTATGTGAGTTCAAGGCTAGCCTGGTCTACAAAGTGAGTTCTGGGACAAGTGGGACTACAGGGAGACCCTGTCTCAAAAAGACCAAAAGAAAAAAAAAAAGAAGAGATCATACTGAATTAAGGTAGACCTAAACGCAGTGACTGATATCTTTATGAAGACAGTGTAAAGACACAGAGACCGTATAACAATGGAAGAGATCTGAGCCTCTCCTTCTACCATGTTGCTCCTAGGCACAGAACTCAAGCCTTCAGGCTCCATGGACAGCACTTACTGAGCTATTTTGACTCCCCAAGGAAGAGCTGAGTGATATATCGACATGCTAAGTAGCAGCAAGGGTGGAAAGCAACTCTCAGAAGCTGTGAGACAAGTGTCAGGCATAGGGTCGCTCAGAGCTGGGAGACAGGCATGGACATAGGGTCGCTCAGAGTTGGGAGACAGGCATGGACATAGGGTCGCTCAGAGCTGGGAGACAGACATGGACATAGGGTCGCTCAGAGCTGGGAGGTAGGCATGGACATAGGGTCACTCAGAGCTGGGAGATAGGCATGGACATAGGGTTGCTCAGAGCCTGCAGATGGAACCAGCTTCCCCATATCCTGATTTGTGCTTGGAGCTTCCAGAACTTTGGGACAATAAGATTTTGTCACTTAAAGCCATCAGGGTTGTAGAACTTCATTACAACAGTCTTAAGAAGCTAATAGAGATGGGAAGGAGAAATATTCATGTAAATAAATTTCTTTGGATGGTAATAAGTATGACTCAGAGAGAAGAATGGAGGTACAGCAAGTGTCTGGGGACTTCTAGCAAAGAACAATTTCAGAGGATAGAATTATGGTCTGAAAATCTCCATATAAATGAGAGGCTCAAAAAATAAAAGGAGCTAATGAGAAATGGTGGTAGCGTGATATTGTCACCAAGAATTGTGCTGAAATTCAATATGTTATAAACAGAAGAAGAGGGAATATGTCTACCCCCATCCATCCCTTCTCTTGTACAGATCTAACCAATCAGGGAGAGAAAACATTGTGCACAATGGGTATCTATAACTGATCATGTGCAGACTTTTCTGTGTCAATTATTCCCTAAAGAAAGCAATATAACACCTACATTGCATCTACATTGTATTGGTTATTACAAATAATGTAGAAGTTATTTAAAGTGTAGCTGGGCCTGGTGGCACATGCCTTTAATCCTAGCACTTGGAAGGCAGAGGCAGGCAGATCTTTGTGAGTTCAAGGCCAGCCTGGTCTACAGAGTGAGTTCCAGGACAGCTGGGGCTACAGGGAGACCCTGTCTCAAAAAGACCAAAAAAAAAGTTATTTAAAGTGTATAGGAGGTTGTACGTAGTTCAAAAGCAAACAATGTGCCATTTATATCAGGGTTTGAGTGTGGTGGATTTCAGTATGGGGGAGTGTACTGGAACAAATCCCCTGAGGGTATCAAGGGATGACTGTATATCTATTATAAGAGGAGACATTTTGTATTAGAAAGAAATCAACGGATGACTAGCACCTGGTCTGGAAGGAGTGGGCCAGCAGAGCTTGGGGAGAAGATACATATAACAATGTGGAGCAGTGTCATTCCTAAAGTTGCAGTAAAAGTGCCTGGAAGGAACAGACATTCAGAACATGGAGCTATGGGAAGACTGGTCATACTCAAACATAATGTTATACTTTTGGCTCCCAAAGTCTCATAGCCATCTCATATTGCAAAATGTGTTGGATCCATCCCCAAGACTCCCCAAGTCTTGGTGACTCCAGAACTGTTCAGAAGGCTAAGCCTAAAATCTCTTCTAAGACTCAAGGCAGTTTAGCTGTAAACCAACCCCTGTAAAAATCTCTCTCTCTCTCTTTTTTTTTTTAGACAGTTTCTCATTATGCATCTCTGGCTGGCCTGGAACTTTCTATGTAGACAAGGCTGGCTTCAAACTTACAGAGATGCACTTGTCTCTTCATTCCTGGTGCTGGGATTAAAGGCATGCAGCTTCATTATGGCAAAAAGCTGAAAGAAAATTACACACTTCCAACATAGAACAGCACAGAATAAACATTTCTATTTCAAAATGGAGGAACAAGAGGATAACCAAGAAAGGTCAGACTAAAGCAGGACTAACATCTATCAGGGAAAACACTAAATCCCATGGGGATAATTCCAGCATCAGCGTATATAGTACCATAGGTGAGTTCCACCCAGCTTGGACAGCCCTGGCCTTGTGGTCTGTTCATTTGTAGCCCACATGGCCTTTTCCTTGGACTTGTATCATTGATGAACTCTGGCTTTACATTCCACGGTCCTTGCATCTCCAGCACCCTTGAACTTTTTCTATAGCTAAGCTTCATTCTCATAGACTCATGTACTGGCCTCTCAGTGCTCCTTTCAGGAAATTCGTCCTGATGTACGATGCCTGGATTCACAAGTTTCCTTTAAAAATCTCAGTGAAAGCCTCTATGACCCTGTGACTCTTCATTCTCCCCAAATGGAACACTACCTTTGTATGGATGATGATAGAGTCTGTTACCAGCCCTCGGGATCCTTGGATCTCAGTGTTAGTGGTCTCTGGTTTCCTGAACAGCAGAGCCAAGTAAAAACACTTCCTTAAGGTGATTCTGTATGGTGAGTTCCCTCTTAGAAAAGGAAAAAAAAATCTCTCAAATAAGTTTACAATTTACACCCCTGGAGCCCACAGTGGGTGTGATCAGGCCAATTTCCAGAATGCTCTTAAAGTATATTTCTTATTGGCCCAGCACAAAGTAGGCTCTTTCCCTCTCTTTCTCTCTCTCTTTCATTCTCTCTCTTCCCTCTGTCTCTGTTTCTGTCCATGTGTTTGTGTTGTGTGTACACATGTGTGTTGTATGTACACATGTGTGTTGCAGCCAGAGGTTGATGTTGGGTAAATATATTCCTCAGTCACTCTCTACCTGTTTAGAAAGGGTTTTTCACTAGATTATTCCAGCTAGACTGGCCTGTCAACAAACCTCAGAGATCGTCCTGCCTCTGCTTTCTCAGTGCTGAGATTACAGGCCCATGCCATTGTGCTTGGTTTTTATATGGGTTCTGGGGATCAAACTCAAAGTCTTCATGACTTACCGAGCCCTCTCCTCACTCCCAGTGGTCTCTTTTTAAACAGTCATACCCTCTGTCCACAATGCTCCCTGCCAAATGAATGAAATGAATTCTTTTCAAATTTGCTTCTCATTAGAGATCTGGCACACTGAAGCCAGCATTAACCATGCCCAAAGCCTGACTATTGCACTCTTGAAGTTTACTCCACCAAGTTAGTTAGTTGATCACCCTTAACCTCAGCATCACACAGTTTCAGGATATACAAAATTTATACAAAATCTTTGTCAGAATGTAACATGAATTATTTCTAGTATAATTCCCAATGGTTCATTCCTTTCTGAGAGTTATGAACCTTCATTATCCACATTCTTGCTTTGGAGCCTCCACCAGAATTACTCATTAGATTCTGCTTATAGCACTTTAAGTTTTTTTCCAGGAAATTTTCAAAACACTTCCAAATTCTTTCCGTAAACTATTTCCAAAGGCGTGTGGCCATGTGCTTGTGTTAGTCATAGCAATGACCTCACTTCCCTGGCACCAATTTTCTGTGTTACTTTCTCTTTCCTGTGACCAAATACTCAACAGAAACAACTTGAGGGAGAAAAGATTTATTCTGGTTCCTGGTCTCAGAGGAGTCAGTCTGTGGTTGCCTGTTCACATGGCCAGAGCATCGTGGAAGTAGGGGTGTGTGGTGCAGTTGTTCACATCACAGCAGATGGGAAGCAGAGTGATGTAGCAAGAAAAGGCCGAGGGCAGTGCTCTCTGAAGGTCCCGTCTACTTACTTTCCCTAGCTCAGCTCTGCCATCCAAAGTTTTGACAACATGAAGAAAGGGCATCACCAGCTAGGGACAAAGCATTCAGAACACAAGCGTTTTTGGGAGATTTCATATCCAAACTATAGCACTAACTGACAATAAAGCCAGGATAGTAGTATTTGTGATTCTTGATGAGACCTCACATAGAACTTCAGTACAAGTAATGTTTTCTTTTATATATCATAAGTGAGTGTTCTACAAAGATTAAAGGTATTCAAAAGGCAGAAAAGGAAATTAAAGGAGTACTAATTTGGAAAAGAGGAGGTCAACCAATCCATTTGCTGATGAAGATGATTGTTTACGTAAGGGATGCTGAAAACTCTAACAGAAAACGCCTAGAAAAACGATAACAGCTTTAGCAAAGTGACAGGATACAAAAGTAAACCGAAAAAAATCAGTGGCCTTTTTTACACACCAGACCAGGCAACTGGAGAAAGGAATTCAGGAGACCAAATTCCCACTCACATAGCCTCAAAAAAACCAAAATAAAATACCTAGCAACAAACCTAACCAAAGATGCCAAAGAGCGTACAACAAAAATTTTAAACCGCTAAGAAGAAAGAATTGAAGAAGACATCAAAGAGGGAAAACCCTCCCATGCTCATGGATTGGGAAAATTTAACATTGTAAAAATGTCCTTCTAACCTTACCCAAACTCTTGTATAGATGTTTAATGCAAGTCCAATTAAAAACCCCAAGAGTTGCTTCACAGGCTTGGAAAAAAAAGTCTTAAATTCATTTGGAAAAAAAAAAAGACCCTGAATAGCCAAAACAACCCTAGTGAAAAGAGCAACATGGGGGGATCTCTATAACAGACTTCATACGATAACTACAGGGCTATTAGATCATAAAACAATCATCTGGAGTACTGGCACAAAAGACAGACTTAGTACCAATGGAACAAAACCGAAGATCCCAAACTGAGCACATACAATTTCATCATCTCAGATTTGACAAGGGGGCCAAGAAGACACAAGGGAGCAAAGACAGCATCTTCCGCAAGCAAAGTTTGGTGTTGGGCAAACTGGATCACCACTTGTAGCAGAATGAAATTAAACCCCACCTCTCACCCGGTCAAAGTCAACTCCTTGTGGATCAAAGATCTCAATGGGAAACCCCAAACACTGAAGGTGATAGAAGAAAAAGTTGGCAGCATACTACAAGACATAGGGGTGGGAAAAGACTTCCTAAATCAGACGCAGCTGCACAAGAATTAAGGTTGACAAGTGACAAATGGGACCATCTTAAACTCAAAGCTTCTGTACATCAAAAGAAACAATCCAAGGACGTGAAGAAAAATCCTAGAGTGGGAGGAAGCTGCACTGCAGAAACATCCGACAAGCATTGATTTCAAGAACATATAAACTACTCAAAATTGACATGGGCTTTGTGGAAATCTCTAACTCAGGGCCAAAGTAGACTATTTATAAAAACTCACATTATAAAACTGGGCAGGGTGGGCACACGCCTTTAATCCGAGCACTTGGGAGGCAGAGGCAGGTGGATCTTCTGTGAGTTCAAGGCCAGCCTGGGTCTACAGGGCTGTTTTTCCAGGACAGCTGGGGGCTATAGGGAGACCCCCAGTCTCAATATTCCTTTTAGGACTGGGAGATGGGCTCAGAGTTAAGAGCACCGACTGCTCTTACGAGGATCCGATTTCGATTCCTAGCATCCACATGGCGGCTAAGATCTGTCTTTAACTCCAGTTCTTTGACTCCAGTTCTAGGGATTTTAACACCCTCTTCTGACCTCCGCAGCATTGCATGACACAGGTCCACCTACTTACATGCAGACAGTATACTCATACACAACACACACAACACACACACACACACACAAGAAACAACAACAAAAAAGCCTCAAATTATTCTACTAATGGAGACTTTAGGAAATAAAATTTGAATTAAAAACTCTGTTTGAGTCAATATCAATTAAAATATTTGTTTAACAGATGTAGCAGTTTCATGAAGTTTTTTGTTTGGGTTTTTTCTTTTTTTTTTTTTTTTTTTTTGTTATGGTTTTTTTTTTTTTTTTTTTGGTCTTTTTGACCGTGGTCTCTCTTAGTTCCAGCTGGCCTGGAACTCACACTATGTAGACCAGGCTGCCGTGACTCACAAAGAATCTGCCTGCCTCGTCATTTCCTGAGTGCTGGATTAAAGGCATGTAGCCACCACAACACGGGCTCTAAGTTCATGTTTTGAAATGGGTAGCTTATAATTGTGTTTAAAAAGGAAGACATTTTTGGCTGGGTGTGGTGGCACACATCTTTAATCCCAGCACTCTGGAGGCAGAGGCAGAGGCAGAGGCAGAGGCAGGCAGATCTCTATGCATTCAAAGCCAGCCTGGTTTACATAGTGAGTTCAGGACAGCTGGGGCCTACAGGAGACCATGTCTCAAAAAGACCAAAAAAAAAAAAAAAAAAAAAAAGGAAGTGAACTCAGGGGAAAGGTTTTTTAGTGATTTATATTATATTAGTAAAATGTGATAAGGGTTATTAACTAACCAATGCCAGGAAATTCCTAGATACAGGGTCCAGATACAGTCTTTAACTCTTTTCTCAGAACTCCTTCTGTCCTTTGTTTATATTTCAGACATGGCAACAATCCTGGCCATGAAGTGTACGTGGGTCATGATTTACTGATGAACAACAACTGTGTCCCTTTAATTTTTTTTGTTTTTGTTAAAAACTTTATTTATGGAATTGGAGAGATAGATGGCTCAGTGGTAACCAGCATTCACTGCTCTTTCAGAGGGCCAGAGTTCAGTTCCCAGCACCCACACTAGGTGGCTCACAACTACCTGCGATGCCAACTCCAGAAGATTCAGCAGCTTCTGGCCTTTTCTAGCATCCTGACACATGTGGTATAAATACAGATGTCAACAAACGTGCATATAAATAAAACATATCTCTAAAAATCATTATTAATATGTGTGTTTGTGTGATGGATGTGCATGCACATGTACATGTGTGTGTATGTGTGTGTGTATGTGCTGCAGCACACAGGTGGAGACCAGAGGACAACTTTGTGAAGTCAATTTTCTCCTTCCACCATAAAGTGGATTCCAGGGATGGACTTCAGTTGTCGGGCTCATGTGACAAGTGCTTGTCATATGTGCTTTTAGCACATAAGGTGAATATGGGAATCTGGGTAGAATCAGGATTAGTACTCTGATCTTTTGACTTTAAGTTCTGTGGAAATAAAGACCAAACAAATGAGAACAAAGAAATGATAGTTTCAGAGTTTGGTCTGATGAGGAAGTCAGCTACTGTCATTTGTGTTTTGATACAAACTCAAGGGCTAGCAGAGGAGAAGGAAAGCTTCGAACTGGAAATAAGAGCCGGGTGCCATGTGCACATTGATTTGAGGTTGTTGGTTTGGTGAACCTAGAGTCAGCTGATTAGAAGTGGGACATCTCATATGATTGGTTAGGCATGTCATTGCTAGTGTTTGGTTGATCTTAAGTTGGAAGCAAGGGCACAAGTCAGGGAGCTGGCAGTTATTAATTCTCAGTTATCTCACAGTGGTCGAGGGTTGTTATTTGTCTACCTGGACCAGTTGCTGGAGAGAGTTGTCTGACTTCTTAGAAGTCTGAGTCATAGACAGTGGGCTGGTTTTCTGGGCTGATTTTATAGAGCACAGGTTGGCTTTCAGGCTGGTTGCTGCAGATTATGGTTCATGTTTGTCGTTTTTATATATGATGCGACCATTCGGTGTGTATTGAGTCTCTTGTCTTCTATTAATACCTGGGATCAGCTTTCTGTGCAGAGCCAGATGCAAAATATTATCGGCTTTGCTAGCCAGTCTCTGCTGCAATTACTCAGCTCTGACATTTAGCATAAAAGCAGCCACAGACAATAGGTAAACAAATGGACTTGGCTGTGTTCCTATAAAACTTTATTTTCCTCAAACAAATAAATAGGCCATTTGGATCTACAGCTCTAGGTTGCTGACTCCTGTTCTAGAGAGGTTCACAAGTATGTGTGACATCCCTTTCCTATGCAGTGCTTCATTCCCTTTAGCCTGTTTTAATGTCATAGAAACCATGATCACTAAGGTCCACTTCCTGAGAGGCATCCCATTTTAAAAGTGTATATTTCTGTAACCAAAACATTTACATATTCTGTTCTTTTTTCTTTATGATTTCAAAGGATGTTTTATAGAACCCATTTAATACCTAAAGCAACACTTCTTACCCTGCTGTTTTCTTCTATCGCCATCCTCCCCTTTAAGAACTTCTTAGTTGGCCAAATCCTCCCCATGCAGAGCAAGTCAGCTCAATCCATCCCATGCTAGACAAGAACAGCTTTGTGCTCAGCCTGTACCTCTCTTTTTCATGTTGGCAACATGGCTCCCACAGTTCCAGGCATCACAAGAATAGTATCCAGTGGCAGTATAGGCCATTTATTCCTCAAGAGAGAAGAGCCCTCTCTCAGAAGCTTCCCAACAGACTCACCCTTGTATCTCATTGACCTGGCTATATCATATATGTGTCAACACTCCTAAGGGCAAGGGGATATAGCCTGTCTTCTCCAATGCTTGAGAACCAATAAAGGAGGATGGATGAAAATAGAAAAATTGGAAGCTTTCTCAGAAAGATTAAGATTATATTTATATCAGGAAGTCAGCCAGCAAAAGGCTAGAAGAGAAGTGAACATAGAGAAAAGGCATCAGGAGGAAACTGAGGGCCCACAGGGGACATGTTGCTAGGTCCCAACATTCCTTAAAGTAGAGGGTCCCTCTTCGTGTGGTTTGTAGACTGTGGCTTGGATTGGTTGTTGAAAAAGTTGACTGTAATCTCCCTGGTAGTACATCACTTCTAGGCAATATTACCAAGTTGGCAAAGGTACTCTGCCTTCCCTCAGCCCAACGTGGGTGTCTACTTTCACTCTCTTCACAAACCTCACCCTCTCCTCACTGAGAACTTTGTACTTCTGACTGTGAAAGCTCCGAGCTGTGCATGTGAGGTTGAAAAGCCCTGGCTAGAATTCCAATTGTCTGTCACCAGCCTCCTGGGAAAAGACACTTGATTATTATTCATATTAGCTATTTTGTCTATGAAAAAAGAGGCTATCCACTTTTCCAGTTCCAGTAGGTGTTGTCAGGATTCATGAATGAAATGACTTTCCAGAAAGTTTTAGCACATAAGCATGACATTTCTCTACTCTACATGAGTCATACCTATCTACTTACATTCTCTGAACTCTTGTACTCATTTTGTGATTTTTCTACCTTCGCAAGTGGTTTCTTCTTCCTGTTCTGCCTCACTTTGCAGCTGCAAGAACTTTCTTCTCCACTTTGGATCTTCTGTATGTCCTAAGTCTGACTTGATGGCAGACTGTGGATGAGCTTCTCTCCTCTGATGCAGATTCAGGGGGACCATTCTCTGAAGTAGCCATCCGAGCCTGTAGGATGGAGGGTCTGCCTGATATACCGTCTTGTACTCAAAATGAGCCTCACAAAGTCAACATCATTCAAGTGATGGGTGGATCATCAGAATAATGGACCTTGGAAACTGAGTCTGAAGTTAGGGGTTACATGAGGCAGTAGAGCAGAGAAGGCCATTGCTCAGCAGAAGAGAGGAATCATGCTTGGGGTTTTGGTGTCCTGGTCCCTCCATGTTCCATTTTTCTTGAGTTATATGTTTTACCCCTGCATGAGTTTTTCATTTTCAAAAAGGAGTCCACATTTAGCCCACTCCTTTGCTTCAGGAGGAAAAGGCCACATTTGTTTATCAATGTATAAGTTATACCTACCTTATAGTATATAACCAGATACTTAGTTGCCCTAATAAGTCACTTTGAAAAATAAATAAATGTAAGATAAGAGAGCATACAGATTGCTAGTTTGATCATAATGCTTTTCCACCAAGCCTATACATGGTCCTATTGATTTATTTATTGATTTAATTTATTTATTTATTTGATTATTTATTTATTTGTTTTTGGCTTTTTTTTAAATTTTAGGTCTGTGCACCCGTGTTTGTGCAATGCCGCAGAGGTCAGAAGAGGGCCTCGGAGTTCCCCTGGAACGGGAGTTCTCCTGAATTGGAGTGACAGATGCTTCTCAGGCCACCAGTGGGTGCTGGGGATCCACCTGGGTCCCTCAAGAGCAGTCCGGGTGCTCTTAACGGCTAGGCCATCTCTCCACCCCTATGTCCTTAAAACCCCCAATTTGCTCAAACAATCAAGAAAATGTCCCACAGGTGTGGCCACAGGCCAGCTCAATGGAGGCAATTCCCCAATTGAGGCTCCATCAACCCAGGTGTTTCAAGCTATTCAGCACAGAAACCTTGTTACTACAGGGAAACAATCTGGATGTAGACCCACCTGTCAAGCAAAATCCATTAGGAATTCTTCCTGGCTTCTAAACACTAGGTCTGGGATTCAGATTCTAGTGGGAATACATCTGAATGCCTGATCCTGGGTCTCATGACTCTGGCATAACTGCAAGGGAATCTGAGAAACCAAATACTTATAATCCTATAATCCCCAAAGGGTGAACACTACCAGTGCAACTGGGATACAGATACTAGCCTCTCAACTTTAGTGCTGACCATATTTTTTAAATATATTTTTTATTGTACTTATCACTGTTTCATACATAGACCTCAGTTCTTAATCCAATTTTAACAGTCATTTCCCTTTCCATGCCCCCCACCCCACGGAAGTCATGTATTCTGCCATACGTGTCTTGCAATTTGTTTATGGGTCTTTGCAGAGTTTTTTTTTTCAAAGAAGAAGGCTTTTATTTATTTGGGGGAGAACTTCAACTGTTTCAGTCGGTTTTTTCCCAGTTCTTTGTTTGGTTTTTTCCAGTGTTTTCAGAGCACAAGAAATATGATATTAACATTGTTCATTTTGCCTTTCAACTAGGTACTTGATGCTAACATCCACAGATGGAGGGAGAACCATTCATCGTTTGTTTTTCTGGGATGTGTTATTTCACTTAACAAATAATCTTGTAGTTCCATCCATTTACCTGAAAGTTGGGGATTATCATCTTTTTTTTTAATTTTAATTTTTTAATTTTTTTCATTTTTAATAGTGTATGAGTGTACTGTCTGCACATTGCACCCATGTCCTGCAATATGGCAGAGGTCAGAGGAGGGCTTCAGATTCCCCTGGAACTGGAGTTAAGATTTTCCTTTTTTTTTAAGCCAAATTTTTATTGAAATTTTATGCATTCCATACATTTCTCAATAAAATTTAGACCCATTCCCCCACTCATCGCCCCCACCCCCCAGAGCTCATACATTCTGCAATCTCCTGCACATATATGTTTTTCATCTTTCGCAGTCTTCTTTTTATTGTCCATGCAGAAGTTTACTGTTGGGGCAGAAGCTTACTGTTCCAGTCAGTTTCTTTGGGAACCCCGTACTTATTTTTTTGTTGTTGTTTCCTTCAATTTTGTATCACTCCAAAAAATATGCATATATGCATGCCACACACCTACCAAAATTATGACATCTGAAAAAAAAAAAAAAAAAAACCACCATGTGGGTGCTGGGATGTGAACCCAGGTCCTCTCAAGGAGCAAGTTGGTGCTCTTACCACTGAGGCCAACTCTCCAGCCCCCTGTTGTCCATTTTCGTTACTGCTGCATAGAACTACCATTTGTGTAGATGTTACCACATTTTTTCTATCTACTCAGCATTGTAAGTTGAGGGGCACTTGGATTGGTGCCAGCTCTTCACTACTGTGAAAAAAGCAGCAAAAAAACAT
>VZQC01009929.1:11650-34384 GCA_009823505.1 Rhizomys pruinosus
ATTTGGGGTCCTATGTGCTTCTTGTATTTGTATGGGTTTGTCTATTTTTAGTTTGGGGAAATTTTCATCTATTATTCTGTTGAAGATCTGATCAATACTATTCTCTTGAGATTCTTCTCCTTCCTCTATTCCTATGATGCGGAGGTTTGATCTTTTCATAGTGTCCCATATTTCCTGGTTTTTCCACTTTTGTGTATTTTTAAATTTTTCATAATCTTTATTTGAGCTTTTTAATTGCTCTGTGTTATCTTCCAGATCTGATATTCTTTGTTCTGCTTCCTCCATTCTACTTCTGAGGCTTTTTCCTTTCCTTTCTTCTCGATTGAGTGTTCTAATTCCTTTTTCATTTCATCCTGTGTTTTCTTTAGTATTTCCATTTCCTTTTTGAGCTTCTCAATCTCTTCTTGGTGCTTCTCAATCTCTTCTTGGTCCTCCTTACTTCGTTGGTTGGCTTCCTTTTTCAGTGTTTCTACTTCCTTTTATAGTTTGTTTTTTTCTCCCTCTAGTTCTTTCTGGAGTTTGTCGGTGTGTTCCTTTAGTTCTTTCCGAAGTTTGTCATTGTATCCCTCTAGGTCCTTTTTGAGTTTTTCATTCTCTCTCTTTAGTTCGCTGTATTATTTTTTTCTCCCTCTACTTCTTTCTGGAGTCTGTCAATCTGTTCCTTTAGTTCTTTCTGTCATTGTATCCCTCTAGGTCCTTTTTGAGTTTTTCATTCTCTCTCTCTTTAGTTCTCTGAATTCCTCTTTATGCTCTTTAATTTCTCTGCATAGGTCTCCAATTATTCCTCTAAGATCTGTTCCTTGGGTCTCCTCCAAGGGGTTCCCATTGTAGCTATTTCCTACAGGTTTGGTAGAGCTTGGTGCAGGATTATCCTGTGCCTTTCCCATGTTGTCCCTTCGTCGTGTCCCTGGCATGTGGACTTCCCTTTTGTGGTTCAGATCACAAATACCTTTTCACTATGTTAGCGGATGGTTTTGCTTTCCTCCTTCAGATGCTTTTTTTTTCCTTTCCTCCTCCTTGTTTATGGAGTATTGACTTGTCTAATTTTCAATTTTGTTTATATATTGGATATTGGAAGCCAAAGCACTCTTCTCTTCTTGTTCTGAAGGTTCTCCAAAAAAAAGTCCACTTGGATTCTCACCGATCTCTGGTGGTGGCAGGGGGGGAGTATATGCCTGACCTAGCCCGTGCCCCAGCAGCCCGCACAAAGGTGCAGAGCCACTGACCCAAATCTGCTGACCCTCTGGCCCCGGTGCCAAAGGCGAAAGGCGGTCCCACCCAGAAGTCCTCAGAGACACAACCCCCTAGCTGTAGCCCCGGAAAGAGCCCACCTCCAAAAGTCAGAAGCTTTTGATTTTAATGAGGTCCCATTTGTCAATTGTTGATCTTATTTCCTGCACAGCTGCTGTCTGATTTAGGAAGTCTTTTCCCATGCCTATGTCTTGTAGGCTGCTGCCAACTTTTTCTTCTATCACCTTCAGAGTTTGGGGTTTCACGTTGAGGTCTTTGATCCATCTGGAGTTGACTTTTGTACAGGGCTAGAGGTAGGGGGTTTAACTTTATTCTTCTACAAGTGGTGATCTAGTTTTGCCAACATCACTTGCTGAAGATGCTGTCTTTCCTCCATTGTGTCTTCTTGTCCCCATTGTCAAATATGAGGTGGCTGAAATTGTATGTGCTCAAGTTTGGATCTTCAGTTTTGTTCCATTGGTCAACAGGTCTGTTTTTGTGCCAGTACCAAGCTGTTTTTATGACTATATCCCTGTAGTATAGTTTGAAATCTGGTATAGAGATCCCCCCCCTGTATTGCTCTTTTTGTTCAGGGTTGCTTTGGCTGTTCGGGGGTCTTTTGTTTTTCCATATGAAATTAAGGATTTTTTTCCAAGCCTGTGAAGAAACTCTTAGGGATTTTAATTGGGTTCACGTTGAATCTGTGTATTAGTTTGGGTAGAATGGACATTTTTACTATGTTAATTTTCCCAATCCATGAGCATGGAAGGTCTTTCCCACCTCTGATGTCTTCTTCAATTTTCTTCTTCAGGGGTTTAAAGTTTTTTTGTAGAGATCCTTAGTGTCTTTGGTTAGGTTTGTTCCTAGGTATCTTATTGTTTTTGAGGCTATTGTGAGTGGGAAGGTCTCCTTGAATTCCTTCTTCAGTTGCTTGTTGTTGGTGTAAAGAAGGGCTACTGATTTTTCTGGGTAATTTTGTATCCTGCCACTTTACGGAAGCTCTTAATTGTTTCTAGGAGCTTTCTGGTGGATTTTTTTTTTATTTTATTTATTTTTGTATGTGTGAGTGTACTGTCTGCATGTAGGTTTGTGCACCTGTGTCGCGCAATGCTGCCGAGGTCAGAAGAGGGTCTCAGATTCCCCTGGAACTGGAGTTCTCCTGGAATTGGAGCTACAGACAGTTCTTAGCCGCCATGTGGGTGCTGGGTATCGAACCTGGATCCTCTGCAAGAGCAGTCGGTGCTCTTAACCACTAGGCTATCTCTCTAGCCCTCTGGTGGAGTTTTTAGCATCCCTTAAATAAACAATCATTTCATCAACAAAAAGGGATAGCTTGACTTCCTCTTTGCCAGTTAGTACTCCTTTAATTTCCCTTTTTTGCCTTATTGCCCTAGCAAGTGTTTCAAGCACTATATTGAAGAAGAGTGGTAGCAAGGGGGAGCCTTGCCAAGTTCCTACCTTTAAGGGGAATACTTCTGTCTCTTCTCCATTTAGGATGATATTGGCTGTGGGTTTTCTGTATATGGCTTTGATTGCATTGAGGAATTATCCCTCAAAACCAATTCCCTCTAGGACTTTAAGCATGAGGGGATGCTGGATTTTGTCAAAGGCTTTTTCTGCGTCAATTGAGATGATCATGTGGTTTTTGTCCTTCAGTTTATTTATGTGTTTTATGATATTTATTGATTTTCATATGTTGAACCATCCCTGCATCTCTTGGTCATGATGGATGATCTTTTTGATGTGGGTCTGTATGCAGTTTGCAATCATTTTGTTGAAAACTTTTGCAGCTGTTTTCATTAATGAGGTGGGTCTATAGTTCTACTTGTTGGTTATATCTTTGCCTGGTTTTGGTATTAGGGTGATTCTGGCTTCATAGAAGAAATTTGGGAGATTTCCCTCTGCTTGAATCCTTCTGAACAATTTGCATAATAATGGTCGTAAGTATTTTTGAAATGTTTTATAGAATTCTTCCGTGAAACCATTTGGGCCTGGGCATTTTTTAGTTGGGAGGTTTCTTACTACATCTTCAATTTTTTCATATATTATGGGTCTGTTTAAGCTTTCGATGTCTTCTTGGTTAAGGTTTAGTGATTCCTGGGATTTCAGATATTCGTCCACTTCCCCTAGGTTTTCAAACTTAGTAGAGTATAGGCTTTTGAAGTATTCCCACCTGATTGTCTGGATCTTTTTATTTTCTGTTGTGATATTTCCCCTTTCATCACAAATTCTATTGATTTGGAGTTGCTCTTTCTTTTGATTAACAGGGCTAGAGGTCTATCTTGTTTATTCTCTCAAAGAACCAACTTTTGGATTCATTGATTTTTTATATTGTTTTTTCTTTTCCTATTTCATTGATTTCTGCTCTGATTTTTGTTATTTCTTCCTGTCTGTTGCATTTAGGGTTCCTCTGTTGTCTCTCAAGTGTTTTTAGCTGCAGTGTTACATCATTCACTTGTGATCTTTCTGTTTTCCTGATGTAGGCACTCAGGGCTATAAATTTCTCTCTTAGGACTGCTTTTAAAATATCCCATATGTTTTGTTGTGTTATATTATCATTGTCATTCAGTTCCAAGATGCCTTTATTTCTTTATTTATTTCTTCCTTGACCCAATCATTATTCAGGAGAGTGTAGTTTAGTCTCCATGTGTTCTTGTAGATAGCAGGGCTTATCCTGGTGTTGATATTGAGCTTTATTGTAGTGTGATCTGATAGAATGCATGAACTTATTTCAATCTTTTTGTATTTGTTTAGGTTTTTTCTGTGTCCCAGTATGTGGTCAATTTGGGAGAATGTTCTTTGCAGTGCTGAGTAGAAAGTGTATTTTCTGGTATTTGGGTGGAATATTTGGTAGATGTCCATGAGGTCCATCTGGTGTATCATATCATTCAGTTCAGATGTCTCTCTGTTTATTCTTTGTTTGGTTGATCTGTCCAAAGGACTTAGTGGGGCATTGAAGTCCCCTACTATTAGTATGCTGGGGTTAATCTGTGCCTTGAGGTCCTGGAGAATTGTCTTTATAAAGTTTGGTGCACCAGAGTTTGGTGCATATATATTCATGATTGTGAAATCTTCATGGTCAATTGTTCCTTTAATAAAGATGTAATGGCCCTCTTTGTCTCTTCTGATTTCTTTTACTTTGAAGTGTATTTTGTCTGATATTAAAATAGCAACACCTGCTTTCTTTTTGGTACCATTTGCTTGGAATATTTTTTTCCATCCCTTCACCTTAAGTTGGTGAAGGGATGGAACACTTGAGAGTGACATGGGTTTCTTGCAGACAGCATGTAGATGGGTTTTGTTTCCTACTCCAATTTAACAGTCTATGTCTTTTGATTGGGAAGTTTAGTCCATTAATATTTAAGGTTATAATTGAAAGATGTGTGTTGCTTCCTTTCACCTTATTATCCATTTGTATTTTTAGTCTCAGTTTCTACTTCTGCAGTTATGTTTTTACTAATTTCTCTTTCTAGGTGCCTGGGGATAGTTGCTCCTCTCTTCTGTCCTTTGAATTGCTTCAAGTATTTTCTGAAGGGTTGGTTTTCCGGACATATAATGTATCATCTTATTTATTTCATGGAAGATTTTTCTCTCTTCTTCAACTATAATCAACATCTATTATTCTGTTGAGAATCTGATCAAAACCATTCTCTTGGGATTCTCCTCCTTCCTCTATTCCTATAAAGAGGAGGTTTGATGTTTTCAAGGTGTCCCATATTTCCTGGTTTTTCCACTTTTGTGTATTTTTAAAATTTTTCATAATCTTTACTTGAGCTTTTTAGTTGTTCTGTGTTATCTTCCAGGTCTGATATTCTTTTTTTTACGATTTTCTTTTTCTCATCTGTATTTACCTTTTGAAGCAGAATGTGACTTGGGCACTACATTCACAAGCCTTGATAAATTACAAGACCTAGGGAAGTTTATGAGTTTCATTTTCATACTTAACTTTGGAAAACAAGCCATGTAGGGGAATCCTCCCATCGAGTTGTTTCTGATTACATACTTATTTCTAGGACTGTACATGCAGAATTAACTACAGGGGATGGAAACCTTAAAAAGGTTCAACCTTAGAAGTTGAAACTCAAGCCATTCTAACAACTTTCTTTTTAAACATGAAGATATAGCTCAGAACACTTTAGTGACAAATGACTTTTGTCTACTAAAGAATCCAGCTTGACAGCTAAACACTTCAGAGCACAGTAGGGTACATTATGTCCTACAACAAACATTCATTCTACTATGAGCCACAGCGAAACTAGAAAAAGCATCACTAGCTTCACTTTACTGCCCAAGGTATCACAGCATCACTTGAAAGTAGAAGAAATCTTATCTTCCTCTTAAGTTATCATGCCACACAGGTTTTTTTTAATGTTAACAAAAATAAATGAAAATCCTGGAAAATATATTATCAGAAGGAATGAAGGTAAGTATTGAACATGTGGTTGAGTGGTTCTTCTGGTGAAGTTCAGTCTACTTCCATGCGTGAGGTATCATCATCTCCTTCAAGGGGTGGCATCTCCTCAGTTACAGCAGCACTGGTGTCATCAGCAGTGGGATCATCCTCATCAATACCTAGACCAAGTTTGATAATCCTGTAGATCCTATTAGCATGTGTCTGGGAATCTTACAGACTGAAGCCAGAAGAGAAGAGTGCAGTTTCATAGAGCAGGACGATCAGATCCTTCACAGACTTGTCATTCTTGTCAGCCTCTGCTTTTTGCCTTAGGGTCTCAATAATGGAATGGTCAGGGTTTATCTCCAAGTGTTTCTTTGCTGCCATGTAACCCACTGTATAGTGGTCTCTTAGGGCCTGACCCTTCATGATTCTTTCCATATTTGCTGTTCACCCATACGTACAGGTGACAATACAGCATTAGGATGTCACCAATCTGTTTGACATAGCCACCTTTTCAACCCTTTCTTCCAAGATGTCTTTCATGATTTTGCAGAGGTTTTCAAACTTTGTCTTTTTCTCTTCCTGTTTCTTTTTCTCTTCTACATCTTCTGGATGTTCCAAGCCCTCTTTGGTGACTGACACTAATGTTTTGCCCTCAAATTCCTTCAGCTGTTGGACACAATACTCATCAATGGGCTCAATCATATAGATCACTTCTAAGCCATGCTTTTGGAGCCGTTCCACAAAGACTGAGTTAGCCACTTGGTCCTTGGTCTTGCCTGTGATAAAATAGATGTTTCTGGTTTTCCTTCATTCTGGTGCAGTAGTCCTTGAGAGAAACAATCTCATCCCCAGAAGCAGAGGTGTAGTATCAAAGTAGCTCTGAAAGCTTCTTCAGGTTTTGAGAGTCTTCATGAATTCCAAGCTTGATATTTTTTGAGAACGGTTCATAAAACTTCTTGTAGTTCTCTTTATCTTCTGCCAGTTCAGTGAACAGTTCTAAGCATTTTAAAAGTCTTTCTAATAACTTTTAAATTTTTGCTGCTGCAACATTTCATGGGAAATATTTAGAGGAAGATCCTCAAAATCCACCACACCTCTAATGAAATTCAGATACTCAGGAATTAAATCCTAACAGTTATCCATGATGAAAACTCTACATACATACAACTTAATATACTTTTTCTTTCTGTTTTCAAACACATCAAAAGGAGCACGTCTTGGGACAAAAAGAAGAGCTTGAAATTCCAATTGTCCTTCAACATAAAAATGCTTCACTGCCAAGTGCTCTTCCCAGTTGTTAGTCAGGCTCTTGTAGAATTCTCCATGTTCTTTGTTAGTAATGTCATCAGGATTTCTGGTCCAAATAAGCTTTGTTTTGTTGAATTCTTCTTGGTCAATGTACTTTTCCTCCTCCTCCTCCTCCTCCTCCTCATCATCATCATCATCATCACCATCCTTTTTTTCTTCTTCTTCATCAGAACCAACATCTTCTATTTCAAGTTTATCTTCTGACTCCTTTTCTTCTTTTTCTTTCTCTTCCTCTTTATCTTCCTTTTCTTCTGCCTCATCATCACTCACTTCTTTATCCCTCTCCTTTCCCACAAAGAGTGTAATGGGGTAGCCAATAAACTGCGAATGCTCTTCACAATCTCCTTTATTCTCCTTTCCTCCAAGTACTCAGTTTGGTCTTCTTTCAGATGTAGGATAACCTTTGTTCCATGACCCATAGGCTCCCCTGTATCAGTCCTCACTGCGAAGGACCCCCTCCTGCCAAGAATTCCCAGGCATACTGCTCATCATCATTATGGTTGGTTATTATGGTCACTTTCTCAGCCACCAAATAGGCTGAGTAAAACCTGACACCGAACTGGCCAATCATGGAAATATTGGCACTGGCCTGCAAAGACTCCATGAAGGATTTGGTGCCAGAGTTGGCAATGGTGCCCAAGTTATTGATAATGTCGGCCTTGGTCATTCTGATTCTAGTGTCCACTGTAATGAGGGTTCGCTCCTGTTTGTTGGGGATGAGATTAATGTGCAGCTCCTTCCCAGAATCTGAGTTTCTACTGGATTTTATCCAACACATCCAATGAATTAAAGATGAGCTCCCGAAGAAAGATCTCTTTGTTGGAATAGAAAGTATTGATGATAAGTGAAATCAGCTGGGTGATCTCTGCCTTGGAAGGCAAAGGTCTCCACCTCCTCCTCCTCCTCCTTCCGCTGGTCTTGAGTCTGCGTTTCCTCAGGCATCTTTGCTGGTTGATCGCACACTCCCCTCAACGAACAGCACCGCCACACTGAGGCAACTCAGGTCTGATAGTCTTTGTTCTGCTTCCTCCATTCTATTTCTGAGGCTTTTTCCATTTCTTTCCTCCTGATTGGATGAGTGTTCTATTTCCTTTTTCATTTCAGCCTGTGATTTCTTTAGTATTTCCACTTCCTTTCTGGAGCTTCTCAATCTCTTATTGTAGCTCCTTGCTTTGCTGGTTGGTTTCCTTTTTCAGTGTTTCCACTTCCTTCCAGAGTTTGTCATTTTCTCCCTCTTGTTCTTTCTGGAGTTTGTCATTCTCTCCCTTTAGTTCTTTCCAAAGTTTGTCATTGTCTCCCTCTAGGTCCTTCTTGAGTTTTTCATTCTCTCTCCTTAGTTCTCTGACTCGTTCTTTATTGTCTTTGATTTCTCTGAATATGTCTCCAATTGTTCCTCTAAGATCTGTGTCCTGGGTCACTCCCAGGGGGATCCCAATGTAGGAATCTCCCACGGGGTTGGTAGAGCTTGGTGTGGAATTATCCTGCACCTTTCCCATGTTGTCCCATTGTTGTGTCCCTGGCATGTGGGTTTCCCTTTTTTGCCTGCATTCTGACGCAAATCACAAATGCCTCTTCACTGTGTTGAAGGCTTGCTTTGCTTGCTTCCTTCAGATGCCTTTTTTGTGTGTGTGTGTCTTTTCGAGACAGGGTCTCCCTGTAGTCCCGGCTGTCCTGGAACTTACTCTGTAGACCAGGCTGGCCTTGAACTCACAAAGATTCGCTTGCCTCTGCCTCCCAAGTGCTAGGATTAAAGGAGTGCACCACCACGCTCGGCTCAGATGCCTTTTTTTTTCCTCCTTGTTTATGGAGTGTTGACTTTTCTAGGTTTCAGGCTTTCGATTTTGTTTATATATTGGAAGTCTAATTCACTCTTCCCTTTCTATTCTGAAGTTTCTCCAAAAAGCCCACTTGGACACTCCCTCAGCAATTCCAGTTGGCAGGGGTGGGGGGGATATATGCCTGGCTTAGCCCATGCCCCAGTACTCTGTGCTTCAGGTGGTCCTGGGAAGTCCCTAATCTAAACTCTGTGCACTCAAGTTTCACAGTGGCAACAGGCCCACCTTTAATACCAGCTAGCAGGGCAACTCTGCCCTGGCAGCCACACCAGACAATGATTTAACAGGCCCATCTTTTTTTTTTTTTTTTGGCCTTTTCAAGACAGGGTTTCCCTGTAGCCCCAGCTGTCCTAGAACTCACTCTGTAAACCAGGCTGGCCTTGAACTCACAAAGATCCACCTGCCTCTGCTAGGATTAAATGTGTGTGCCACCGCTCCCAATTTAACAGGCCCACATTTAGTACCAGGTAGCAGGGCGACTCCACCCTAACAGCCACACAAGACAATGATTTAACTATCTAACAAACCAATAAAACAATTGTCCAATAACTCAGAGATAGATCTATCCAGCATTCTGCCTGGCTGAAGTGCCCGGCTCCTACCTGTGCTTCAGATGGTCTGGAGAAGTCCCTAATCTAAACTCTGTGCACTCATGTCAACTAATATGCATTTTTTAAAGGGCTCAACATCATTGGTTATCAGAGAAATGCGAATTAAAATTACTTAGGAATTCCATCTTACTTGTCCACTATTAGAAGTGTGAATTGAAAAAAAAAAAAAAAAAGAAGTGTGAATTGATGAATCCACTATGGAAGTCCATGTGGAGGTGTTCTAGTTTGCTTCTCCATTGCTGTGATAAAACACTCTAGCCAAAACCAACTTGGGGAGGAAAGAATTTATTTAGCTTACATCTCCCAGGTCACAGTTCATCACTGAAGGAGCCCAAGGTAGGAACTCAAGGCAGGAACCTGGAGTCAGGAGCTGAAGCGCAGGCATGGAGGAATGCTTCTTACTGGCTTGCTCCCCTGGCCCATGCTCAGCTTGCTTTCTTATACAATACACAACCTGCCCAGGGGTGGCACCACTCACAGTCAGCTGGGCCATCCTATTATCACTGAAGAATCAAGAAAATGACCCACGGACATGTCCACAGGCCAGTCCAATGGAGGAAATTCCCCAATTGAGGCTCCCTCAACCCAGGGGTGTCAAGTTAACACTAAAGCTACCCAGCACAGGAGGTGTCTCAAAAATGTAGGCAAATGCAGGCCAGATGTGGCTGCCACCATTATCTTAATTGCCCACCTGCATGTCTGTATCTGACCCTGCCCTGTGGGTGAGAGCAGCATGTGATACAGGAGGTGTGGGATTGGCCACTGGGAGATGATGTCGTTCTGCCTATATAAGTGATTTGCTGTATACAATAAATGGATTCTTCATTACCTTTACTATCTAACAGGATCCCTGGTCCATTATTTCACACATGCATAGTTGTAAGTCTATGTATCAGACTTGGTAGTTTGCTACTGGGTGAGACTAGAGAATGGCACATCAGCTACCAGTCCAAAATTCAAGTCTTAGGGTCAACAACCCCCTGACTTATGGAGTCATTTAATGACGTGAAACCTTAAAGGGGGGGTCATCAGCTCTCCAGCCTAAATCTGAGGGTCAACCAGCCACCCAGATTCAGCTATAGAATAAACATTGCTGTAGCCAGCTGGCACATATAAAAGGTGCCAATTCCTCTGGGAGAAGCCATGGGTGGCAGTCTCCCCCAGCAGGATTGAGTGACATCTGACTGTAGAAGTGCCTAACATCTGGCTCCTGAACATAGGGCACTAAAGTTATTTGGTGAGTTCAAAAATGGGAAATATACGTTTTAAGGGACCTTTATTTCAGGAGGACCATTCCAGGACATAGGTTTTTATTGTGCTCCTTGGCTTTCTATTTTTTTCTGCTGTAGCTATTAATTTGCAAATTTTAGGTCAGAAACAGATCAACATCTCTGAAGCATTACAGTCCCAGACTAAGAATAAAATCAGAGAAAATCCTCCACACACTGGCTCTGACGCTGCCCCTGTGGATGGCACTGGCAAGGCCTTGGCCTCTGTGCCAGAGCCCACTCCTTTGGTAGATCTTGAGGGCCCTCAGGAGCCTGCTCCCTCTTGCAAACTTTCAGCCACTCTTCAGAGTGCGCCCACTGAGTCTCTGGCTGCTCTTTGGCTTCCTTCAGCTTGAGACATCTGTCAGTCTCTCAGCTCTTCCTGAGTGCTCAGCAAGGTCATGAGCAAGGATTTTCCCTTCTACCCATTTTTAGAGGTTTTTCCAGTTAATGTGGAACCTACACAACAGTGTCATCAGCTCTAGGGAGAGTGCCAATTTTGGAGAATCTGATAAAGCAAGCCCAGAGTCCACTGAAAACCTTTGATCAGGTGCACACTTGTGCCATGGGGGCTTGGATACAGCTCCCTCCCTACCTTTACCATCTAACAGGATCCCTGGTCCAGTATTTCACACATGCATAATTGTAAGTCTACAATAACAGACTGGGGGGGGGTCGACCTCATTTTCCCAACTGTGCCAACAGCCTAAGGAAGATTTTACCCAATTCCTTGCCTGCTTACTGAGGCAGTGTAAAGAAAGGTCTCTCATGGGGAAGCCTGTGAAACTTTAAGGACCTAGTATATGAAGGTCCTGATGCTGACTCTAAGGCAGCCATTTGTCCAGTTTGTTCTAAACCACTCAAGGACTGGATTATTGCTACTCAATATATTGGCACATGAACTTCTGAAATGGTGGCATGGGTACATACTTTTTCTTCCACCCTGCAGCCCTCCAGGAAAGATCTCAGATGTTGGGAGTATGGCCCAAGGGGCCACAAGCATTTGGCTTGCCTGCTTATGCCTGCAGCTCCCGGCCTACTCAGGTACACTAATGATTGGCATTCCTTACAACCTTCAGGGCCAAGGCATTGTTGAGAGAATGCATAAAACTTTAAAGGAGCAGTTACAAAAACAAAAGGGAGAACTACATACGTCTTCCCCCAACAATGCTGTGTATAGAGCACTCTTTACCATAAACTTTCTGCCAGTTTTGAAACCAGATTTAAAAGGCCCAGAGCCTTTGCTAACAATGGGAAGAGGGTTTGCTTATGTATTTCCACACACAGAGCAACAACCAATATGGGTACCTGCAAGGAATGTCCATACTTGGACTGACAGGATGGACCAGGAGACACCAACAGGAAAATTTACCATCTGAACATCAAGGAGCTGAATCTCAAACCACATAAATCACAGGCATCAAGCTTCTCTTGAAATTCTAATTTTAATTGAAACAACTGTTTGTAATGTGTCCTATTGAAACTTGCCCTCAGGTGCTGCTAAACTCTGGTATGAGAAACCTTCTTGCTTCCTCTCCCAGTAGTAAATAAGGTAAAATTGGTATAGTAATGAAGTGATTCCCTAGCTGAAAAAAGAGCCAACTGTTATGGTAATGATTTCTTGTGGAACCTGCCTAGCTACTTTCTGTAACTAACTAATGGGCACAAGAACTATAAAAGGAAGATTCTTTATTCTCCTAAAAAATGAAAATAAAAGGTAAAGTCACTTTAAATCCCAAAGAATATAAATATTTATATTTAAGAAATAAATATTATATAATATATAATATATAATAAATAATATATATAATAAATATATAATATTTATTATATATTTAATAATATTAATAAATATATAAATATTTTATAAATATTTTATATTTATTATTATTATANTAATTATTATAAATAATAAATATAAATATTAATGAATATATAAATAAATAATAAATATATAATATATAATATATAATAAATAATAAATAAAAAAGAAATAAAATATATTAATGGAGGAGAACTTTGGTACCAGTAGTGGACTATTCAAACATGAAGTTGTTGGCCAGGGGGCCCAAAAATCCCCCCAAAAAATAAAGGCTATGTGCCTGCAATGTTGGGGTGCACTTAAAAAAGAGGTATTAAGACCCTACTGCTGAAGACATGGTGTTACTATGAAAATGATGTTCAGAGACCCTGCCTTGCAACTGTCCAGTTGGCCTTCATGATGCCAGAGAACATTATAAGACCACTGGGGGTGGAGAAAAATGTTCTCCTGAGTCAAAGCAAGAATTGTCAGTTACACCTCACCTGCCTGGAGATTCGTGCAGTCAGTGGAAGCCTGATGTTTGTGTGCCCCAAATGTTAATTGGCTATTAGGCCACTCCTTGGGGGAATGGCACATGGGATGATACCATAAGCTTATACCCTCTAGTTACTAAGAGACATTATAGGCCACAATAAAAACCTATCATGATAATTAATATTGGTTAGGAGCCTGTACCTCTCACTATTTATGTTTTATTTGTAGAATTAAGAAAGGAATCCCTGGACAAACTGCCAATCAGTAAAAAGAAAAGCCTTGACAGACCCAAGAGTCTGAAGTGACGCTTCAAAAGAAAATGGACTGCTTCTCAATGCTTCTCACCCACTTGTGTGCCTTTCTCCAAAGCCTAGGGTACCAGTCTCAGAAAAGGAGGCATGTCAGAACATAAGGGCTAAGGAGATGGAGTAAATTGTGAAGTCACAGCAATATGGACTGGACTCTTATTTGATCAACATGCTTGTGCATGTAAGCCTCTCCAACTGGACTATGAGGACCTTGGATTATACAAAACTTGGGCATAGATACTTGCAACTTGGATTTGCATGAATGTTCCCTATGTGTATTGCCTATGTAATAATTGGTTCAAGTAATGTTTTATTTGGGATTAATCAGTCTTTGCCTATAAAATAAAAAATCTCAGGTCTCCTTTCCTACTTGCCCTCCTCTCCCCCACTCAAAACAGTTTTGAGCATCTGGCTATTCAAACCCCAGTTTCCTTTGTGATGCTAACCTCTTCCAGGGGCTCACTTGCTTTTCAGAAAAAAACATTTTTCAAAGGGTGAGATGTAGGTGAATGCAGGCCATAAGCCACCAGCATTATCTTAACTGCCCACCTACACATCCATATCTGACCCCGCCCCATGGGTGAGAGCAAAGCAAGATGCACACGGCTCATAATTCAGGGGGAGAGCAGCAGTGTGTGATACAGCCTGTGATGCAGTGTGGGATTGTCTGCTGGGAGACAGAATTGTTCTGCCTATATAAGTGATTTGCTGTATACAATAAATGGATTCTTCATTACCTTTACCATCTTACAAGATTCCCAGCTCATTATTTCATGTGTGCATAATTGTAAGTCTATCAGACTTAGTAGTTTGCTAGTGGGTGAGACTGGCACATCAGCCAACAGTCTGGAATTCAAGTCTTAAGGTCATCAACCCCCTGACTTATGGAGTTATTGAATGATTCAAGGCCTTAAGGGGGGGCATCAGCTCTCTTGCCTAAATCTGAGGGGCAACCAGCTGCCCAGATTTGGCCATGGAATAAACATTTCTGCAGCCAGCTGGTACCTGTGAAAGGTGCCAATGACCGAGGGAGAAGCTGTGGGTGGCAGCAAGATTGAGTGACATCTGACTGCACAAATCTCCAGGCAGGTGAGGTGTAGCTGACAAGTCTTGCTTTGACTCAGGAGGCTATTTTTCTTTCTTTTTCAGTGGCCTATTGAGGCTCCCTCAACCCAGGTGTGTCAAGTTGGCACTAAAGCTACCCAGCACAGGAGGTATCTCAAAAATCTGAAACTAGAACAACTATATGACCCAGGTATACTGCTCCTTCAAATAGATACAAAGGACTCCAAATCCTCCTATGGGAAACTTGCAAATCCATGTGAATTTGTTCTGTATTAATTATCACTAAAGAATGGACTCAGCCTAGAGCTCCATCAAGTTGATTAGTGGATAATGAAAATGTGACATATAGGCAAAAAGAAATTTCATTAAGTTGTAAAGAAAAATGAATGGAACTGGAAAATATACTAAATGAGGTTGCCAGGCACAGAAAAGTAAATACTACATGTGCTCTGATATGTGGATCCTAGATTTGAAGTTTTAGATTTGTATGCTTAATATGGAGTCTCTATAGAGCTCAGGAAGCTAGAAAGGATGCATTAGAGGTGAGGGATAAAATGTCTTAATGAACAAGGGTATAGATACAAAACTTTATGAGGCATACTAGAACTTAAAGGTTTAAGCAAGAATGAGAGTCAAGGGACAGGGGAGAGGAGAGGATGGCAAGTATGCCAACCAAAAAATCTCTTATGAATACCCGCCCCTTTGAAAGCTAATTAAAATAATAAAGAATGAGAAACTAGGGACCAGAGAGATGGCTCAGTGATTAAAAACACTGGCTGCCCTTCTGGAAGACCGGTATTCAGTTCTTAGTACATACATGACAGCTAACCAGAATCTGTAATTGTAGTTCCAGAAGATACAAATGCCTTCTTTTGACCTCACATACATGGGTGCACTAACATACTTGCAAGAAAAACATTCATACACATAAAAAATAAATAAACATATAAATTTTTAAATGAGAAAGTTTTGAACACTGGTACTCCACATGAGTGTGCAGTTTAATAATACCCACAAGACATGGATTATTAAATGAAAATCTCAGTACCAGGTGTAGGATACCTTATACAAGATATTGGTCAGAGAGACCCTAGAAGCCCTCAAAATAACACAGCCCCTTGGTTTCTCAAGATAACTAGATAGAGGGGCTGGAGAGATGGCCTAGCGGTTAAGAGCACCGACTGCTCTTACAGAGGACCCGGGTTCGATTCCCAGCACCCACATGGTGGCCGAGAACCGTCTGAAACTCCAATTCCAGGAGAACTCCAGTTCCAGGGGAATCCAACACCCTCTTCTGACCTCCACAGCATTGCATGACACAGGTGCACAAACTTGCATGCAGACAGTACATTCATACACATACAGAAATAAATAAAATTTTAAAAAAGATAACTAGATAGAAACGTATTATTGCTGCAGACAAAACACACTTTGGTTGAAGGATATAGAGAATTCAAACTAGTGATGGCCTGGAAACTTCCTTCCTGGTACTATTCAGGCTGTTGTGGGAAAATAGTCATCAGTGCTGTTGCCCAGTGGAGAACCCTGCATGCTACAGTACTGACCTGCCAGGCAACACGTGTCCACTGGTGCAAACACAACATGATGGTCATGGGAATAATGACCAACCGACTGCTTTGGATTGCATTTGAGACCTGCTCCAAAGGAGGGAATTTATGTCTAGTTTTTTTTTTTCTGTCTTTTTGAGACAGGGTCTCCCTTTAGTCCCAGCTGGCCTGGAGCTCACTATGTAGAACAGGCTGGCCTTGAACTCACAGAGATCTGCCTGTCTCTGCTTCCCAAGTGCTCAGATTAAAGGCGTGTGCCACCAGGCCTAGTTTATGCCTAGTATTATAGATCTGTTCAAAATCCCAGCAAGTCACAGGCCCTAGGAGGGGGACTATTACTACTGTTTTCCTAAAGCATATGCTGTCTAGCTGCCTAATAAATATTTATGTTTATAGCCACAGATTACTGCTGCCATCAACCTGGGCCAGAAAAGCTTCTCTCTATAGCAGTCAACAGTCAATACAGAGACTCATAACTGGCCAAAGTGCTAAGAACAAATGACTACTGAGTGTTCAGCTCTGAGTGGGACATCTATATCACACACACACACACACACACACACACACACACACACACGGCTCAGAAAACATCTCAGAAGAGGGGGCACAAAGAATGTGAGAGCTGGATAATGGGAAAGAGAGCTGTGATTGCTGCTTTCTGGGCCTAACACTTTTGCATTCATGAACACATTGCTGTGGTGACCTTATACAAGACCTTAACAGGATCAAGCCAGCAAGATCGAACAATGTTTCAAAAGGCAACACGAATTAGACTTAGCGGTCTCATAGAAAAAGGAAAGGACATGTGTGTATGTGGCAAGGGGTTGATATGCTGAATGTCCCTGGTAAATGGAAGGGGGAAACTGGGAGGGGGTAGTCAGGGGAGCATATGATCATTACACATTGCTTCCTTGTATGAAGTTGTCAAAGAATAAATAAAAGACATTCTTTTTTATGTGTATGAGCGTACTGTCTGCATGTAGGTAGGTGCATCCATGTCGTGCAATGCTGTGGAGGTCAGAAGACAGTGTTGGATTCCCCTGGAACTAGAGTTAAAGATGGTTCTTAGCCACCAGGTGGGTGCTGGGAATCAACCCAGGTCCTCTGCAAGAGCAATCAGTGCTCTTAACCACTGAGCCATCTCTCCAGCCCCAATAAAAGACATTCTATAAAAATAAAAATATTTTAAAAACCAAACAAGAATACCTAGCAATAATCTTAACCAAGGAAACAAAAGACTTATATAAAGAAAACTTTGAAACTCTAAAGAAAGAAATGAGAAAGACACTAAAAGACAAAAAGACATCCTCATTGTTGTGGATTGTAAGAATTAATGTTGTATTGAAAAATTTAAGAAGGACCTAGAGGGAGAAAATTACAGACTCCAGAAGGAAGTCGTAACACTGAAAAGATCCCAGCCTGAAATGAAAAAAGAAAATGACCAACGAACCAAGTAGCTACAAGATGAGAATGACAGGCTCCAGAGGGAAGTGGAAAATCTAAAGAAATCACAGAATGAAATGAAAAAAGATATTAAGCATTCATACAACCACCAGGAAAGGATGGGGGAAAAGCCTAAGAAGCAGAATGGAAGAGGCAGAAAAAAGAATATCAGACCTGCAGGATAATACAGAGCAACTAGAAAACTCAAGTAAGGTAATGAAAAATTAAAAAAAAAAAAAAAACAAGAGTGTAACAACCAGGAAATGTGGGACACTATGAAAAGACCAAACCTCCACATCATAGGGTTAGAGGAGGGAGAGGAGTTCCAAGACAACACTATTGACCAGATCTTCAACAGGATAATAGAAGAAAATTTCTCCAAACTGAAAAAAGACAATCCCATACAAATACAAGAAGCACATAGAACACCAAATAAACAACACCAGAAAAGAAACTCCCTACGCCATATCAATTGTTAAAACACTAGATGCTCAAAACAAAGACAAAATACTGAAAGCCACAAGAGAAAAGCAAGAAGTTACATAAAAGGGGAAAGCCCTCATAATCACAGCTGATTTCTCAGTCCAAATGATGAAAGCTAGAAGAATGTGGACCAAAGTATTCCCTGTGCTAAATGACTTTAGATGCCAACCCAGTCTACATTACCCAGCAAGAATGTCAATTATAGTACAAGGAGAAAGAAAAATCTTTCACGACATAAACAAGATGAAAGAATACATGTCTAAAGAACCAACACTTCAGATAATCCTCAAAGCAATCCAAAGAACAGAGGAAAGAAGCAACTATCCCTAAGCAATTAAAGAAAGCAACAAAATCATAACAGAGTAAATATAAACCTAGACCAAGAATGCAAACAAAAAATAAGGGGAAAGAAAGCAACACACATCTCTCAATAATAACCTTAAATACTAATGGTCTAAACTCCTCAATCAAAAGGAGAATGGATTAGGAAACTGAACCCTTCCATATACTGTCTACCAAAAACCCATCTCACCCTCAAGGACAGACACTACCTTAGAGTGAAAGGATGGAAAAAATATTCCAAGCAAATGATACTAAGAAAAAAGCTGGAGTGGCTATTCTAATATCAGACAAAATAGAAAGCCCTCATAATCACAGCTGATTTCTCAGTCCAAATGATGAAAGCTAGAAGAATGTGGACCAAAGTATTCCCTGTGCTAAATGACTTTAGATGCCAACCCAGTCTACATTACCCAGCAAGAATGTCAATTATAGTACAAGGAGAAAGAAAAATCTTTCACGACATAAACAAGATGAAGGAATACATGTCTAAAGAACCAACACTTCAGATAATCCTCAAAGCAATCCAAAGAACAGAGGAAAGAAGCAACTATCCCTAAGCAATTAAAGAAAGCAACAAAATCATAACAGAGTAAATATAAACCTAGACCAAGAATGCAAACAAAAAATAAGGGGAAAGAAAGCAACACACATCTCTCAATAATAACCTTAAATACTAATGGTCTAAACTCCTCAATCAAAAGGAGAATGGATTAGGAAACTGAACCCTTCCATATACTGTCTACCAAAAACCCATCTCACCCTCAAGGACAGACACTACCTTAGAGTGAAAGGATGGAAAAAATATTCCAAGCAAATGATACTAAGAAAAAAGCTGGAGTGGCTATTCTAATATCAGACAAAATAGATCTCAAAGTAAAATTTATCAGAAGAGACAAAGAGGGCCATTACAACCTTGTCAAAGGAACAATAACCATGAAGACTTCACAGTCCTAAATGTCTATGCACCAAACTCTGGTACACCTAACTTTATAAACACAACTCTGCAGGACCTCAAGACAAAGATTAATCCTAACACACTAATAATGGGAGACTTCAGCACCCCCACTGAGCCCTTTGGATAGATCAACAGGACACAAAATAAACAGAGAGACATCAGAACTCAACAATACACTACACCAAATGGACCTCACAGACATCTGCAGAATATTCCACCCAAATACCAGAGAATATACTTTCTACTCAGCATCTCACAGAACATTCTCAAAAATCGACCACATACTGGGGCACAAAAGGAACCTCAACAAATACAAAAGGATAGAAATTATTCCATGCATTCTATCAGCCCACTGAGCAATAAACCTCAGTATGAACACCAGAATACAACTAGCTACAAGAACACATGGAGACTAAACAACGCAATCCTGAATAACAAATGGGTCAGGGAAGAAATAAAGAATGAAATAAAAGTATTCATGAAACTGAACGAAAAAGACAGTACAACACAACAAAACCTGTGGGATAGTTTAATTGCAGTCTTGAGAGGGAAATTTATAGCCCCAAGTGCCCACATCAAACAAACAGAAAGGGAACAAATAAATGATCTAACACTGCAACTAAAAACACTTGAGAGACAACAACAAATTAACCCTAAACCCAACAGACAGGAAGAAATAACAAAAATCAGAGCAGAAATCAATGAAGCAGAAACAAAGAAAACAATACATAAAATCAACGAATCCAAAAACTGGTTCTTTAAAAAAATAAACAAAATAGACAGACTTCTAGCCCATTTAACCAGAAAAAGAGAAAGAGAGCAACTCCAAATCAATAGTATTCATGACGAAAGGGGAAACATCACAATAGACAAAGAAAAGATCCAGACAATCATACAGGAATATTTCAAAAATCTATACTCTAGTGAGTATAGATTTCTAAGAGAAACGGATGAATATCTGAAATCCTGGGAACCAACAAAGCTTAACCAAAAAGATATTGACAGCTTAAACAGACCGATAATATTTGAGGAAATTGAAGATGTAATTAAAAACCTCCCAACTAATAAAACCCCTGGTCCAGATGGTTTCATGGCAGAATTCTATTCAAAGAGGTCCTACAACCATTGCTACTCAAACTGTTTAGAAGGATAGAAACAGAGGGAATTCTCACAAACTATTTTATGAAGCCAGCATCCCTCTAATACCAAAACCAGGCAAAGATGCAAGCAAAAAATAAAGCTATAGAACATCTCACTAATGAACATACATGCAAAAATTCTCAACAAAATACTCACAAACCGCATACAGACCCACATCAAAAAGATCATCAATCATGACCAAGTTGGATTCATACCAGAGATGCAGGGATGGTTCAACATACATAAATCAATAAATATCATAAAACACATAAATTTTGATTGATGGATTGAAAGACAAAAAGCACACAATCATCTCAATTGATGCAGAAAAAGCCTTTGACAAGATCCAGCATCCCTTTGCCGGGTGTGGTGGCACACGCCTTTAATTCTAGCACTTGGGAAGCAGAGGCAGGCAGATCTTTGTTAGTTCAGGGCCAGCCTGCTCTACAGAGTAAGTTCCAGGACAGCTGGGGCTACACGGAGACCCTATCTCAAAAAAGACAAAAAAAAAAAAAAAAAAAAAAAAAAAAAAAAAAAAAAGATCCAGCATCCCTTCATGTGTAAAATCCTAGAGGGAATAGGACTGAAAGGAACATTCCTCAACATGGTCAAAGCTACATATAGCAAACCTACTGCTAACATTATCCTAAATGGAGAAAAATTGGAATCATTTCCCTTAAAGGTGGGAACCCGGCAAGGCTGCCACCTATCACCACTCCTCTTCAACATAGTGCTCAAAACACTTGGTAGGGCAATAAGACAAGAGAAGAAAATTAAAGGAGTACTAATCAGAAAAGAAGTTAAGCTATCCCTTTTTGCAGATGATATGATAGTTTTCCTAAGGATGCTAAAAACTCCACCAGAAAACTTCTAGAAATGATTAATAAGAGTTTTAGTAAAGTGTTGGGCTACAAAATTAACCTATAAAAATCAGTAGCCTTTCTTTACACCAACAATAAACAAGTGAAGAAGGAATATAAGAAGAACTTCCTACTCACAATAGCCTTAAAAATAATAAGATACCTGGGAACAAACCTAACCAAAAATACCAAAGGCCTCTACAACAAAAATTTTAAACCCCTGAAGAAGAAGATTGAAAATGACATCAAAAGATGGAAAGACCTCCCATGCTCATGGATTGGAAAATTAATAATAGTAAAAATGTCCATTTTACCCAAATTGATATACAGATTCAATGCAATCCCAATCAAAATCCCTATGAGTTTCTTCACAGAGTTGGAAAAAAATCCTTAAATTAATATGGAAAAACAAAAGACACTGAATAGCTAAGGCAACCCTGAGTGAAAAATGCAATACAGGGGGGATTTCCCTACCAGGCTTCAAACTATATTACAGGGCCATAGTCATAAAGACAGCCTGGTACTGGCACAAAAACAGACCTGTTGACCAATGGAACAAAATTGAAGATCCAAACTTGAGCTCACACAATTTCAGCCATCTCACATTTGACAAAGGGGCAAAAATCCCTCAGTGGAGGAAAGATAGCATCTTCAGCAAATGGTGCTGGCAAAATTGGATCATGATCTGTAGAAGAACAAAATTAAACCCCTACCACTCACCCTGTAGAAAAATCAACTCCAAGTGGATAAAAGATCTCAATGTGAAGCCCAAAACTCTGAAGGTGATAGAAGAAAAAGTTGACAACAACCTATCAAGTCATAGGTGTAGGAAAAGTCTTTCTAAATCAGACAGCAGCTGCACAGGAAGTAAGGTCAACAGTCGACAAATGGGATCTCATAAAACTCAAAAGCTTCTGTACATCGAAAGAAACAATCAAGGAGGTGAAGAGAAAACCCACAGAGTGGGAGGAAATCTTTACCATCTGACAGACATTAACATCAAGAATATATATACTACTCAAAACACAAAGAAGTAAGAAGACAAATGACCTACTCAAAAGATAGAGTGAAGGGCTGAACAGAGACTTCACCAGTAAGGAAGTAAATATGGCTGAGAAACATCTTTAAAATGTTCAACATCATTAATAATTAAGGAAATGCAAATTCAAACCACTTTCAGATATCATCTCACTCCAATACAACTAGCTAAGATCAAGAAAACAAAAGACAACAGATGTTGGAGAGGTTGTGAGGAAAGGGGAACACTCATCCACTGCTGGTGGGAATGTAAACTTGTTCAACAACTATGGGAAGCAGTGTGGAGAACCCTTAAAAGACTCAAAATGAAACTATCACCTGAACCAGTCATAACAAAAGACTCAAAATGAAACTACCACCTAAACCAGTCATAACACTCCTGGGTATATACCCCAATATGCCACTGCAAAGATACATGCCCGTCCATGTTTATTGCAGCTCTCTTCACAATAGCAAAGAGTTGGAACCCACCCAAATGCCCAACAGACGACTGGATGACAAAATTTGGTACATCTACACAATAGAGTACAATTCAGCAGTAAAAAAAAAAAAAAATAAAAAAAAAAGGGCAAAATGAAGGCGAGA
>VZQC01009929.1:42915-70891 GCA_009823505.1 Rhizomys pruinosus
AAAGATGGCATTATGAACTTTGGAGGTAAAGGGATGGAGCCCGAAGCCATTATGCTGAGTGAAGTAACACAGTCCCAGAAAGACAAACGGAGAATGGTTTCTCTCATTTCTGGATGCTAGCACCAAATCCCCCAGATGAAAGGCAAGCTGATTGATAATATTCTTATATTTCTGTTTCTCTCAAAGCAACTATATTGTTATAATGTGAATCTCTCAATGGGCTCTAGAATCCATCCACCAATTATTCTCAGACTGTGTAATTACTGTATTTAGGTGAAGAGTATGTACCTGTATTTTAGAGTAATATAAAATTAATGGAGGAAAATGTGAATTCCTAAGCATAAAAAAAAGACTGAGAGAAAGATGAAGAACAGTTATGGCAGAATGCATGGTCTGGGGTGGGGCGGGGTGGGGTGGGGGAAGAGAAAGGGGAATATGCCTGAACTGAATTGAAAAATGATGTATTAAATACACAAAACATCAATAAAAATTGAGATAAAAAAGATATGCTTCGCCGGGCGTGGTGGCGCACACCTTTAATCCTAGCACTTGGGAGTTAGAGGCAGGCGGATCTTTGTGAGTTCAAGGCCAGCCTGGTCTACATAGTGAGTTCCAGGACAGCCAGAGCTACAGGGAGACCCTGTCTCAAAAAGACCAAAAAAAAAAAAAAGATATGCTTCAAACTTCCTATTTTCCAGCCAGCATGGTGGTACTTGCCTTTAATATCGGCACTCAGGAGGCTGAGGCAGGTTAATCCCTGTGATAATTGAGGCCTGCCTGGTTGACCTAGTGAATTCTAGGCCAGCTGGTGCTACAGGGAGACTCTCTCTCAAAGAAAGAAAACAAGCAAAAGTTTCCTAAATCCCCAGCATTGAATGGCCTTTGGGATGCATTGATTAAAATCGATATGGAATTAAGTACCATTGTGATAGTTGTATGTTTATATATGTTTATTTTGATTAAAACATATATTTGAAATGTGGGGAAAAAAAGAATTAATGTTGTGAAAACGACTGTCCTATCCAAAGCAATCCACAAATTCAATGCAATCTCCATCAAAATTCTAGCACCATTCTTCACAGAAATAAAAACCTTAATATTCATATTGAAATATTAAAATTCTTGGATATACAAAGCAATACTGAGCAGCAGGAATAAGGCTGAAGGTATCATCACACCTGGTTTCCAGTTATATAACAGGAATAGTAATAAAAATAGTAGAGTATTGGTAGAGAAACAGATACATAGTTCAATAGACTAGACCAGAATAGAATAGAAAACTATAGAATAGAGTGACCCATTGTAATCCCACACATTTATAGCTACATGATTTTTGACAAAGATACCTGAAGCATACAATGGAAAAAAGATAGTTGGTTGCAGCAAAACATGCTGGGAATTTTTTTAACTATGAAAAATAACTATAAGAGGGGCGTGGAGGTACATGCCTTTAATCCTAGCACTTGGGAGGCAGAGGCAGGCGGATCTTTGTGAGTTCAAGGCCAGCCTATCTACAGAGCGAGTTCTAGGAGAGCTGGGACTACAGGGAGACCCTGTCTCAAAAAGACAAAAAATATATATAACTACGGAGGAAAGTGGACCCTGCTGGTGGGAATGTCAATTAGTGATAGAGAAAGTAGCACGGGGTTTCTTATTTAGCCAGGAAGAAGAATGAGGTCATGACATTTGCAGGAAAATGGAGAGAACTAGAAAGTTCATGCTAAATAAACCAGACTGAGAAAAAATAAAAGAAAACTAGATATCCACATGTAGAAAACTGAAACTAGATCCTTCCTTCTCACCATGTTAAAAAAAATTCTAAACAGACCAAAGACCATAATGTAAGACCTGAAACTCTAGAACAGCTGAAGGAAAAGTGGAGAGTACACCGCAAGACCGAGCCGCAGGTGTGGAGTCTCTGAAGAAGACTCCAGTCACTCAAGAAATAAAACCAACAACTGATAAATGTTACATGAAATAAAAAACCTTCCTTAGAGCAGAGGAAACTAATATTCAAGTTAAGAAACAACTTAAGATGGGTGTGGTGGTGCATGATTTTAATCATAGAATTTGGGAGACAGAGGCAGGCGGATCTCTGTGAGTTCACAGCCAACCCAGTCTGCATAGCGAGTTCCAGGCCACCTGGGGCAACAGGGAGACCCTGCCTCAAAAAGACCAAAAAGAAAGAAAGAAAGAAAGAAAGAAAGAAAGAAAGAAAGAAAGAAAGAAAGAAAGAAAGAAAGAAAGAAAGAAAGGAAACAACCTAGAGAATAGAAGAAAATCTTCATCATCTATACACGTGACAGAGGATTGATACCTAGAATATACAAGGAACTCAAAAAGCTGAACATCAAGAAAATAAACAACCCAATAAAAATGGGCTATGAAATTGAACAGAGAGTTCTCTAAAGCATACAAATGGCTAATAAATATTTTAATAGTATCGAACATCATTAGACATTAGGAAACTGGAAAGTAACACTACTTTATGGGGCTGGATCAGTGGTTAAGAGAACTTGCTGTGTTGGTTTTGAGATGAAAGTTAGTTTCTCAGCAACCACATGGGGTGGCTCATAACCTTCTGTAACTCAAGCTCCAGGAGAACTGACACCATCTTCTGGCCTTCACTGACCATTACACACACATGATATTACACATATACATATATAAAAAACAAAATACTGCTTTGAGATTCCAACTCACCAAAGTCAGAATGGCTGTCATTAAAGATAACAAAAGATTACAAATGCTGGTTAGGATTTGTTATATAGGGAAAGGGGAAACCATATTTCATTGTTGTTCACTTATGCAGGTCAAAAAAGAAAAAAACCCTAACATATGACCCAGGTATACCTCTCCTGGGAACATAGCCAAAGGACTTCATGTCTTCCCGCAGAGCTACTGCACACCGATATTTACTTCTTTATTCACAATAGCTATGAAATGGAATCAGCTAGATGTCAATCAAGTGATGAGTGGATAATGAAAATGTGGTGCATGTACAGGATGGAATATTATTTAGTAGTAAAAAATCCCTAAAATTATGAAATTTTCAGGAAAATAGGTGGAACTAGAAATAGAAATATTACTCTGCATTAGATAATTCAGAAAGACAAATGCTGCAAATTCTCCCTCATATGCAGACCCTCGCCATGGATTTTTAGATTTGTGTGTTTAAGTTGGGGTGACTATAGAAGCTAAACATCTAGAAAAGGGACATGGGTGGGAGGGGGAAGAGAGCTTAAAGAAGGAGGGACTGAACTTATACGATATGAAAGTAGAGAGGGGAATTGAGACGTGAAGGGTTTTTTTTTTTTTTGGGACATGAAGGTTTAAGTGGAGTTGGAGGTGGGGAGATGAGGAGAGAATTCATTAAAACTATGAACATATGAAAAATCTATATAGAAACCTATTTTAAAGCTAATTTTAAAAAGGGAGGGGAAAGAGTTTGCATGAGTAAATAATGTTGCTCCTAGAAGCTATATAGACTATTAAACAAAAATCCCAGTGACAGATGTGGGGTCTCCTTATGAGGTGTTCATGAGAGAGGCACCAGAAACCCAATAAACAATACAAACTACTTCCAGTGCTCTTGGTTACCCTTGAGAACTAGATGATACCCCCGTACTGCTGAGGACATAGCACATTTTGTTTGTTGGATATAGAAAACTCAAACTGTGACTGAGCTGAAGGTTTTGTCCCTTCTAACTAGCCTTCACAGTGCCAGATGGTACAATGTGGGATGCTGGGAGAGAAATTCAACAACAGGATTACCCAGCTGTGAACCCTGTGACCTATAATACCAACCTACCATGCAAGATATGCCGTCTGGTGCAATAGCAGCCTGACTGTTATTGGGGCAACCAACTGCTTTCTGCTTAGATTTGAGGACTACACCACAGAAGGAATTCATGCTTGCTACTATAACCCAAGTCAAAGCCTGTGTCTGGGGGCTCATAGGCCCTAGTTTTACTAAATGGATATGGTGTCAAATGCCTTCTAAATATTGATGTTTTCTGGTGAGATAGTTCAGAAGTTAAAAGTGCTTGTCACGTGCAGGGCGTGGTTGTGCATGACTTTAATCCTAGCACTTGGGAGGCAGAGGCAAATAGATCTCTGTGAGTTCAAGGCCAGCCTGGTCTACATAGCGAGCTCCAGGCCAGCTGGGACTAAAGGGAGACCCTATCTCAAAAAGACAAAAAGAAAAAAAGAAGTGTATGACATGTACAAAATCTAATTAAAAATCAAAAAAAAGAAGCATGATACATGGAAAAAACAACTTCTATTATAAAGAGAGTGATTCATCTGCATCAACTTTATTTTTTTAAAAAAGTGCTTGTCACAATGCCTAATTACCTGAGTTCTATCCCTGAATCACATTTATTTTTAAATTTTTATTTATTTTTTTTAATTAATTTTATTTCTGTATGTGTATGAATGTACTGCCTGCATGCAAGTTTGTGCACCCGTGTTGTGCAATGCCACGGAGGTCAGAAGAGGGTGTAGGATTCCCCTGGAACTAGAGTTCTCCTGGAATTGGAGTTTCAGATGGTTCTTGGCCGCCATGTGGGTGCTGGGGATCGAACCTGGGTCCTCTGTAAGAGCAGTTGGTGCTCTTAACCGCTAGGCCATCTCTCCAGTCCCTCATCTGTTATCCTTTTAAGTTTCTTCTTAGGCTTTTGTTCACAGCAAGGAGAGAAATGGCTACTTTCTGGTACTTTTAATATCCCCTATAATCATGGACCCTCTAGACATAANAGTTCTCCTGGAATTGGAGTTTCAGATGGTTCTTGGCCGCCATGTGGGTGCTGGGGATCGAACCTGGGTCCTCTGTAAGAGCAGTTGGTGCTCTTAACCGCTAGGCCATCTCTCCAGCCCCCATGAATCACATTTAATATGGAAGAAGAAAACCAACTCCTGATATCTGTTCTCTGACCTCTACAAACACATTGTGATGCATATACATCATACACCCACTGAATAATAAAAATAACAGAGTATTTCTCCCCCTCCCACTCTCAGAAGCTTTCTATAAAAAGTCCTTGTGTTTTATATCCTGGATTACTGCTGCTTTCAGCCTTAGTCACAGAAGCTTCTGTTCACAGTGGGCACTGATTAATACAGAAACTCATAACTGGAGAAAGTGCTGAGATTATGTGACCATTGAGTGCTCAGCACAAATGGGACATCTATATCATCCTCTCCAAGGTTCAAGGAGCATCATGGAAGGGTGGGGATTTGAGAGCCAGAAGAAGGAAAACAGTGCTGTGAAATGCTTATCTTCTGGATGTGCTGTACCTATTGCACATAAGCTCACAGCAGCCATAGCTGCCAGCCTAAGACCTGCACAAGGCTGGGTGCATCAACATACCATCATGGATGGGAGAGTGGCTCATCAGGCCCTACCCTCCTTGAGTTAGCTATAGAGACTTCCTGGTTGCTGGGAAGGTGGAGTTATATTCCTCAGTGGTGTAGCCCTGGTAAATTGTGCTTGTTCAAGTAAATATCCCACACCCATGCTCAGGCATGCAACCCTAACTAAATTCAATGCAGTACACACACAGACATGAACTACAGGGTGATGGTTTAGTTCTGATTGTCAACTTGCTACAAGGTGAATCACCAAGGAAAAGTATCTCCATAAGGGATTATATAAATCAGGTTGATTTTAGGCAGGTGTGTGGGGTTGTCCTAACTAATGTGGGAATATCTAGCCACAAACTGGATGCCATTGTTTCCTAGGTTTGGATCATGGACTGCTGAAAAAAGAAGGCAAGTTGCGCCCAGAGATACATATGTTTATCTTCTCCTCTGCTGTTTACTGTGAATATGACGTGAGTAGCTGCTTCAAGTTCCTGTTGCCTTGATTTCTATGCCAAGATGGACTATAACCTAGAATTGTGAGATAAAATAAATCCATTCATCCATGATGTGCTTTTTGTCAGGTTATTTATCATAGTAACAAAAATGAAGTAAAGACTGGGGGTGGGGGATTGTTGTAAAGAAAAAAGAGTTTGGTGGGAGAGAGAGGGGTAAGATAGAAGATATATGTGAAATTATGAAAGAACATAGAAGTAAACAAAATACAGTTGGAAACCTATTGAATCTTACTTGGAGATATGGTTAGAAACCATACAATAGGGTCAGGGTAAAATATAGACCATGAGGCTAAGAACCTCAGGTACGAGTATTGTGGTCCTTGCTTATGACAGCCCTGCCAGGGCTGGTAGCCCCTCTGGCCTGAATGGGTATAGGCCCCCCCACAGCCCCTCTGTGCAGCTTGCCCCAGGCCAATAAGGAGCAGGAGGATGAGGAGGTGAGCCAGTGGCATGCTGTGCACCAGCTCCCCCTGGACAGTGAGATGTCAATGTCAATCTTGGATGTGCCTCCACCTTCCAGAGAGTGAAGTGCACACTTCTCAGGAACTCTGGGCTTCAGGTAGTCAACATTCCCCAGAAATATTAAAGTCTCATTTGTTATCTGCTGAGGCACATAAACAGAATGTAGTTAAAGTTCAATAAGTAACTAGCAGAGTGTACTGTGAGATACAGATCCTCCTGAGGGACTCCCATCTCCTCATGGATTTACTGTCAGAGGTTCTCTGCCTCTGAGTAAAGAATGATTTACAAAGGGTCCCACAGGACATCCTTGGGAAGACCTGGTGTTTCAGGAACAACCATGACTTTTAGTGAGACTCTGAAGGCTCACAGTGGCCTGTCAGTCTCAGCATCCAATGGAGTCTCAATGATTTCCAATATCAGTGTCACAGCAAAGCCTGATTCTGGTCCCCCAGAACTACCTTTCACCACAGTCTCCTTAATGATCAATTATATGGGTGCCAGCATGCCTTTCACTGAGGCCCAAGCTATGCTTCTCTCAAAATGCCCTGTGACCTAAAGATGCCTTTGCCAAGTCCACAGATTCCCACTCACTGATGACTCTAGAATATCAGGACACTATAGTCACCAGTCAGATTACCAAGGAGGCTTATTAGTGCATGAACAGCCCACATATGATCTGCAGAGTGCGGGGAACTCCAGGACTTTGGGAGAAACACACCAGGAAGGAATCTCCAGTTTTAAAGCCTTGCTTCTGTCAGAACAACAACTATAGAAACACACCAATTTCTCCTGCTGAGGGAGTCACCAACACAAATATACAGACAGGAAGTCCTGCAGAAATAGTTTGAGGGAGTGTATATAGTATTTCTTCAGTTTTGATGGATTAGAAATCGCATTTGATACACACCAAATGCCAACACATAGATGTAATGAGTTTCACAAATGATTCATGAGATCTGACCACCTCTGTCAACACCAATGGACTCATCAGGAGACCCCTAGAGCCTCTGGCCAACCGTAGGCAGACAAATGGTCCACTTGTCTCCAGGCTTCAGGTCTCTCCCCTTTCATCTTATTTTTCTGTCTCTAACCCAAGATTCTGCTGCCCATGTCTGGCCAGCTCATTTCTTTGGTAGATGAAGACTTCGATGGCAACAGGAAGACTAGGAAAACTTATTAAATCAAAATAAAGCTCTGGGGCTCATTAGGGATTCCTCGAAGCCCTCAAAAACTCTCTGATGTCTTTGCCTGTCCTTTAACTACAGGAGAAGATGCAGAAAGGAGATACAAGGCTTTATTAGAAAGCCCTTGTCTTATGCCATTGCCCAGTTTGAAACCCTTTGGTGACTGTCCTATGCCACCTGCTCCATCAACTCCATATTCTTTACATTGTCTTGCACATTTTCCTCATTGATAACATTCAGACCTCTATGGAGTGTATGGGGTTTTGTGGGAGCACATGTATGTGTACATACACATAAATGTGGAGGTCAAAAGTCAACCTCTGATGTTAATGTAGCCCCAACTCGGAGCTGCAAAAATTTATAACCAAAATCATTTCTCAGGAAAGAAAAAGCAATGCATGCCAGTTTCAAGCACAGAACTACATTTCCCAGAATTCCTTGGGCCCATTGCAGTCATGACAACTTCCTGTCATGGGCACTTTTCATTTCCTTTACTTCCAGGCCAAAAAACTACATTTCCTAAGGTGCTTCATGCCGATTGGAAAGTTTCAGTATGGTTCCAGGTCATTTTGATTCAGGCTTTTCCAAAAGATATTCAAAGAAATGTACCTTTAAACTTTATTGTGTTCTTTCTCATGATACTTGTTCAGAATTAAGGTAATTTGTATTGCTCCTTGCACATCAATTTTTATCTCGAGATAATATATTTTAAAATGGCTATTCAAAATCTGTTGAGTTAAATTCCATCTCAAGCATGCTTCTCTAAAGCTGATACATGGGTACCCCAAAACATCTTTAAACGAGTTGTGCACAACTGATCAATTAAATAAGTCCTAGGCATTTCAAAATCAATCAATTAAGGATCTTAAACTATTCTAAAATTAATAAAAATAGGTCTTGAATAACTTTGGAGCCTTTTAGATTTGTTTTCATTTTTAAATTCACAGGCCCCTGGATCACGTGGTCTGTAACCTACTGTTGAGCATAAATAACAAGCCATCTTAATTCATGTCTGTTTGAAGTTTTGTATGAAGATTTTCAAGCCAGCTTGGTCTAACAAAAATTGAAACTACTTTATATTCTTTAACAACAATTTGTCATTTTTAGGCTTTGGTTAAAAAAATTAATTTGTGTGATTCTTCTATTTACATAGATTTAGTAAAGGCTAACTCTAAAACCAAAATTGATTTTTCCCTAACTCAGGTCTCCCAGTATATTTAAATGGCTGATACATTAATTGATTTGTGAAAGGTAGATATAAATTTGCACAGGTATTAGTTCAAAGTTTTATTATGTACTGTCACCTACTGGATGTGACCCACCAACACTCAATAGGATCTGTAAAACCCATTCTACAAAATTTGTACCTTGCCAAGCATGGTGGCGCACACCTTTAATCCTAGCACTCGGGAGGCAGAGGCAGGCAGATCTTTGTGAGTTCAAGGTCAGCCTGGTCTACAGAGTGAGTTCCAGGCCAGCTGGGGCTATAGGGAGACCCTGTCTCGAAAAGACAAAAAAAAAATTATACCTTAAAGTTATACATCTAGAAATTGTAATATATATAAAGGTTAACATTATTTATGTATAAACTTTATTTCTACAGGATTCAGTCTTAATCAGATAATTTAAAGATCGCAATGTATATTTAATCAAGGTTCCTCTAACTTATTTTTACTAATGTTCAAAATCTATTCACACATTGGATAGCAGTAAACTAAATTACTTATGTTGTTTAAAAATTTTGTCACACTTAAATGTATTTAAACAACAAGTTACTTTTACTTCTAACCCATGCTAAATTTCCAGGTAATAGCCTTGACATTAATGTATATCCAACGTCTTTTTATAATGTTATCTATAACATCCCTTTTTATCTACAAGATAATTTAGCTTTACAAGACAGTATTTCATCTCTTCATCAATAATAAACCTCAGGACATCCGTTCCTGTGTATGGGTATGTATGTGGTACTATGGTTTTCAGAAAAAAATATATATTCTCCTAAAATAAGGTAAAATTAATGTAATGCCCTCCAAAAGATGGCTTAACTTCTTTCTTACATTAAGAGACATAAAATCTCTTGGAAAGATAGTCTATTTCTCAAAAAAAATCTATTAAATATGTATCAAGGCCAGGTACTATACTGGCTGGGATTTCTCCCAACAGCCAATTACATCAGTAAAAAATATTACAGCTGTCTTTTATTAAATTAAAAATCAGGCCCGGGGCTGGAGAGTTGGCCTAGCAGTTAGGAGCACCGACCGCTCTTACAGAGGACCTGGGTTCGATCCTCGGCACCCACATGGTGGCCTAGAACCGTCTGAGGCTCCAATTCCAGGAGAACTCCAGTTCCAGAGGAATCCGACACCCTCTTCTGACCTCTGCGGCATTGCACGACACGGGTGCACAAGCTTGCATGCAGACAGTACATTCATACACATACAGAAATAAATAAAAATTAAAATTAAAAAAAAAGAAGAAAAAAATCAGGCCCAATAAATCTACCAAGGCTAAAAAAAAGAGCCATGGATAATATCAAGTACTAAATTAATATATTATTTTACTTCTCAAACTAAAAGGGCTAATCTATGTTATTCTTAAAGAGAACTTTAGTAAGCCTTCATCCATTTATCTACTGAAATGATAAACGAGGTATTTCTTACCTACAGTAATATAAAAAAATGGTATCTCTAACTACCTGTGCTAGGCCAGCAGCACAACCTAGTATAATAAATAATGTTTACTTAACTGCCCATACTCCTACTATTCATATTCCATCAGTAAAAGTACAAAAGTCACCCCTGAAAGCCAAGATTCCAGCTCTATGATAAGCCATCTGCAGCCGCTTTTTTTTATGTTGCCTCCAGGCATAATCCAGGCCTCCCGAGAAACTAAAAGCCAGAACTGAGTAGCCAGCCTCCTGCTAGAAAAATACTGAGACAACCTGGGTGCTATCTTCAACAACAGAAATAGCTTACTCCTCTTTCTCACCTGCCCCTACCCAAAAGCCTAGAGACTGCTGGCTAAGGAAAAAACCTACAGGAGACAATTGTGACTGAACTTTGTTCCATCAATGAAGTTGCATATACAGATCTCTCCTGCCAGACTTGGAACTTTGGGAATACAAGTAAAAAACACCATCTATGTCAAAAGGGGTATCAAGTAATATCTGTATGTTTTCATGTATAAGGAATGTTACTTTTAGAAGAAATGTCATTTGCATACCTGTATGTCTTTATGTGTAGGACAAGCAGTCTTATTTTTAGAGACAATGTCATTCACATACCTGTATGTCTTTGTATGTCTTTCTGTGTAGGACAAGCAATGATATTTTTAGAAACAATGTCATTCACATACCTGTATGTCTTTGTATGTCTTTACATGTAGGACAAACAATGTTATTTTAGAAATTTTGTCACTCACATACCTGTATGTTTTAATGGGAGAAAAGGTATTACTTTTACTTTGTCATTTTTAGAGTTCCACCACTTAAGGGCAAAGTTACATACTCAGTGGGTCTCTTTACATCTCTTATGGTCAGTTGGTGATGCACTGGCATCAGTTTCTATGTTTAAATAAAAAAATGTAAATGCACTCGAGAGTCATAACAACTGGCCTATAGCCTTTTGCTACCTCTGTGTTCAGAGAAAGATCCTTTTAACAAAAGCTCTGTTGCCTGCAACCTGACGTCCCCTAGGCCACCATAATATTCTTTTTTGTTAAAACTAATTCTCACCTCAGAAAGTTGACTTTCTGGCTTGCCAAAAGCCAGTTTGGGGTTACAGCTCAAATGTCTTTAATCCAGTATCAGACCATCCCAAAATATCTCCTAGAGGACTATGACATTATTGCTCCATTTTAATTTATAAAAAAAGGAGGGGCTGTAGGAATGAAACTTTGGCTGGCTCGAGACAGGACCTCTAAGACCTGTCCCGTAAAACCTCCGAGTGTTATCTGATATCTCTGTGAGCTATCTGTAGCTCTGGAAGGTCCAGGATATTACAATGTTTTCTTGCTTCGCCTATCCGTCAAAGTTCCAGAACCAGATGGCCCCTTCCCTTCAGGTATTGAGCAAAATGTCAGCCCTCTAGCTTACTGGTTGCACAAACAGGAGCTCTGCAGCCCGCTGGTAGGAGTCAAAGTGGCTCACCCTTCCATTCTGCCTGCCCCCCACTTCCTTGCCCAGAGCACAGTAACTTTTGGCATATAAGCACACTGCTGGAATGAATAAAGAGAGAGAGTTTTATCTCCTGGGCTTTCTCATAGTGTGTGTCTGTCTGTCTGTCTTTGTCTTTCTATTCCATCAGGTAAATCCCTCATGGTCCCCTCCCCCCTCCTTGCCAGAGCTAAGCCTAGAGACTGTCAGCATGCAGGCAGGAGACAGCCTTGAAGCTCACAGTCCTGTGGGATTGCCAGGCCCAGTTCAAGAGAGAGAAGATTGTGTGGTTTGTGGCCACATGCTACTAAAGGACTATCAGACAATTAGTAAACTCCAACAGTTCCTCAGGAGCCATCCACCATATTTCCTGAGATGAGATCTCTACATGGCCCTCAGCTCCCCAATTAAACTAGGTGTAGTATTCTTTCTTAATCCAACATGATACAGAAACTAGCAGCAGAGAAATGGTTCTCAAGCCTTTAAATTTCCTGAAGAGCTTCCAGTATTCCTGCTGGCCCATCCTTACTGCAGAATGACTAAATCAGCCTCTTCAGTGGGAGCCACTGTCAGTATTGGAAGCCAGTGTGGAAGCCCTGCATAGACAAAGAGATTCCTGGATTCTTGTCTCAGATGCCCCAGGCCTGTGGATGGAATCCAGTGGCCGCTTCTTCCCATCCCAGGTGCAGTTTCCTTGTCTGTAAAATGGTGCATTAGGAGCAGCTCTGAAATCACCCCTCCTTTCACAAATCACTCAGTAGGACCTAAGACTTAAACCCATCTGAAACCTCACTGAATCCCTGGGTATCCAGAAAGAACAACAGTCAGTATCTTAGAGAACAGAAATAGTGCTAAGCTCATTACGAGTTTTCCAAGCCCCATTCATACTGAATTACAAGTAATAAATCGAAAGTTCAAAGCTAACTTATGCTTCCATTAAATGCTGGAAATGCACATCAAAGCATATTAAAATAAGGAATTTTTTTTCCTGGTCTCTATGTATAAAACTAGTTATCTAGCATTGCAATAAGCATGTCTCTTACACTACAGGTACCTCCAGGACAGAGTCAGCAAGTGTGAATACCAGATCCACGTTTATTTGTACAGGTGACAAGAACCATACACAGTATCTCAAGAAGGCAATGTGTCAGGAATATATTGAATATTTACAGAGGGCTGACCGCCAATAGGAAATTGTGATTTCTTGTTGAGCTTTTCATGTTTTAGTTCCCAACCCTAATGGTATGTTTTCCTTTGTCTTCATCTTTGACATGCTGCTGTTTTTGGTCTGAAAGAGCAAAAAAATAGAACTTTCCCTGTGAGCCTTCATCCTGAGCTGCAGACTGGTAGGCAAACCGCATCTTCCTTTTTGGCTCTTTACTAAGAAATCCAGACTCAGGATTGAGTCAAAACAGCCAAGTCCTGAAGCTGGGCTTTGGCTATGCAAAAGCTGAGAAACAATTTTTTTTAGACAGGATCTCCCTATAGCCCCAGCTAGCCTAGAACTCACTCTGTAGACCAGGCTGGCCTTGAATTCACAGAGATCTGCCTGCCTCTGCCTCCCAAGTGCTAGGATTAAAGGCATGCACCACCACTCCCGGCTTAAAGACCATCCTTAGCCACCATGTGGGTACTGGGAATCAAACCCAGGACCTCTGCTAGAGCAGTCAGTGCTCTTAACCACTGGGCCATCTCTCCATCCCCAAGGAACAAATTTATTTTTTTAAAGCAGCAGTCTTCTGAACAAATTTATTTTTTATAATGCTTTTATTGATTTTTTTTTGTATTTCAGACATCATTTCTCAGTTAGGTTTAAACATATTCCCTTTTCCCTTCCACCCACCCCCCCACCAAGATCATTCACTTTGCAATAACTATCCTGCATCTTTCTCTCAGTCTTTTTTTTATGTTTAGGAATTCATATTTTCCTCCTTTAATTTTATATTACTCTAAAATATCCACACATACTTTCCACTCATACACAGTAATTACAGTCTGAAAGTAAGTGGTGGATGGATTCTAGAGCTTGTTAATAGATTTACCTTATAACAACATAGTTGCTTTCAGATAAACAGAAATATAACAATAAAGTTGTTCAGCTTGCCTTTCATCTGGGGATTTGGTGTTAGCATCCACAAATGAGGGAGACCATTTGCTGCTTGTTTTTCTGGGACTGTGTTACTTCACTTAGCATAATGACTTCGAGTTCCATCCAATTACCTGCAAAGTTCTTAACCACTGAGTAGTACTCCATTGTGTAGATGTACCACATTTTTGTCATCCACTTGTCAGTTGAGGGGCATTTGGGCTGGTTCCAGCTCTTCGCTATTGTGAAGAGAGCTGAAATAAACATGGATGTGCATGTATCTTTATGGTAGGATGAGTCTTTGGAGTATATACCCAGGAGTGGTATGACTGGGTGGTCAGGTGGTAGGCTCATTTGAGTCTTTTAAGAGTTCTCCACACTGCTTTCCATAATGGTTGTACAAGTTTACATTCCCACCAGCAGTGGATGAGTGTTCCCCTTTCTCCACAACCTCTCCAGCATTTGGTGTCTTTTGTGTTCTTAATCTTAGCCAGTCATATTTGAGTGAGATGATATCTGAGAGTGGTTTGAATTTGCATTTCCTTAATTATTAATGATGTTGAACACTTTTTAAGATGTTTCTCAGCCATCTTTACTTCCTCACTGGTGAAGTCTCTGTTCAGCTCTTTACTCCATCTTTTGAGTAGGTCATTTGCTTTCTTCTTTGTTTTTTGAGTAGTCTATATATTCTTGACATTAATGCTTTGTTAGATGAATCACTGGTGAAGATTTCCTCCCACTCTGTAGGTTTTCTCTTCACTTCCTTGATTGTTTCTTTCACTGTACTGAAGCTTTTGAGTTTAATGAGGTCCCATTTGACAACTATTGACCTTATTTCCTGTGCAGTTGCTGTCTGATTTAGAAAGCCTTTTCCTACACCTATGTCTTGTAGGCTGTTACCAACTTTTTCTTCTATCACCTTCAGGGTTTCAGGTTTTACGTTGGGATATTTGATCCACTTGGAGTTGATTTTTGTACAGGGTGAGAGGCAGGGGTTTAATTTTGTTCTTCTACAAATGGTGATCCAGTTTTGCCAGCACCATTTGCTGAAGATGCTATCCTTCCTCCATTGAGGTTTTCTGCCCCCTTTATCAAATATGAAGTGGCTGAAATTGTATGAGCTCAAGTTTGGATCCTTTCAATTTCTTTTTTTTTTTTTTTTTTTTTTTGGTCTTTTCGAGACAGGGTCTCCCTATAGCCCCAGCTGTCCTGGAACTCACTCTGTAGACCAGGCTGACCTTGAACTCATAAAGATCCACCTGTCTCTGCCTCCCAAGTGCTAGGATTAAAGGCATGCGCCACCACGCCCAGCTTCAATTTTTTTAATTTTATTTATTTCTTATGTGTATGAATGTACTGTCTGCATGTAGGTTTATGCACCCATGTTGTGAAGTGCTGCTGAGGTCAGAAGAGGGTGTCAGATTCCCCTGGAACTGGAGTTAAAGGCAGTTCTCAGCCACCATGTGGGTGCTGGGGATCAAACCCAGGTCCTCTGCAACAGTAGTCGGTGCTCTTAACCGTTGAGCCATAATTTCAATCATTTTGTATTTGTTGAGATTTCTTTTATGCCTCAGTATGTGGTTGATTTTGGAGAATGTTCTGTGAGGTGCTGAGTAGAAAGTATATTCTGTGGTATTTGGGTGGAATATTCTATAGATGTCTGTGAGGTCCATTTGGTGTATTGTATTGTTCAGTTCTGATGTCTCTCTGTTTATTTTTTGTCCAGTTGATCTATCCAAGGGGCTCAGTGGGGTGTTGAATTCTTCCACTATTAGTGTGTTAGGACTAATCTGTGTCTTGAGGTCCTGCAGAGTAGTGTCTATAAAGTCGGGTACATCAGAGTTTGGTGCATAGACATTTAGGATTGTGAAGTCTGCACAGTTAATTGTTCCTTTGACAAGGATTTAAGGGCCCTCTTTGTCTGTTCTGATGAGTTTTACTTTGAGATTTATTTGTCTAATATTAGAATAGCCACTCTGGCTTGTTTCTTAGGACCATTCGCTTGGAATATTTTTCCATCTTTTCACTCTAAGGTGGTGTCTGTCTTTGAGGGTGAGATGGCTTTCTTGTAGACAGCATGTAGAAGCATTCTTTTTCCTAATCCATTCTCCCAGTCTATGTCTTTTGATTGGGGAGTTTAGACCATTAGTATTTAAGGTTATTATTGAGAGATGTGTATTGGTTTCTTTCACCTTATATTTTGTTTGCGTTCTTGGTCTAGGTTTATATTTACTCTGTTATGTTTTTTATTGCTCTCTTTAATTGCTTAAGGATAGTTTCTCCTTTCCTTTGCTCTTTGGATTGCTTCGAGGATTTTCTTTTTTTTTCCCATAAATTTATTTTTATTTTTTTAACAAATCTAGACCCATGTTCCCGCCCATTCCCCCACCCCGCCAGAGCTCGTGCATTCTGCCAAACATGCTTTTCATCTCTTTCTCAGTCTTTCTCAATATTCTCCATGAAGAAGTTGACTGTTTTGAGCAGAAGTTCATTGTTTCAGTCAGTTCTTTGATGCAGTCCTTTCTGTTGGTTGTTGTTGTTGTTGTTTCCAATGTGCATTAAGCCCAACTGCTTTGGACAAAAGCTCAGGGGGGCCTACACAAGAAATACTTACAACTAGGTAATTGGCACTAGCATCCACAGATGAGGGATACCATTCATTTGTTTTTCTGGGACTGTGTTACTTCACTCAGCATGATGTCTTCTAGCTCCAGCCATTTTCCTGCAAAGCTCGTGATGTCGTCTTTCTTTACTGCTGCATAGAACTCCATTGTGTAGATGTACTACATTTTCTCTATCCACTCGTCAGTTGAGGGGCATTTGGGTTGGTTCCAGCTTCTTGCTATTGTGAAGAGAGCTGCAATAAACATGGCTGTGCATGTATCTCTGTGGTGGGGTGAATCTTGAGGGTACATGCCCAGGAGTGCTTCAAGGCTTTTCTAAAGTTTTGGTTTTTTAGACATGTATTCTTTCTTTTTTTTTTTTAGACATGTATTCTTTCAGCTTGTTCATGTCATGAAAGATTTTTCTTTTTCCTTCAACTATAACTGACAGTTTTGCTGGATATAGTAGTCTGGGTTGGCATCTAAAGTCGTTTAGCACAGGGAATACTTTGGTCCACATACTTCTAGCTTTCATAGTTTGGACTGAGAAGTCAGTTGTGATTCTGATGGGTTTCCCCTTATATGTAACTTGTTGTTTTTCTCTTGCAGCTTTCAGTATTTTGTCTTTGTTTTGAGGATCTAGTGTTTTAACAATTATATGGTGTGGGAGTTTCTTTTGTGGTCCTGTCTATTTGGTATTCTATGTGCTTCTTCTATTTGTATGGGATTGTCTTTTTTCAGTTTGTGGAAATTTTCTTCTATTATCTTGTTTAAGATCTAGTCTTGGGATTCTTCTCCTTCCTCTATCCCTATGATATGGAAGTTTCATCTTTTCATAGTGTCCCACATTTCCTGGTTGTTCCACTCTTGGGTTTTTTAATTTTTTTCATAATCTTTACTTGAGCTTTCTAGTTTCTCTATATTATCCTGCAGGTCTGATATTCTTTTTTCTGCTTCTTCCATTCTTTTGAGGCTTTTTCCCATCCTTTCCTGGTGATTGGATGAATGTTCAATTTCCTTTTTCATTTCATCCTGTGATTTCTTTAGATTTTCCACTTCTCTCTGGAGCCTGTCATTCTCATCTTGTAGCTCCTTTGTTCATTGGTCATTTTCTTTTTTTCATTTCAGCCTGGGATCTTTCAGCATTTTCACTTCCTTCTGGAGCTTGTCATTTTCTCCCTTTAGTTCTTTCCAACGTTTGTCATTATCTCCCTTTAGGTCTTTCTTGAGTTTTTCAATCTCTCCCCTTAGTTTTTTCCAATGTTTGTCATTATCTCCCTCTAGGTCCTTCCTGAGTTTTTCATTCTCTCCCCTTAGTTCTCTAATTTCTTTGACTATGTCTACAGTTGTTCTTCTAATGTCGGTGTCTTGGCTTCTTTCCTTGGAGATCTCATTGTGGGGATCTTCTGTAGGGTTGGTAGAGTTCAGAGTGGATTTATTATGAGCTTTTCCCAGGTTGTTTTTTTCTTTGTGTCTTTGACATGTGGATTTGTCTGTTTATTTGTTTCTTTGGATTCCAAGCACCTCAACGTTGGCTGCAGACTGCAATCACTAATCCTGCGCCTGTTAGGACCTCTGCACCACAACTCCATCAGGTTGACGGGGGGTGGGGGGGCGAGAGAGATTGTGTTGCTACTTTGGCCTGCATGCCAGTAGGCCACCAAGGGTCAAGGCAGTTCTGCCTTGCCTTACCAGCACCTCACTGAGTCTGTGCGCCTGTCTGGAGCCCAAGCTGGGACTTCTCGGAGTGGGTGTCAAGCCCCCCAAGGGTCAAGGTATTTCCACCTTGCCTTACCAGCACCTCACTAAGAAACAATTTTAAATGTTCAATATCTTCTTTCTTTCTTTCTCTTTTCTTTCTTTCTTTCTTTGTTTTGAGACAAGGTCTCCCTGTAGCTCTAGCTGGCCTGGAACTTGCTATGTAGACCAGGTTGACCTTGAACCCTCAGAGATCCACCTGCCTCTCTGCCTCCTGAATGCTAGGATTAAAGGAATGTGCCACCATGCCCACTAAATGTTAAATATATTTAGCCATCGGGAAAATGTAACTTAAAACTACTTTGAGATTTCAGCTTACCCCAGTCAGAATGGATAGAATCCAAAAAAAAAAGATGGCCATAAATGAAGCATATACAGGGAGACAGGGGAACACGGTTGGTGGGATATAGGCAGGTTTAGCTACTATGGAAATAGCTGTAGAAATTACTAAAAAAGCTAGAAATAGATCTAGCAGAAGATCAAAGTCTACCACTTTCATCATATATCCAGAGGAGCCTACATCCTACTACAGAGAGACTTATTCAGATGTGTCCTCAACTGCTCTAATCGCAATGGGCAAGAAATGGAAATAACCTAGTAGTCAATCAACTAATCAATGGATTAAAAAATGGGTACATTTACACAATGGAATATTATTCAGCTGTTAAAAATGAAATTATGAAATCTAGCAGCAAATGCATGGAACTGGAAACATTCATCCTAAATGAGGTAAGCCAACCCACAAAGACAAGTATTTCATGTTTACTATCCTACGTTGATACCTGTGAGTCTTTAGATTTCATTTCGGAATACCCCTAGATATTAGGACACTAATTAGGGGCCATGGGAAAGAGGGGAATCTTCTTCCCAAAGAGATCAAGAATACAGTATTATGAAATGGAAATGGGAAATAATGGAGCCGGAAGGTTAAACTGGGTGGGGAATGTGGTGACCAGAGTGTCTCCATTCTGTTTAAGAGAGTCATCTTAGAAAACTGCTCTGTCAGCAGCTATAAACAGCTATAAACAACTTCAGGACATTCTAACTGCAAAAATAATACTTTCCTTTGTGAAATATGTTAGTCCAAGGTAACTGCTTGCTCTGGCCTCTGTAAACTCTGTAAACCACTGAGGAGAAGAACTGAGATGTTATACACAGTGAACTTCTGCTAAAACAGTCAACTTCCTCGTGGAGAACATTGAGAAAGACTAAGAAAGAGATGAAAAGCATGTTTGGCAGAATGCATGAGCTCTGGTGGGATGGGGGAATGGGGGGGACACGGGTCTAGATTTGATTAAAAAAATAAATAAATTTATGTGAAAAAAATAAAAATAAATAAAGAACAAAGTGGCTGGGTGTGGTGGTGCACGCTTTTAATCCTAGCACTTGAGAGGCAGAGGCAGGCGGATCTTTGTGAGTTCAAGGCCAGCCTGGTCTACAGAGTGAGTTCCAGGACAGCTGGGGCTACAGGGAGACCCTGTCTCGAAAAGACCCAAAAATAAAACAAATAAATAAAAAGAAAGAACAAAGTGTAAGCCGGGCGTGGTGGCGAACCTTTAATCCAGCACTCGGGAGGTAGAGATAGGCAGATCTCTGTGAGTTCAAGGCCAGCCTGGTCTACAGAGTGAGCTCCAGGACAGCTGGTACTAAAAAGGAGACCCTGCCTCAAAAATACCAAAAAAAAAAAAAAGGAAAAAACTAAAGAACAAAGTGTATATTTAGTCAAAATTTATTTGGCAGGTATTCAAATTTGCCCAAGCTTTGTTTGCTTATTATAGGATATTTTAAGACTTAGTAAAAATGCCTATATTAGTTAAATTTGGTTAAAAAATTTTATTGAAAAGCCAGGCATGGTGGCACACCCCTTTAATCCTAGCACTCAGGAGGCAGAGGCAGGAGGATCTTTGTGAGTTCAAGGCCAGCCTGGTCTACAGAGTGAGTTCCAGGACAGCTGGGGCTACAGGGAGACCCTGTCACGAAAAGACAAAAAAAGAAAGTTTTAATGATAATGGCAATACATTTATAGTAATTGGGAATATAAAATGTTAATATTTGTTTTATTTGTGTTGTATTGAATTTCCAACAATAACTTTGGGGTTAAGGTACACAAATGTTCTCTATATTTTTTGTGTTGTGCAGTATCACCTTGTAACATTTTCTTTTACCTGTGGGATAATTTAACTAAAGACTATGATCCCTGCCCAATCTTCCTAGGGGGCCACTCAGAGTATGGGGAGTGTCATGGGCTCCGAGTCAGGAGAGGTGGCTTTGATGACTGGCCCTGCCCCAGCTTGCTCAGCATGTATCAAGCCCCTTCTCCTCAGCTTGTGTCTCTTGAATGATGGTATGGACATGGGAAAGTAGATCCTCTCCTGCCATCCCAGGGCTGCCAGATCCCTCCAGATCTGGCCTCTGCTCACTCCTCTACAAAGCATCAGGAACAGAAGCACCTCAAATGCTCAGGAATGAAACTTGGCCATCTGGTTTGCTCTCCTTTTTTTAATTTTATTTATTTTTGTATGTGTATGAATGTACTGTCTGCACGTAGGTTTGTGCACCCGTGTCGCCAGAGGCACAGCCCTCTTAAGCACTCGCCACTAAACAGAAACTGTGTTGGTTATTTTTATTGTCAACACAATCTAGAGTCTCCTGGGAAGAGGGAAGCCTAGATTGAAAAATGAGCTCAAATACATGTGCCATGTGTGGGAGACAGTGTCTTGATTGTTGTGGGAAAGCCCAGCCCACTGTGGGCAGGACCATCCCCAGGAATGTCAGCCCGGACTCTATGAGCTGGCCTAATGTGAACTGGAGAGCAGGCCAGCAAGCCTTTCTCCATGGTTCCTATCTTTGGGGTCCTGCCTTGAGTTCCTGTCCTGATTTCCCTCACTGATGGACGGTGGCATGGAAATGTAAGCCAAATAAACCCTTTCCTTCCCAAGGTGCTTTTGATCAGATGCTTTATTTTTTTTTTTATTTATTTTTTTTTTGTATGTGTATGAATGTATTGTCTGCATGCAGGTCTGTGCACCCGTGTCGTGCAATGCCGCGAAGGTCAGAAGAGGGCCTCGGATTTCCCTGGAACTGGAGTTCTCCTGGAATTGAAGTTACAGACGGTTCTTAGCCGCCATGTGGGTGCTGGGGATCGAACCCGGGTCCTCTGCAAGAGCGTCGGTGCTCCCAACCACTAGGCCATCTCTCCAGCCCAGATGCTTTATCACAGCAACAGAATGAAACTAGAACACTGCCCTCTGAGTTTGAGGATACAGCACCATTAGCCCTACTGCAAAACTCGGAGCCTGCAGTATGGGGAACCGCCAGAAGGCGGCAGCAGAGGCCAGGCTAAGCCGCTAAGGCTGGTCAGAGGCTCTGTTGGGCTGAGTTTCTAGGTCTGAAGTGCTCTGTCTCACATAGGAATGCTCCATCAAGGATGCAGAACCCAAACTTCACTCTGCACCCTCCTACCCGGGTTCCTTCTCCCAGCACCTTGCCACAGTCACAATCTTCTGAACCATTTTGTTTGTTGAGTGAATGAATGAAGCACAGTGGAGGGGCTGGAGAGATGGCTGAGCGGTTAAGAGTTCCAGTCACTCTTGCAGAGGATCCAGGTTCGATTCCCAGCACCCACATGGTGGCTAACAACCGTCGAGTTCTAGGGGAATCTGATGCCTTTTTCTGACATCCACGAGCATTTCACAACCCAGGTGCACTTACACAAATGCAGGCAATACACTAATGCACATAAAATAAAAATCATAAATTGAAAGAAGCACAGTGGAAATTGGGACTGTTTGGTGAAGTGGGAAAGCTCAAGGAAAGGGCATCTAGAAGTATGTCCTCCTCCCTGCACAAACCCCAGGTCTTACATTGTGCTGACACCCCAGGCCTTCTTCTCCATCACTCTCAGACACCTACTGAGCCTTCCTGTTGGAACAAGGAAAGAGCCCCAGCCTGGAGGAAACGTGGGAGAACCAGGAACCAGTGTAACAGAACAGGGGGTCCGGGTCTCAGAGCCAAGCTACACTGCAGTTCCTAAGTTCTCCCCTATTTAGGACCTCCTTTCTCACATGGGCTCTCAGCAGGGCTGCAGCCTACTTGGCTGGGGGTAGGGGGCCATACAGTCAATTAACAGTCTCCACTGTTCTGCGGCTGGAGAGATGGCTCAGCGCTTAACAGCGCCCACTGCTCTTGCAGAGGACCTTGATTCCATTCCCAACACCCCCACATGGTGGCTAAAACCATCTTTAACTCCAGTTCCAGGGAAATCCAACACCCTCTTCTGACCTGTGTGGCATTGCAAAACAGGGGTGCACAAACCTACATGCAGACAGTACACTCATATACATAAAAAATAATAAATAAAAAAAATTTTAAATAGTCTCCACTGTTCTTATTTCCAGGAATTTTTCAGGGAGTGTCAGGACATGTGTCCTCCAGACATCTCCATGGCCAGCTGGACGTTCTCCCTAGTAGCCTTTCATCTGTCTCTGTACAGAAAGCAAGCAAGGCCACGGTGACCCACAGCAGGGGTCTCCTGTCCAGCCCCCTCCTGCTCCTGACCTGGGGTCTCCCCGTCCACCCCCTCCTGCTCCTGACCTGGGGTCTCCCCTCCACCCCCTCCTGCTCCTCACCTGGGGTCTCCCCTCCACCCCCTCCTGCTCCTCACCTGGGGTCTCCCCTCCAGCCCCTCCTGCTCCTGACCTGGGGTCTCCTGTCCAGCCCCTCCTGCTCCTGACCTGGGGTCTCCCCTCCACCCCCTCCTGCTCCTGACCTGGGGTCTCCCGTCCAGCCCCCCTCCTGCTCCTGACCTGGGGTCTCCCCTCCAGCCCCCTCCTGCTCCTGACCTGGGGTCTCCCGTCCAGCCCCTCCTGCTCCTGACCTGGGGTCTCCCCGTCCAGCCCCCTCCTGCTCCTCACCTGGGGTCTCCCCTCCACCCCCTCCTGCTCCTGACCTGGGGTCTCCTGTCCACCCCCTCCTGCTCCTCACCTGGGGTCTCCCAGTCCACCCCCTCCTGCTCCTGACCTGGGGTCTCCCCTCCACCCCCTCCTGCTCCTACCTGGGGTCCCCCCTCCACCCCCTCCGGCTCCTCACCTGGGGTCTCCCCTCCAGCCCCCTCCGGCTCCTCACCTGGGGTCTCCCCTCCACCCCCTCCTGCTCCTCACCTGGGGTCTCCCCTCCACCCCCTCCTGCTCCTGACTGGGGTCTCCTGTCCACCCCCTCCTGCCTCCTCACCTGGGGTCTCCCAGTCCACCCCCTCCTGCTCCTGACCTTGGGCTTCCCCTCCACCCCCTCCTGCTCCTGACCTGGGGTCTCCCCTCCAGCCCCTCCGGCTTCCTCACCTGGGGTCTCCCCTCCAGCCCCTCCTGCTCCTCACCGGGCCCCTCCTGGCTCCTCACCTGGGGTCTCCCCTCCACCCCCTCCGCTCCTGACCTGGGGTCTCCTGTCCACCCCCTCCTGCTCCTGACCTGGGGTCTCCCCTCCAGCCCCTCCTGCTCCTCACCTGGGGTCTCCCCTCCACCCCCTCCTGCTCCTGACCTGGGGTCTCCTGTCCACCCCCTCCTGCTCCTCACCTGGGGTATCCTGTCCACCCCCTCCTGCTCCTCACCTGGGGTCTCCCCTCCAGCCCCCTCCTGCTCCTCACCTGGGGTCTCCCCTCCAGCCCCTCCTGCTCCTCATCTGGGGTCTCCCCTCCACACCCTCCGGCTCCTGACCTGGGGTCTCCCCCTCCAGGCCCCCTCCTCTCCTCACCTGGGGTCTCCCCCTCCAGCCCCTCCTGCTCCTCACCTGGGGTCTCCCCTCCAGCCCCTCCTGCTCCTGACCTGGGGTCTCCTGTCCAGCCCCCTCCTGCTCCTCACCTGGGGTCCCCCCTCCACCCCCTCCTGCTCCTCACCTGGGGTTCCTGTCACCCCCTCCTGCCCCTCCAACCTGGTTCCCCGGTCCAGCCCCTCTTGCTCCTGACCTGGGGTCTCCTGTCCAGCACCCTCCTGCTCCTACCTGGGGTCTCCCCTCCACCCCCTCCGGCACCTCACCTGGGGTCTCCCGTCCACCCCCTCCTGCTCCTGACCTGGGGTTTCTCCCCCCCAGCCCCTCTGCTCTCTGACCTGGGGTTCTTCCCCCCCACCCCCTCCTGCTCCTCACCTGGGGTCTCCCCTCCACCCCCTCCTGTTCCTCACCTGGGGTCTCCCCTCCAGCCCCTCCTGCTCCTGACCTGGGGTCTCCTGTCCAGCACCCTCCTGCTCCTGACCTGGGGTCTCCCCTCTAGCCCCCTCCTGCTCCTGACCTGGGGTCTCCCCTCCACCCCCTCCTGCTCCTGACCTGGGGTCTCCCCTCCACCCCCTCCTGCTCCTCACCTGGGGTCCCCCTCCCCCTCCCACTGTGCCTCCCAGTGCACCTCATATAGTGACTTCTATTCACCTCCTTAGCTGGAACTTCACCCTCAAAACCACCTCCTGTTTCCAGTCTGGGACTTCCTCACCTTGGTGTTCCTTGGGTATCCAAGATGGCACCCAGCCTCTTCATTCTCTAACTAAATTCTTCCCAGGGACCTTTGGGGTGCCCCAACCCCTTCAGAGGACCTAAGATGGCAAAGTCATTCTGGTCCCAATCCTCAGGAAGTCATCTGCCTCTTCGTTCCCGTTTTCTTCCTGATAGAACCTTCCAGCACCTCCCTGCTTGTGTAACAGAATGGCTGCCTTCTGTTCTTGCTTTTAAGTCTTCAGGTTGAGTGGGTGTGGTGGAGCATGCCTTTAACCCCAGGGGAAGTTGAGGCACTAGTCCTGCTGTTGTTCAGGGCCAGCAAGATAGTATAACTAGCCAGGTGTGGTAGCTACTCTTGCTTTTAATCCCAGTACTTGGGAGGCAGAGGCAGGCAGATCTCTGTGAATTCAAGGCTAGCCTGGTCTACATAGAGACTTCCAGGTTAACTGGGGCTACAGAAAGACCCTGTCTCAAAAAGACCAAAAAATTAATAATAATAATAATAATAACATAACACCATGTCTCAAATACAGAAAAATTTCAATTCAGACTTCTTACACAGAATATAGGTAAATATATGGTACAATCTCCTTGACTCTTTGCTGCTTTTAGGAACACTGAGTCCAAAGTGGGTTTTTTAATCTATTTTAGTTTCTCATCTATATGAGTGTTTTGCATTGGATCTCCTGGAACTGGAGTTGTTAGCTAGGACCCAAATGGAGATCCTCTACTAGAGCAGTCACTGCTCTTGAGAGCTGCTGAGTCATCTCTCTGGCACCTCCAAAATGTTCTTAAAACTACCGTTTGGAAGAGGCTGTTTTGGTTTGTTTCTTTGTTTGTTTGTTTCTTTCTTTCTTTCTTTCTTTCTTTCTTTCTTTCTTTCTTTCTTTGTGGAGACCTAGGGGGCTCTTTTGTTTATTTGTTTTGTTTGGGGTTGGGGGGGTTGTTTTTTCTTTTGCTCTTTTTTGAGACAGGGTCCCTTTAGTCCCAGCTGGCCTGGAACTCACAGAGATCCACCTGCCTCTGCCTCCCAAGTGCTGGGATTAAAGGCGTGCGCCACCACACCTGGCTATTTGCTTTGTTTTTTGAGGCAAGGCTTCCCTTAGTCCCAGCTGGCCTGGAACTTGCTATGTAAACATGGCTGTCTATATCACACAGATCCTCCTGCCTCTGCCTCCCTAGTCCTGGGACTAAAAGCCTGCACCACTGCACCTGGCTTAAAACCTCTATTTTGAATCATTGGTTTATGTCACTTTGCAACATGCCCCTTGTCACTCTGAGGCTAACCCAGCCTCTGGAGACACTGGCCCCACAGCTGTGTACTCTGCTTGCCTTGTCTGGTCTCGGTTGAACACTAAAGATTCTCCACTAGTTTTCTGTGAACTTAGTGACCCTGTATGTTAGCTGCTGTTGCTTCTTCCTTGGATCCTCAACCTGGGGCGTGTCAGAGAGCTTCCTAATGTCCAGGGCTGTGACTAAGAGAAGAAAGTCCTTATGATAAAAGGGGAGATAGTGCGATATGCTTGCTTCATCCTGGGTACAGTAAGTGGAAGACGATCCAGTGCCCTGCATAGCAAGCATCAAAGAAGCGAGCTCACCGTCACTGCCCACCTTTCAGCCAAGGTGGGGGGGGGTGATTGTAGTATGTGTGTGACTTTGCAATGCATGTTTGATTGTGTGGTATGTAGCTGTGGTATGTGTATTTGTGTGATTTTGTATATGACTGCATGGTGTGTGTGTCCTGTAGGTGTCTCTTTGTGTGGTATGCCATGTATATGTAATTGCATGGGGTATGTGTGTGATTATGTGTGTATATGTATGTGTGGTGTGTATATGCGTTGTATATGTATGTGTGTGTATATGCGTTGTATATGTATGTGTGTATATGCATCGTATACGTATGTGAGTGTGTATATATGCATCGTATATGTATGTGTGTGTGTGTGTGTGTGTGTGTGTTGGACCTACAATTACAGTTGGTCCGTCACACCAGACACCCCCTCCACAGATAGCTTCAAACATGTAGGGCATTCATATCTACAGATGACAGCACTTGAAGGACAAAGGGGACAGTGAGGATGGCCTGCCCCCCAAAGAGAGCGTGGTGGGCCTGCCCTGACCCTCTGGGGAGAGGGAGGAGCAGGAGCCCAGCCTGCCCTGCACAGACAGGGCCAAGCCCCTTCCTCATCCCAGAGCTGGTTGTCACAGGGGGAGCTGAACCTCTCTCCCAAGTCTGCAACTCCCCAAACAACCAGTTCCTGATCCTTGACCTCAGGTATGAGGAGAGGAAGAGGGCAGTCGTGTACACTGGGTGGCCTCAGTGCTCCAAGCCTGCTCTTGTCACTGTGAAGCTCTGGGCCCCTGCGTGTCTCCAGGGAGGCCAGCAGTACCTGAGGCATTCTCTCTCCTGAGCCTCATCTGACTCCCCGGGGACTGGCAGTCTGTGTCCTCACAGGTTCCTAGGTGGCACACGGAAAACGGCTGAGCTATGGCCAGCTGCCTCCCAAACAGACTCCTGTGATTACCACTAATTTGAGCTATGCTTGTGCTGCTCAATGGCACATACCTTAGCCAGCCATGGGACCCAGATGTTCAGTTAGACATTGGTCCAGATGTTGCTAAGCTGACATGTTTTAGATACAAATACCATTTAAACTGGGAGATGCTAAATAAAGCAAGTAACCCTCTACTATGTGGGTGGGCCCCCCTCTGCCCAGCTGGAGTCCTTGAGAGAACACTGCAAGACGGAGATCTGGGAGCATGGGAAGGAGCTGACTTGGAACAGGCTGAACCTACGGGCAGATTCCAAGCAGGGAATCTGCATTTCACAATGCTGCTCAGGGAGGGCTCCACAGGTTGGCTAGTGGTCATGAACCGGAAGGCAGCTGAAGGAAGTCAGCCTGAAATCGCACAGCTGCCCTACTTTAACGTAGGGGTAGACATAGACATACGGGCCTAGGCTGGCCTGTCCTGGAAATTGACATTACCCTCTTACTCCAGCGCTCACAGTATGACCAATCATCCACAGTCCATCACAGAGAATCTGTGAAAAAACTTCCATCTGGCATCACCTGATTAAAGCCTGTGCAGGTAGGTGGCCATGCCGGTCAGCACTGGGATGTGTCTGCAACTTCTGGCCACTCGGAGCCTGGAATGGTAGAAGGAGTATCTGTGGGGAAAGCTGAGCAGAAGACCACCTGGGAAAGAAAGAGACTGGAGCAGAGAGGAAAGCCACGGAGAGAGGGACAGACAAAAAGGGGGTCAAGGAGTCAGCAGCACTCGGTGTGTGCGTTTGTTCACCTGGTAGACAAACACATGAAAGACAGATGCAAAAATAAGTCCTCTTTCACAACCCAGAATTCACTGCTCAGTAT
>VZQC01009929.1:71004-199414 GCA_009823505.1 Rhizomys pruinosus
TTTTTTTTGGTCTTTTTGAGACAGGGTCTCCCTGTAGCCCCAGCTGTCCTGGAAGTCACTCTGTAGACCAGGCTGGCCTTGAACTCACAAAGATCCGCCTGTCTCTGCCTCCCAAGTGCTAGGATTAAAGGCGTGCGCCACCACGCCCGGCTTCAGTATGAGTTTTGATACATGCAAGAAAGACGATGACAAGACAGCTCAAAGCGATGGTGTTGAGAGAATAGATAGAGTGGGAATGCGGTGCACTCCAGGCATCTTGAGAGGAATCTTTATGACAAACGATGAATCTTTCTTTATTTACCTGGCCATAGGCTCCTCTGTATTGATCTCAAAATTCTGAACTCAGGACTTGGCAAGCAGGGAAGAAAATCCCTGGAGAACCAAGATGGCCGTGGAGCGAAAGCAATGGTGACTTAAACCATGACTCCAGGTCTCTACATTTTACTAAGAATCTTGATGCTGCTCACAGGTGGAGCCAAACCAGCCCGGCCACAGCTTGTCCACCCACACACCCCAGTGGCACCCATGGTCTGCTGGTCATCATCATCAACACTGTCAAGACCTGGCTGTAGTCCTCAGCAGCATTGAGAATCTGAGAAGTCGGGTGTGGTGGCACACGCCTTTAATCCCAGCACTTGGGGGGCAGAGGCAGGCGGATCTCTGTGAGTTCAAGGCCAGCCTGGTCTACAGAGTGAGTTCCAGGACAGCCAGAGCTACAGGAAGACCCTGTCTCAAAAAGACTGAAAAAAAAAGAATCTGACAATCCACCAGGTATGGTGGCACACACCTTTAATCCCAGCACTTGGGAGGCAGAGGCAGGTGGATCTCTGAGTTCAAGGCCAGCCTGGTCTACATAGCAAGTGCCAGGCCACCTGCGGCTACAGGGAGACTGTCTCAAAAATACCAAAAGATAAAAAAGAATTCTGGATTGCTGACACACTAATAAGATGTGATTTTTCTGGCACCCAGCTCAGGGGTAGTGTGTAAGACGAATGGGGTTGTTCATTTGCTAACAGAAGATACAAAGTCAGGGTTGTGGGGGCAGGCGGTGAGGATGGAGATGCAGGAGGAGGTCGGAATATAATCAAAATTCACCTTATGAATTTCTTGAATAAAAAATTCTCTTAAAGGATCTGAACATAAAGCAAGACAGAGACAGAGATAGAAAGAGAGAGGTAAAGAGACAAAAATGCAGGGAGAAAGAGACAGAGAGAGAAATACCAAGACAGACTGAGGAAGATACAGAAATGGAGAACTTGACTGAGAGAGAGAAGGAAAGAAAGGTGGAGACAGAGTGACAGGGATGCAGATGAATTCTCCAGAGAGACCAGGGCAGCAGTGTGCCAAGGAAAGGGCAGAAGACCCACTGGTCGGCCCCAGGGCCAAGCCCACATGTCTCATGAGCCTGAGATGTGACAGAGCAGTCAGAGCACCTCTGAATGCCTCCGGTTTGGGCATCATGGAGATGGGAGGATCTGATCCCACCTAGTCACCGGAACAAGTCCTCTCCCTAGAAGGGAAGGAGGAGCAGAGTACTCTGTGTCTCTGTCAGAATGATCAGCACTAAGCTGAGGAAGGCCCCTGTCTCTCTTCCTCCTCCTCCTCCTCCTCCTCCTCTTCCTCCTCTTTCTTGGCTCCCTCCATCACACTGTCTCTGTGTGCCTCTGTATCACACAAAAGGCACCCACCATAGAGTCAATGTTTGCATATCACCAAAACTCTGCCCAAGGTGATGGAGGCAGTGGTGGTGAGTCTCTTGGGACGTGCTAGATGATTATTACTATCCTTTCCAAAAAGGGCTCAGAAAGTTCTGCAAGCTCCTTTCCCCTGTGAGGACACAGCAAGAAGGACCACCTGCTTCCTGGAAGGAGTCCTCACCAGAGCCTGCCTGTGCTGGCCCCTGACCCAAGACTTCATATCCACAATCTGAAAGAATAAACCTCCTGGGTGTGGTGGCACACAGGCCTTTAATCCTAGCACTTGGGAGGCAGAGACAGGTGAATCTCAGTGAGTTCAAGGCCAGCCTGGTCTACAAAGTGAGTTCCAGGTCAGCTGGGGCTATAGAGAGACCCTGTCTCAAAAAAAAAGAAGAAACCTGAGCTGTGAGAGGCCACCCAGGCTGTGATAGTCCGCCACAGCAGCCCAAGCTGGCAAAGTCAGTGCTCCCTGCCCCTGACACACAAAGTATAATGTGACTCCTCTTTCAGCCTCTTGCTCAGAGGCTCAGGACTCACACCCAGGAATGAGGTTCCCCAGCCGGGGCCGAGTTATCAGCCGCTCTCCTCTCTCTGACCTTTGAGACCACACCTGACTAGGTTACTGCTTGACCTATGGAGCTGGCTCCTATTTTACCTGGGAGTCCATGGCCCCCACAATGGCCCCACATTTGATCATGTGTCTTTTCATATACTCCCCAGACTCCTTAAAAGAACTAACAAGGAACAACAACCCATGCCACTTCCCAGCCCTGAACCTGGGGAAGTCCCTTCATTTCTTAAGAACAGTTGATCTAATGCAGCAAGTCAGAACAGAACCTCGTCAGACACCCTGGAGCCTGGAGATTTATCAATGTCTTTGACATAATGAACTAATTCATTCATGGAAACAGAAAGGATGGAAAGAATTCAAATTGATTGCCCCCAGGAAAAAGAAAATCAGAACTACATTGAAATTCCATCTCACCCCAGCCAGAAATGGCCATCGTCAAGAAAACAAACAACAAATGCCAGTGAGGATGGGGGGGAAACAGAAATCATACACACTGTTGGTGAAAATAAAAACTGATGCAGCATCTATGGAAATAAGGGTGGAGGTTCCTCAAAAACTTAAAAATAGAGCTGCTATATAATCCTGCTAGTCCCCTCTGGACATTCACCTGAAGCATGCCACAGAAACACTCACTGTTCACAATAACCAAGATATGGATCTAGCTTAGGTTACTCATCAAATCATGAATGAAAAAAGAAAATATGGTATGTATATATACACACACATAAACACACACACACACACACACACACACACACACACGCACACACCTAAGTTACATAAGCCATAAAGAAGAATGAAATTATGTCCCTTGCAGAAAAACAACTGAGGGCTGCAGAGATGTCTCAGTGGTTAAGAGCACTGGCTGCTCTTATAGAGGACTGGGTTCAATTCCCAGCACCCACTGGGCGGCTAATAACTGTAATTCAAATTCCAGGGGAACTAAGGCTCTCTTCTGCCTGTGTTGATTTCACATGCACCAGCACACTTACATATGTGCAACAGAGCACTCATGAACATAGAATAAAAATAAATTAAAAAAATATTTTTAAAGAAAAACAGGGCTGGGCATGGTGGTGCATGCCTTCAGTCCCCACACTCGGAAGGTAGAAGCAGGTGGATCTCTGTGAGTTCAAGGCCATCCCGGTCTACTAGTGAGTTCCAGGCCAACTGGGGCTATAGGGAGACCCTGTCTCAAAAAAATAAATAAATGAATAGATAAATAAATAATAAATAGAAAAACAGATGGAAGTAGAGATCATGGATGTTGTCAAGCACACTAAGCCAGGCCCTGAAAGAAAAGCATCCCGCTTTTCCTTGTATGTGGCATCTGCAGGAGGGACAGACAATGGACATAAAAAATTAGTAGTAACACAGTCCCAGAAAAACAAACGACGAATGGTATCCCTCATCTGTGGATGCTAGTGCCAATTACCTAATTGTAAGTATTTCTTGTGCATGGCCCCTTGAGCTTTTGTCCAAGCAGTTGGGAGTGATGCATATTGGAAACAACAACAACAACAACAACAGAAAGGACTGCATCAAAGAACTGACTGAAACAGTGAACTTCTGCTCAAAACAGTCAACTTCCACATGGAGAATTTTGAGAAAGACTGAGAAAGAGATGAAAAGCATGTTTGGCAGAATATGTGAGCTCTGGTGGGGTGGGGGAATGGGGGGGACACGGGTCTAGATTTGATAATCTTGTACAAAATATATATTAAAAAAATTAGTGGTGAGCAAACAGGGTTTGGGGTGAAATTAAGGGATGGTGATGGGAGGTGAATACGATCAAAGTACATCATATGTATGCATGAAAATGTCACAATTAAACTTATTTTTGCGTAATGAATGCTAACAATAAAAATGACTGGATGGATGAATAAAACATGCCATAATAAATAAAACATATGTTATCCGCCTACCCATCCCTCCCAGCAAGTCCAAGGTGCACATTTGGACTAAAATAAAGCACAGCAATGCAATAAAATAAAATAAAAATCTTCATCCTAGGGGATTTTTATTTCTGTCATATCACCGATGAACTTTAAAACAAGTGTTCTCTTGGCTAGAACCTAGGAATTCTTGTGTTTTTTTCCTTATAATGATCAAAGAGTTAAAATGGAGCATGATTATACTTTAACTTTCCTTTTGGTTTCTCAGTAATAGTTTAGTGATTAATAATAAATAAGTTTTTGAATATTTATTATATACAAGCAACCATCAGGTCCTTATGCACACCGTTATTTAATAAGATTACGAGGCGAGTTAATGAGATCAGCAATAATGGTTATTGTTTGTTGAAAGTTCAATTCTAACCGCGGTCTCCAAGTAACACCTCACTACTGCACACGTGATCACTCCCCAGGCTCAGAAAACTGCACCCTGGAGCCACAGCTGGGTAACAGCTCCACCGAGGTGAACTTTTCCTTCAGAACTTTGGTCTTTTCACAGTCCATTGAACAGTCGCATTAACTTTCCTCCTCTCCTAAAATCCTCTTCCATTTGCATTTCTTTTGTACAGCCTGGTTTTCAGTTTCCAGATCTGTCGTCCATCTTTTCCTTTCCTTAATCATTTCCTTTGAAACATAAAAAGTTTTAGATTTGGGGTGAGGCCCAAATTATCTCCTTCCCTTTTTTTATTTTTTAATATTTTTTTTAATTTTTTATTTATTTTTCTCTATGTGTATGAATGTGCTGTCTGCATGCAGATCTGTGCACCCATGTCATGCAATGCTTCGGAGGTCAGAAGAGGGTCTCGGATTCCCCTGGAACTGGAGGTCTCCTGGAATTGGAGTTTCAGTTGGTTCTCAGCCGCCATGTGGGTGCTGGGGATGGAACCCGGGTCCTCTGCAAGAGCAGTCGGCGCTCTTAACCGCTAGGCCATCTCTCCAGCCCCCTTCTTCCCTTTTATGGGCTCTGCATTTGGTGATGTGCTGAAGAAAACTTTTCCTAACACAAGGCCTCAAAGATTTTCTCCTAAACTTTCTGCTGACAGTTTTATTCTCTTAGGACTAGCTCTTGTGTTAAAATACGTGCTACGTCCACAGGAACATAGACTGGACTCCTACTTGATCAACACGCCTGTGCATACAAGCATCTCCAACTGGATTATGGGAACCTTGGGCTGTTCAAAATTTGGACATAGATACTTGCAAATTGGTTTTACATGAATGTTACTTACATTCATTGCTTATGCTTAATAATTTGGCTCACTTCAAAAAAAAATGCACCAATTACCTAACTGTACAGCAAACTGAGTAACATCAATGTTATCTGAAAACAACTGTGTTCTTATATTGTAGAATCCCTTAAAAAAATAAACAAATAAAGGAGGAAAAAAAAACACATGATACCTCCATGTGTTCACAAGTGGTTTAGCTGTGCACTGACGGGAGCAGCGCCAGCAAAGTTTGACGATTTTCAATCTACACTTCTTTTCAATGAGACTTCTTTTAATAAGTCTCTCCCTAGGTATCTTATGCTCTTTGACACTTGATTCTTAATCTTTTGGTATTAATCTCGACTGGCAATGTGACTGGATTTACAGTTGCCTAAGATATTAGCAAGAGTTTCTAGAACTTCTAGAGAGAATTAAAGGGGAAAACCCAGCCAGCCATGGTGGCGCACGCCTTTAATCCTAGCACTTGGGAGGCAGAAGCAGGCAGATCTTTGTGAGTTCAAGGCCAGCCTGGTCTACAGAGTGAGTTACAGGACAGCTGGGGCTACAGGGAGACCCTGTCTCAAAAAGACCAAAAAATAAATAAATAAATAAATAAATAAATAAATAAATAAATAAATAAAAGGGGAAAACACACCCAGATGTGGGTAGCACCACCCCACAGGCTGGGATCCCCATGGAATAAAAGGGGAAATGGAGGAACCCAGCTGAGTGCGCATCCTCTCTTCCTGCTTCCTGATCACCTTGCTTCTGGAGCTGTGTGCCTCAAGGTGTTTCGGTCAAGTATTTTGTCACAACAATGAAAAAAGTAACTAATACAATTTTTCATCCTACAACCTTATCATGCTCACTTAATCTAGCATGTTTGCATGTGTATGTCCATGTTACATGTACATATATATATATGTGTGTGTGTGTGTGTCTAGGTCTGTGTCCGTGTGTTTCTGTATCTATGTCTATGTTTCTGTGTCTGCATAAGTGTCTGTGTGTTTGAGTGTCTATGTGCTGTGTGTGAATGTCTGTGTATGTATGTCTCTGTGTCTGTATCTGTGTATGCCTGTATCTCTGAGTGTATGTCTATGTGTTTGTGTGTCTGTATGTATGTCTGTGTTTCTCTATGTGTGTTTGTGTATGTCTGTGTCTGTCTGTATCTATATGCTGTGTATGTCTCTGTGTCTATGTCTGTGTGTGCTTGTATCTCTGTGTATATGTGTGTATATGTATATGTGTCTGTGTGTTTCTATGTATGTCTGTGCATGTGTGTGTCTGTGTGTACATGCTTGGGTGTGCCTATGCATATACATATATGTGTCTGCATATGCATATCCATGTATATTCTTTGGGATTTTCTACAGTCAAAGCACATCTTCTATAAATAATGTCAGTTTTGCTTTTGTTTTGCAGTCTGGATTCCTTTTATTCTGTTTCTTAGAACCTCTTCGAATTTGAAAAGTAGCAAGAACAGGAACATTTGCCTGGTTCTTGAATTTTAAGGATCTTAGTTTTTTACCATTTAGTATGATTTGAGGGTTCTAAATTCTTCATTTGGGTATGCTGGGGGTTGGTTTTAGTTCACAGGAAATTGGTTTTTGGCAGTACTGGGGCTGAACCCTCAGCCTCACACATGTTAAGCAGGCATTCTACGGCTGAGTCACACCCACACCCACACCCACACTCTTCCCACTTTTTAAATTTTTGCAGTTCTTAGCCTCAGCCTTTAACAGCTGCGCTATCCCCACAGCCCTTAAATTTTGAGACAGGGGTCTCACTAAGTGGTCCAACTGGCCTTGAGCTCACTCCAGAGCTCAAGCAGGCCTTGAACTTCCTGTCCTCCTGTCTCAGTCTGCACCACCCAGCTGCTTTAGGGTATTTTACAGATCTACCAGGTTGGGGACGTTTCCAAAACTACAGAGAGTTTTGTTTTGTTTTCTATCCAGACTAGATCTCGGACTATTTAAAATGAGTCTTCTGCATCTGTTGAGATGTCATGTGGCCTTTGCCCCCACCCCTACTAATATTATCTGATCTTGGAATGCATTCTCACTTTTAAATGGTGCTGGTTGTGCTTTGCTAGTACTTGTTGGCAATTATTACATCTATTTTGTGTGAAATGTGGTTTTTATACTTTTGTGATTTTTTTTTTTTTGAGCAAAAGGTCTCCCCTTAGCCTCAGCTGCCTAGAGATTTCATGTGATGACAGCTGGCTTCTATCCTCACAGAGATTTACCCGCTCTGCTTGTCGCACCCAATCGTACAAATGTGAGATTAAAGGTAACGCTACCATTCCAGCCGTGACTTTGATATATTATTACGAATTATTTTTTAGCTTTTTTTTATTATATATTATTTAATTGTTTTGTAGTGTGTAATGAATGTAAATTGTCTGCATGCAGGGCTGGTGCACACCGTGTCGTCAATGCTCGCGGAGGTCAGAAGGAGGTCTGGATTCCCGGAACTGGAGTTCTCCTGGAATTGGAGTGACAGACGGTTCTTAGCCTGCCATGTGGGGTGCTGGGATCGAACCCGGGTCCTCTTGCAAGAAGCGTCGGCTGCTCCAAACCAGCTAGGGCCATCTCTCCCAGCCACTACTATCATTTTAAATGCATTCTTTTAAATGAATTGAGAATGTTTTCCCTTCTACTCTCTAGAATAGTTTGGGAAGGGTTACAGTTAGTTTTCCTGTGTACATTTGGTCGATTTTACCAGGGGAGCCATCTGGATCTGGCTCTATGGGAAAATTATAAATGACTAATTCAGTATCTCTCCTTATTGTAGGTATATTCGATTTTTTTTTATCTCTTTTTGTATCTATTGGCATAAAGCAGTTTTAAGTTTCCCCAATAATCTTCTAATTTCTGGAAAATCAATGGTAGTATGACCCTTTTAATTACTAATTCTGGTAATCTGTGTCTCTCATCCCTGTTTTTAGTTAAGGTCTATTGATTTTTGTCAGTCTTTTCAAAGAATCAACTTCTGTTTTCCTATTCCTCTGCTTTGACTTCAGGTCTAATCTTCAGCGTCTAGTTTTCCTAGAATTCCTAGGTTATTATTGTTGAAATGTGTATCCTTTTCTGATATATCTGAAATATTACTTTTACTGAATTTTTAAGTTATTTTCTTCTTGGTTGCTCTGGTAATTACATTGTGCATGTGGATCATGTCTTAAAACCATCTCTGCTTTAAGCTCCTGATCTTCCTGCCTCCACCTCCCTCAACCCTGGCTCTCAGGGTCACCAACCACCACTGCTCGCAGGCTAAATTAACCTAGAGTGCGAGCACTTCATGCATGCTAGGCCATTGCAACTCACCAACTGAGCTACATCCCAGCCTTGTTATTTTTATATCTAAGCTTGGCTTCCTAGGAGTCACTCTGGGCCATCAACCACTAATCAGAAGATGTTCAATACTTTGAGCCAAGGGCATACATAATGTTTGCCAGCAGCATTTATTTATACAGGCCTGCCTTGAGGCTGTAGGCAATTTGCAAGACAGCCTTGGCTTTCATTTCCTGTTTTCACAAGGTTTCAAAGTACATTAGACAAGGCCTTCTCAATTCTCAGGTTCTTCCTGTGCAAACACCCCAATGCCCTTCACGTATGCCCAAGAATAGGCCAGAACTTTGTCAAGTTCCCTGTGGACATCTCTTTCTCCATGCCTGATATTAAAACAATCAGCCTGACTCCCCCTCCCACTCCATCTGGTCACAACCTTACACATTGCAGTATTCCCAGAAGGCTGCCATTGTTTTCAGTGGGGCTCTTCTTTCTTGTTTTTCAGAGCTAAGCTCAATCAAATCCAGTAGAGACCTACACCAACGGGAGGGGAGATTTTCCAGCTTGTTTGACTGTCTTCCGAGGATGGATTATTTTCTTTTTGGATTGGTTGGTTGGTTATTTGGTTGGTTGTTTTGTTGTTGTTTTCATTGTTGTATCGGAAGTGGGTGTGTCATGTGTGTGCGTGCATGTGTGTGCATATAGTGTTGTGCGTGTGTGCGCTGTGTTGTGTGGGTTGTGCGTGTGTGTGTGGCAATGCATGTGTGGTGCATATGTGTGTGCATGTGTGCGTGCTGTGGTGCGTGGTGGTGGTGTGGTGTGTGTGGGTGTGTGGCATGTGTATTAATACCCCTGAGGGAGGGTGATGCCAACGGGACTAGCCTCATGTTAAAATCACTATCCTCCTTAAGGCCGGGTGTGGGGGCGCAACGCCGTTAATCTAGCACTTAGGAGGCAGAGGCAGGTGAAGTCTTGTGATTACAAGTCCAGCCTGTCACAGAGTAGTTCCAGGTCAGCGGGACGACAGGGAGACCCTGACTCGCAAAAGACCAAAAAAAAAAAAAAAAAAAATCACTATCCACCTTACCACTCTTACTGAGGCTCAATAGTTTTTCTTCTTGAGCAGACGGTTTTTAATTTGTTCTGTGCTTTGGGCCCATTTCCAGACTTCTAAAATGGTTTTCTGTTTTCTGCTTTGTCACTATTTTATTGATTCAGTGGGAAAGCAGGTTCCCAAGATGCACTGTTCCAAAATTCAATCCTTCTTAGTGACCTTTATAGAAACTCTTTGGGAAACAGGTGAAACTTAAACCCTGTCACCATATATAAAAATAAAAAGTCAGTAGTGAATATTTAAGAAAGTTTCCAAGACATTAAGAGTACAGATTTAGAAGTTATAGCCTTGGTCCATACTATTCTAGTTTTCTAGTTTTCCTTATAGCAATCAAGGTAATAGGAGACTTTTGTCTGTGAACATGACTCAAAGGGACCACTGAAAACATCACCGATACACAGCAGCAACTACTTTATGATGTACTAGGCAAAGGAACAAACACTTCTAAACAAGGACATGCTCAATACTGTCACTGCTGATGCAAACCACTAATAAACCTTGTCCTTAAAGCAACAGGATGGGAAGTCTTAGCACGCCTGTGTCTAGGAAGCACTCTCACCAAGATACTGAATGAACAACCTGATAGAATGTGATGTGTCTCCTTTTAGAGGCTTTAAAATAGAAGTACAGGTCTGGAGATGGCTCATAAACAAGGTGTCACTGCTCATACTGATCATTTATCATGACTAGAAGTTCTGAAAAGTTTCACAATGATAGATTTGTGGCATGCTCACAAAGCTTACCATGTGCATTGGGGAATATATAAAACTCAAGTCAAGAAATTTGCACATTTCTAGGGCCAACATCTATGGGCCATTGACCCTCTGTTGTTATTTACAGCCAGAAGGGTTATTCGGTTTGTGATACTCTTCACAGAGAGAAAACTGATGTCATCAAAGATGGCTCAGTCATTAAGAACACTGATGGCTCTTGCAGAGGACCTGGATTCAGCTCCCAGCACCCAGGTGGCAGCTAACAACTGTCTGTAACTCCAGTTCCATGGGATCTAATTCCTTATTCTGACCTTCACAGGCATTGGATGATGCAGATGCACCCATCTACGTATAAGCAAAATATTCATACACATAGAATAAAAATAATAAAGTTTTACTAAGAGAAAAGAGAAACTGGAAACTAAAATGCATGTAGCCAACAGCAAACAAGCGTCAGACTCCAATACTCATCAGACCCAACAGGGTAGAAGAAGCTGAATCAGCTTGAGCAGGCTGGGCTATGAAAAACTGGGGCTGGGGCTGGGGTGTGAAGAAGGGACAAGGAGTCCGAGGGGGGCGACAGGGCAGAGGAGATGTTCCTGGTGAGGAAATACAGAGGAAATTGTGGCAAGAAGTAGGTACCAGCTGGTGGGCCTCACTGGTACAGGAAAGGGCTGGGAGTGGCAGAGTGCCTGGATGGGTTGCCTGTTGGAGGGAGACTCTGGGGCTGGATCTTCAAACTAACATTTATGATTGGAGGCTTCAGTTCATTCTTCCCTCCCGTGTGCTTCACGCATGGTGTAAGCTGCATTCTCTGCAAACACCACCATAAGTTCTACTGGATTCAGTTGTTTTGGTCTTTGGCTCCCTGTGACCTGCTCAGAAGAGAACTAGTCACTCAGGGCTGTGGCTGTTGCTGATGTGGGGATCTGTGTGTGGGAGCAAGGCTGTGTTTTACCTTCTGTTCAGCTCCACCGTGAACTTATAACTTCTCTAAAACAATAAAGTCTGTCAGAACATGGTTGGGCATATTTGTGGGAGTGGTTTCTGGCTTTTGTCTACTGCTTCACTGACCTCTGTGTGTCCCTCCACCAATACCACACTTTCTGGATCATTATAGCTGTGTAGTGAGGACTGAAAGCAGGTCTGTGATTTCTCTTGTATTGTATGTTGCTCTTAAAAATTACATTCACTGGGCTGGAGAGATGGCTTAGCGGTTAAGAGCGCCGACCGCTCTTGCAGAGGACCCGGGTTCGATCCCCAGCACCCACATGGCGGCCGAGATCCGCCTGAAATTCCAATTCCAGGAGAGCTCCAGTTCCAGGAGAGCTCCAGTTCCAGGGGAATCCGAGACCCTCTTCTGACCTCCGCGGCATTGCACGACACGGGTGCACAGACTTGCATGCAGACAGTACATTCATACACATACAGAAATAAATAAAATTTTTTAAAAAAGACAAAAATAAATAAAAATTAAAAAAAAAATTACATTCACTATAATTAATACTTTTCAGTATGATTTTTATAATCTGTTATCTATATCTACCAAAAAGTTGAAGTTGTTGTTGTTGTTGTTGCTGCTGCTGTTTGGTTGGTTGTTTTTTTGTTTTGTTTTGTTTTGTTTTTGTTTTGTTTTTGTTTTGAGACAAGGTCTCCCAGTATCTCCCAGAGAGCCTGGAACTCAATATGTAGACCAGGCTAGCGTTAAAATCTGCCTGCTTCTGCCCCCTAGTGTTGAGATTAAAGGATATGCCACCACACCCCTCCTTTATTTTTTTTTTTTTAATTTATTTTTGAGACAATGTTTAATTGTTGTAGCCGCAGTTGACCTGGAAATCACTGTGTAGACCAGGCTGGCCCCATTGTCACAAAGATCCTCCTGCCTCTGCATCATGTGTGCTGAGTTTAAAAGTATGTGCCACCACACTTCATGTTCTTAATTATATGTATGATACATGTGCAGGGTATGCATGTCTGTGTGAATGTTGGTGTATGTGCACATGTGTGTGTTGCATGCCCTTATCACAGTGCACATATGGAGGTCAGAAGACAACCACAGTCCTTCCACTTTATCTGAAGCAGGATCCATTGCTCACTGTTTTATAGGCCAGGCTGGCTGACCCACAAACTCCCGGGATTCTCCTCTCTCTGCCTTCCATCTCAGGATAGATATATTTGGATTACAGATATGTGCTACTACCTGGCTTTTCATGGGTGTTAGGAATCCAAGCTCCAGTGCTCACACTGGCATAGCAAGTACTTTATCCACTGGGCTATCACCCCAGTCCCCCTTGCAATGATTTTCCAGGAATTATGTTAAGTCTTTAATCAACTTTGGGGTGTAGACATGACGGTTCATGCCTGTAAGTCCAGCACTCGGGAAATGGAGGTAGGTAGTTCAAAGAGCTTAGAGCTAGCCTTGCCTACTGAGTCTCTGTCAACAAAAGGTAAGGAGAAAGGGAAAGAAGGAAGAATGAGGGAGAGAGGGAGGGAGGGAGGGAGGGAGGAGGAAAGAAGGGAAGAAGAAAGAAAGGAAGGAAGGAAGGAAGGAAGGAAGGAAGGAAGGAAGGAAGGAAGGAAGGAAGGAAGGAAGGAAGGAAGAGAAGCCAGGCCTGGGGACGCTAGGCATGGCATCAAGTGCCTGTGAACCCGTTGCTGAGGAGGCAGAGACAGGAGGGTCCCTGGCCACCCACTCTGGCTGAATTAGTGAGCTCCAGGATCATGGAGAGGCCCTGTCTCAAAGAATAAGGTAGATAGCCATTGAGGAAGACACCCAGCATCGACTTCTGCCCACCCCCACAGGCACATACATGACGCACCAATTTGCACAGGTGTGCACACATATACAAACAAAATCATTGGCTTAGGGGGAACTGAGGCCTTTACTGTCTACTCTGACTCATGGGCATGTTGAATCTATGTACTCATGTTGACCCTCTCTGACTCTGATGTCTTTTTTTTTTTTTTAGTGAGTTGTAGTTTTCAACATACAGGTCTACATATTGTTAGATCTACACTGGAGAGCTTCTCTTCTTCTGAGGCCTTAAATGGTGCTGTACTTTCATTCCAGGCTCTACATATTCCCTGAGCATATGCAAAATATGGTTGACCTTTATACAGTGACCTTATATCCCATGACCTTACTGAGCTCATTTATTCATTCAAGGAGATATTTAATTCTTTAGTATCCTCAGCAGAGACAAGCATGTCATTAGCAAAGAAGGATGACCTGTCCCCTCCTGCCTCATCAGTATGCCATTTCTTTCCTTTTCTTCCTTTCATAAAATAGATGATACTTCCAGAATGATGTTTTCCAGAGCACAGGAAGGACTCGAGTCCTTCACCATTCTGTGTGACAGTAGCTGTACATAAGTCTTTGTTTTACTTTACTTAGGGTAGATGCTATTTATCAAGCAGAGGAAGCTGTTCTCCACTCCTAATTTCCTTGAGTTTTTGTCATTAAGAGGTATTAAATTTTGTTAAGCAAAGTTCATGGATCGATTTGGTATTATTATCTGTTTTCTTCTTTAGCCTGCTAATGGATCAATTTCCAAATACTGGATCAGCTTTGAATCCCTGGAGTAAACCTCACTGACTGGTGATAGACTTTTACATCACAGGGCTCAGTTTTCCAATATGTCATTAAGGAGTTTTGTGTCTGAAATAACGTAAGAGATGGATTTTTAGCTTCCTTTTCTAATATTGTATGTATTAGGTTAAGGTGCAGGATGCTAGCCCTCAAATTTCTAGAAGAGACTAAAAGTAGTGTTAATTCTTGGTTCTCCACTGAAACATCTGGACCTAGAGAGTTCAATGAAGAGCTTTTATGTTTAATTACAAGTTCAGTTTTCTTGATAGCAATGCTTCCTACTGGGCAGTCTGGGGTGGTTTGAGGCTTGCTGAAGAAGTAGTTCCAAGTAAGCTGTCAAATCTATATGTGCAGATACTTGTTCCTTTATTACCCGTCTGGTGTCTGTAGGTTAGGATCTGTAGCCACAGCCTCTGTCTTGGTACTGATAATTAGTCTCTTATCTCATTTTTTTTAATGTCATTGTAAATGTCCCCTGCTCCAAAAAGCTCTCCTAGAAAGTGCCCTTGAGAATGTGTCATTTTCTGATGAATGGTATCCCTCATCTGTGGATGCTAGTGCCAATTACCTAGTTGTAAGTATTTCTTGTGTATGGCCCCCTGAGCTTTTGTCCAAAGCAGTTGGGAGTGATGCATATTGGAAACAACAACAACAACAACAACAACAGAAAGGACTGCATCGAAGAACTGATTGAAACAGTGAACTTCTGTTCAAAACAGTCAACTTCCTCATGGAGAATATTGAGAAAGACTGGGAAAGAGATGAAAAGCATGCTTGACAGAATGCATGAGCTCTGGTGGGGTGGGGGAATGGGGGGGTGACACGGGTCTAGATTTGTTAAAAAAATAAAAATAAATTTATGTGAAAAAAAAAAACAGAAAAAAAATAGAGAATGTGTCATTTTCCTGCCATGAAGCACATGAAAAGACACAAGCCTCCTTAATTATGAGGGAATCTCAAACAGAACAACAGAAAGGCACCTCTTCATACCCATTAGGATGGCTATTGCTCAACATAGAAAGCAAATATTTAGGAGAATATGGAGAAAGCTTAGCCGTTGTACATGGTCAGCAAGAATGCAAAAGGACACTGCTACCATGGAACAGCATGGGAGTTCCGCACACCAAAAAATCATCAAAAATAGTGTTACCACATGACCCAGTAATCCCACTCCTGAGTACATTCACAAAATAGGGGGCTCAGAGAGTTGTCTCTACCCGTGGTTCTGTTCCCATGTCTTCTCTGCTGGGGGCACTCAGGCGTCCCTCAGAGTTGACCTTTCCACTCACCTCGGCCTAAGCGCTCTCTGCAGCGCTCACTCCTGACAGACAGACTTGTTCTCCATCTTCCCTGAGCCATGTCTCTCTTCCCAGCTCCTCCAACTTGGGCTTGTTCACATGGTCTGTATCTTGGGTTCTTTTCCTGTTGCTGTAATAAAAAATAAAAAACTCTGATAAAAGCAACTTAAGAAAGAAAGGGTTTATTTTAATTCACAGTTCAACGTACACTCCACCATGGTGGGGGACTCAAAGTAACAGAAGCCTGAATCAGCTGGTCACATTTCATCCATAGTCAAAAAGGAGAGAGCAACTGGGCATGGTAGTGCCCACCTTTACAGAAAGTTCCAGTCTATCTGCGGAGATCCTTTTGAAAAACAAACAAAAATCTAAAAAGAAAAAAGAGAGAGAGAGAAATGAATGCGATCACGGTCAGTTCCTTTTCTCCATTTGTACGGTTCAAGAGAATAACTCCATTCCTTGTCAGATTGACACCCAAGACAGGATTTTAACCCACAACCTTCCTTCCCTTGTCCCTATAGGCTCATGACCACGTTAAAAGTCTGTCTTTTAACAATTCCAACATTCAAAATGTCCAATTGTGGGCTGGAGAGATGGCCTAGCGGTTAAGAGCGCCGACCGCTCTTACAGGGGACCCGGGTTCGATCCCCAGCACCCACATGGTGGCCGAGAACCATCTGAAACTCCAATTCCAGGAGAACTCCAGCTCCAGGGGAATCTGAGACCCTCTTCTGACTTCCGCGGCATTGCACGACACGGGTGCACAGACCTGCATGCAGACAGTACATTCATACACATACAGAAATAAATAAAATTTAAAAAAAAATGTCCAATTGTCAGCTCCTAAAAATCAATCAAGCTACATACTTCCACCATATGTTGGCACACAGCCAACATTCCTATTCCAAAATGGAAGAAGGAGGACATAGCAAGAAACCATCACCTCAAAGCAGAACCAAAATCTATCAGGGCAAATACCAAATCCTGCAGCTCCATGTCCAGCATCTGGGGTTCGTAATGTAATCAACTGGGCTCCGAAGGCTTGGGTGGCCCTCACCTCCAGCTACGCTGCCCTCCACACACACCTCAGGCCAGTTCCACCCTACGCCCAGCCCACAGCTAGCCTAGGCTGAGGTTACACCGTCCTGACATCTCCAATACCCTGGAGTCTACACTTCAACCTAGACCTTACCTTCAGACTTCACACAGTGACTCCTCGGGCCCTCCTCACAGGGATTCTGACCCCACCACACATTCCACACATTGCCTGACCTCAGCTGTTTCCCCTGACGCCCTCAATCTTACATCTTTCATGCCTTCAAAATCACTCTTCTGGGCAGTTGTTCTCCCTGTTCAGGAAACACTCTGCTTAGGCTTTCTTCCTTTGAGTGACCTCGTATCTTCACAAAGGAGCCTCCAAACAGTGTGATTTTGCCCTCTGAACACCTTTCTTTTTGTTCCAGTGGGGCGTGGGATGTCTCTCTTCAGTGGTGCTTGAATGCTCTCCTGTCTTGAACTTTCCTCTGCCGAACAAATTAGTCCATCATCCTTAAATTCAGCTTTGCTCAGATTCTCAGGACACAGGCAAAATGAAGCCAAACCTTTGCCCAAAATATTATAGGAACAGCCTCTAGTCCAATTCCTAATCAAGTCCCTGTTCCCCTCTGAAACCTCACGAGCCAGCCCTCCACTGTCCACGTTCTCTCACCATTGTCTCCCAAGGCCCCACCAGAACAGCCTACTAAGCCCTGCTCCCAGTGTGTTACACATTTGTTGCTCAAAGCACCAAACTTTTCCACACTGCAGTCACAAAACAGTTCCAAGGACCTAAGAACCCCATGGTCAGGCTTGTCACATCAACAGCCCCACTTCTCAATTCCAATTTCTGCTTTATTTTATTTTCCTGTTTCTGTGATAAAATACTCTAACAAAAGCAACTTAAGGGGTGGCTCATGCCTTTAATCCCAGCACTTCAGAAGCACAGGATCTCTGTGAGATGGAGGCCAACCTGGTCTACGTAGAGAGTTCCAGGTTAGCTGAGGTTACAAGGAGACCCTGTTTCAAAAAGTACATATATTGAGGGAGAAAAGGTTTATTCTGCCTTACAGTTCAAGTTATAGTCCACTGTGGTGGGGAAGTTGAGGCGGGGGGGGGGTTGACACAGCTGGCCACACTGTACCCACAGTCCAGAGCACTGGATGCTTTTTGCTCCTTTCTCCATTCATACAGTCCAAGCCAGGGAGTGGCCCTGCCCACAGTTAAGTTGGGTCTTCCCACATCAATTAACCTGCTGAAGAGAATCTACAGGCATATCCAGAGATCAGCACCTCCAAGATGATTCTAAATTCTGCCTCTAGTTGCCTCTCAGAAAAGCTTCTCCTGCACACATCCATCCTGATTCCATGCTGAACCAGGTCACGTGGCCTGTGCTCCCCACACCCAACCTGGTCTTTCATATTGGATGGGACACTCCCTCTCTGCCAGTATTTTCTGCCTTGTATACCCTAACCTTCCTTCATCACACCTTACATGGAATCTGGTCTCTCTCCTGTCTTGGCTCCAGCCCCCCTCGGCAGGGCCTGCCTCTCTCCTTGCCGGCCTCCAACCTGCCTCCTCACCCGTCCATATGACCAGCTCTCTCTCTGTTCATCTGGCTTTGAGGGTCCTCAGCTAGGCCCCTTACATCTGCCCTTCAACCCTGTGGGGTTGGCCTTGCTCCACCCATCTCTGGGAAGCTCTTTGTCCTTCACAGTTAAACCTAGAGGCAGGGTGCGGTTCCTCCTATTGAAATAGTGAAGCTGACTCCATTCTTTTCTAGCTGACTTGTGCTTTACCCGGGGTTTCTGCTCAGGCGCTCCCACTGCAGCCAGTCAACTATAGACGGTGCACCTGTAGCTCTAGGAGGTCCACTGTTTCTACAATACTGGGGCGCTTCCAGCTAGCCCAGTAGCGTGTCCTCTTACCCAGCTCTACAGCCATCTCCATGGAGCTCCTTGCTTCTGCAATAATGAGAAATGGTTTTCCTATCTGAAACTTTTTAAAATATTTAGTTTATTATTTTTGTTTGTCATGGCCTGCATGCATGTAAGTGCACCCATGTCATGCAATGCCCAGGGAGGTCAGAAAAGAGCATCGGATTCCCCAGCAACTGGAGTCACGTGTACTTGTTAGCAGCATGTGGGTCCTGGGAATAAACCTGAGTCCTCCTCAAGAGCAGCCAGTCCTCTTACCACCGAGCCATCTCTCCAGACCCCTAACTGAAACTGTTTCTTAACTGAAAGCCTCTTTGTTAACTGACCAGCCCCTGTTCTGGTTTATCTATGCTGATCTAATGTAACTATGGGTGTTGGCCTTACCCCTGGCATGATATAATTGTGATTTTAAGCTATATAAATCCACTTTGCTTCCCCTTGGGGTTGAGAGTTCTTTGAGGTGTTAGCTCCCTCTTGAACGCTGGCTAATAAAGGACTCTTGTTTTGACCCAAAGCTGTATGGCATATCTCTGTAAGGTATTACACTGTAACTGCTGAATCATCCCTACCCCATCTACACAGCCTGGCCTACCTTTACATCTCCAACTAAGCTTCCTCAGAGACCCTCCTTGAGCTTGGTCTATACTCGCCCCTGCACACACGTTCCTTTCACAACTCTCCATTCCCGATCTTCCCTCTCCAAGCCCATCGGCGTCTTTCCTGGCTCTGGTTTTACTGTCCAACCCCAAACCTGTCCATGTGGTCTGTTTACTCGCCTGTCATCTCAGCTCAAATGCCTCTGGGATGCCCACTTCCCAGGGTGTCCCACCCAGATGGAGAGAACCTCTCCAAGGGCTTCAGGCAAGGCTGGCAGGATGTGCTCTTTCTTCCCTGCCCCTCAGCCCACGTCCCATCTTCATCATGATCTTGCTCATGACAGTGGTAGAATTCTACACCCTAGATCTGTAACTGTGACACTGCTCTGTGCATGGGATTATTATCTGCTTTGTTTAGGACAAGTCTTAGAAAGAAAGATAAGAAGTTAAAAGTTGGGCTAGAGAGATGGCTCAGCACCGACTGCTCTTGCAGAGGACCCAGGTTCGATTCCCAGCACCCACATAGCAGCTAAGAACTGTCTTTAACTCCAGTTCCAGGGGAATCTGACACCCTCTTCTGACCTCCACAGCATTGCAGACATGGGTGCACCTACCTACATGCAGACAGTACACTCATACACATAAAAAAAGGAAGCTAAAAGTCAAAGCCAACAAGCTTAGCGTCATGGATACTAATTGTCAATGAAAGAAGATGGGCAGAATTATCCAGTTCCTTTCATCATGGGAACTCCTGCTGTGCCCCTCAGCTTACAGCTTGGTTCTCTTCGACGCTGTCTCCCTCAATTGCTTAGGGAACATTCTCGTTTTAATAATTTTCACTCTAATGCTTTGTATGTTTCTGGAAAATCACAAGCTGAAATAAAGCAATAAAGACAATTAATTTCAGTGAAGTGATGCTGGGCATTTTCTCTCAAACCCTTTGAGTCAAGTAGAAGGAAGACTTTCATTTCAAACTCAGAAAAATATTTAGATGCAATGTCTTCTTACAGGTGTCAAAGAATTCTTAGATAAAATGGAAATGAAGATGGTTTTCTTTTAATAAAATGGATATGATAAGAAGCAAATAATGTTTAAGCAACTGTCAAGGGCTGACACTGCTCTTGGGGACAAGGAATCATTTCAGCCTTAGACTCCAGGGACCACTGAAGCAGCAATCCCACCCACACACTGAGACTACTGTGCATTGCATGGTAGGGGAAATGTTAAGCCATAATTAGTATTTATTTTTCCAGTGCTTTGGAGAGAATCCACTGACCTATACCCCTAGACACTAATTTTGTATTAATTTTAAAATAATATTAACTAACAGTTTATATTTGCAAGGAATAGGATAGAACAGGCATGCTCTTCCACAAGAAGATGGAGAGATGGCTCAGCAGTTAAGAGCACTGACTGTTCTTACAGAGGACCTGGGTTCGATTAACAGAACCCACAAGGCAGCTAACAACCATCTGTAACTCCACCTCCATGGGATCTGACGCCCTCTTCTGACCTCCACTGGCATTGCACAATTTGGATACATTTAAATACATGCAGAAAATATACTCATATACATAAGAAAAGGAAAATCATAAGTAAAATATTTTTTTTGAAAAGTCAAGCATTGGGGCTGGAGAGATGGCTCAGCAGTTAATAGCACCCGCTCTTGCAGAGGACCCAGGTTCGATTCCCAGCACCCACATGGTGGCTAAGAACCATCTTTAACTCCATTTCCAGGGGAATCCAATGCCTTCTTCTGACCTCCATGGCATTGCAGACATGGGTGCACCAACTTACATGCAGACAGTACATTCATATACATAAAAATAATAAAGTTTAAAAATTAAAAAAAAGGAAAAGTCAAGCATGGCCAGACAGACATCTCTAACTCTAGCACTGTGGGAGATGGAGATAAGACGGTGGCTGGGGCCTGCTGGGGTCAGCCAGCCTAGCTACAGGTTTAGTAGGCGATCCTGTTTCAAAGGAACAGACAGATAGTGACACAGCAGGACACTTGATATGCCCTCTGGCCTCCACCAGCATGCACAAAGGTCTGCATACGTGTACACACATATCATACACATACATGCATACACATATATTTTAAAAATTGGCCAACACTAAGCTAGGCTTAGTCCTTGATCTAGGATTATATTTAATTAAGTACCTTATAAAGCAGGCATGAAAACATAACTTGCCAACATTTTCAATTCACACCATAAAAATAAATCTATTTCTAAAAACATGAATAAGGGCCTAGAGAGATGGCTCAGCAGTTAAGAGCACGGACTGCTCTTGCAGAGGACCCAGGTTCAATCCCCAGCACCCACATGGTAGCTAAGAACCGTCTTTAACTCCAGTTCCAGGGGAATCCGACGCCCTCTTCTGACCTCCTCGGCATTGCACGACATGGGTGCACAGACCTACATGCAGACAGTACTCATACACATAAAATAATAAATTAAGAAAAAAAAAACATGGATAAGAGAACTGTTGACCCGATACAATTTGTTTGTAAAAGGAAACCTCCTCTGAAGATGAAAGAAAATATTTTTCCAGAAATGCTTATGCTATATCAATTTAACCAAAGGACATAGAGAATATACATTATGAATAGGGGAGACCTCATTCCGTAAAGAGCTTGCCTCCCAAGTATGAGGACCTGAGTTTGATCCCCAAACCACACACACACACACACACACACACACACACACACACACACACACACACACACACACACACACACACACACACAAAAGCCAAGCACAGTAGCACTCCCTTATAATCCGGGCACTGGAGAAGTGGAACCAAGGGAATCCCTGGGGCTCACTGACCACCCAGTCCAGCCCAGTTGACGAGTGCTCTCAAAGGAGATGGTCGGCATTCCTGAGGATGAGACCACAGCTGGTCCTCCATATCCATGCACACATGTTCATATGCACACACATGAACAATAAATATTTATTGTTATATAATTTCATATTGTTATTATATAAAAAATAAATAATGGGTGGGGAGGGCACAAGAATTTCAGGAAAAGGGAATTGTATGGTTTACACAAACAAAAATATTGTTCAGTTTGTATTTGCAAGGAATAGGATAGAACAGACATGCTCTTCCACAAGACACTCACATGTCTCTTCTACATGACACTCACCCCTGGAGGGCTGAGCTGGTCCCTTGCATAGTGACTATGTGTGCTCTGGCCCAGCAACTGGTTCACAGAGAAGCATGTCATTCATTAGGACAATAGTCGCTGGTCTCAGACTGCTAATGAAGCTCCCAGGGAGGCTAAAGCAAGGAGAAAATGTGTCCTGGAAGATGTCGGAGGCCTGCTGGATGCCAACAGAGGAGAGTCAGTTGCCACGGCAACAGACAAGGAGGCTGAGGGGCCCTGGCAAGTCCTCATGGCATTTCCACAGCAGACATGGGAAGCCCCAGTTCAAATGGCAGCAGAACGTCTCCCAGGACCACGTGGGCAGTTGGGCACACCACAGGTCAACTTTACAAGCAGACCAAGAAGACAGGGCAAAAAGGATGCAGAGAATGATGGGAAAGAACCAACCAGGAAGAGAAATCTAAAGAACATTTTAAATCACAAATGGACAGGGTCCACTACAAGTCTGAATTCTGCTGTGGTTGCTGTTGCTGTTTTCATTTTCATTTTATACAATAAATATGCTAAAACCCCCAAATTTTTAAGGGAAAAAGTCTGAATAACATAAGACCATAACAAGTACCTGGCAAAGAAGAGTAACCAGAGTTGCCAGAGAACGCACCGTCCCACAGAGCCAACAGAACACGCTCATCCACCTGTTTCCAAAACACCAGTTTAAGAGGGAGAGAGATAGATAAAGGGGTCCAGTGACCCCAAACCCATCCTTGGGGTGCTGACATGAGCTTTAGTTTTCAGTAAATGAGGAATGGAGTGGGGTCCTGGAGAGTTATGAGCATTGGCTGCTCTTGCAGAGGACCCTGGTTCAGTTCCTAGCACCTACTTGGCAGCTAACAACTGTTCTTAACTCTAGTTTCAGGGGATCCAAAGCCACCTTCTGGCTCCATGGGCATAGCACACACAGATGGTGCACGTACATACATGTGTGATGAGGCTACCTCAAGATTGCCCATAGCTAAGTCTTATTATGAGCCCCAGCTGAACCCAGTACTTAAAACTTAACCCAAAGTATAGGAATAGGGAGGTTTATTTATTTATTTATTTATTTATTTATTTTCGGCATTTTTGAGACAGGGTCTCCCTTTAGTCCCAGCTGGCCTGGAGCTCATTCTGTAGAGCAGGCTGGCCTTGAACTCACAGAGATCCACCTGCCTCTGCCTCCCAAGTGCTAGGATTAAAGGCATGTGCCACCACGCCAGGCAGGAATAGGGAGGTTGAATTCAGCTGAACTAAGCTAGGAGTTTAAGAACAGCTCCACATGTGCCTGCAGCCTTTGCTTCCTGCAGATTCATGGCTTCTGTACTTTCTGCCTGGCTTGCTCTTGGAGAATAGAAATTGTTAGAGGAACTTTCAACCCCTAAGCTTGGGAACTGAAACTTTTCATCCCTGGATATGGTTTTCTGATATTAAAACTCATCCCAAATACAGCTGGGAGCTGCACGTGGGACCAAATGCCCAGCACGCAGTCGTCAGCTTACTGTAAAGACTTCCTTCTGGCGTTATTTTGCATCTGCTGGTCCTCTGTGATGGGATTACCTCATTATACATTCAGGAAAAGCACTCACACACATAAAATGAAAATAAATAGTAAAATTTTAATGGTGCTGGGGGATGGCTCAGCAGTTGAGAGCACTGGCTGCTCTATCCAAGGACCCAAGTTCAATTCCCAGCACCCACAGCATGGCTAAGAACCATCTGTAACTCCAGTTCCAGGGGATCTAAGACCCTCTTCTGACCTCTGTGGGCACTGCACAACATAGGCGCATTTACATACATGTAGGCAATACACTCATACACATAAAAATTTCTAAATAATAAAATAAAAAAGTAAAAAGAAAGAAAACTAAGCACTCCTGGTCAAGGTACGGTCTTACACGTTCCTGGGCAACCATTGTCTCAGTTCTGGTCCTGCAAGGTGGTCTGAGGACGTCCTTATTGCGTGGGGGGATAAGCTGGTTCCCTAGAGATGAGCACTTCTGCTACTGGGTGCCTGCTACTCTTCATGTATAACTGCATGTGTCTGAGGGCTGGGAGCCTGTCCTCTGAAACTCCACTCTTCCTAGAATCCAAGGCGACTCAAGAGGGAAACTTAAGGATGATGAGTTCTCTCTGTACCTTCAGCCAAATAAACAAGACAGACAAAATGAAGGCAAAGAGTCTAGGCCAGGCTTTCACCTGACTTTGAGGTGTCTTGAGGACCCGAGTGAAGAATCGATGGTTTTTTAAAAGACTCTAAAAAAAATAAAAAAGGCTTTTTTTATGTGTTTGAGTGGTTTGCCAGGAGATATAATATATATTCTATTATATGTAGAGAATATATATATATATATAGAGAGAGAGAGAGAGAGAGAGAGAAAGAGAGAGAGAGAGAGAGAGAGAGAGAGAGAGAGAGAGATTACACACATGCAGTGCCCACTGAGGCCAAAAGAGAACATTGGATCCCCCCGAGGCTGGAGGCAGTTGTGAGCCACCATGTGGGTGCTGGGAACACAATCCAGGTCCTCAGTGCTCTTAACCCCTGAACCATCTCTCCAGTCCCAGATCAATACTCTTTAGCAGAAGCAGTTTCTACTTTCCTGTTTCAGAAGGATACTGGGAAATGACATCTTGTGGCTGAGGTCAGCATCATTTAACATGGTGTCTTGGTACAGAAGGAAGCATGTTACAGACCCGCGAGGCAGAAATTTGTTGCTGGTCCCCAAGGAATGAATGATGGTACAGTTCACAGGTCCCCCTGCCCTGTGAACTGTACCATCTAGAGAGGGAGCCTCGCAAGCTGGTGTGGTGAACTGTGCGGGAAAAGCTGAGACAGGAGAAAGATACAAGAGGGTGAGGAAGAAGCAGAAGTGTATGCCAGACTCTCCCCTGTGATCACTCTGACCGATAGACAACTGGCCCACCTAGAAATAGGGTAAGCCATCTGAAGAAAGGAAGCCCATATTAAGCTAAAAGGGAGGGGAAAGGAAATGGATCCAGCCAGAGCCAACTCTATAGTGACCTGAAAGGGCAGAGAAGAGGCTTCTTGAGATGTGTCACGGTCTTCCACATGCCCTCCAGGACACACTAGCATGATGTCAGCACATGCTGGGTGGGCCCAGCTGTAAGAGGGGCCATGCGCACCACGGCTAACAGCTCTAGAGAGCACTCTACCCTCCAAAAGGTCAGGATCTGAGTCACTCACAGACCTCCTGAGCCTTGTGAAGCCAGACAACAGAACTGACTGGCACACCTGAAAGGCTTCTTCGTGTCTGGGTCACTACAGCCTCTCTAGCCACAGTGACCCAGGGCAAAACTCACCCTCCTGAAACAATTCTCCCTACAGATACAAGCTGTCTTCATCTCTACAATACAGAAGCAAACTGATCTGTACTGTGTGGGATCTTGGTCTTGGACTCCGGCACTGGTTTTTCACACTTTTTTTTTTTTTTTGGTTTTTTTGAGACAGGGTCTCCCTGTAGCCCCAGCTGTCCTGGAACTCACTCTGTAGACCAGGCTGGCCTTGAACTCACAAAGATCCACCTGTCTCTGCCTCCCAAGTGCTAGGATTACAGGCATGCGCCACTACGCCTGGCTAGCTTTTCCATTTTTAAGAAATTTAAGTTTTTCTTTTCTTTCTTAAAAATGCATGATTTTATCATTTGGAATAGCAAAATGTTCACATTGTTTCAACTATCCTCATCAGGTGATCCAATCTCTTAGTTACACTGTCAATCTTTGTTGCAACATAGGGACATATTCTATGTTGGGGGTTGAATGAGAATGACCCCCATAGGCTCCAATGAGCACTTGGTCCTCTCATTTGGTGGTGCTGTTTGGGAAAGGTCATAGAAGTCATAGAGTCTTGAGGAGGTGTGGCCGTGNGTTTATAAGAGATTACCTCTACAAGAGTTGTCTCCAATTTACAAGTTGGGGAGCGACCTCATCATTGTCATATTTCTCCTTGCTCTATGGGTGGGAAGGCAAGGAATCTCTTTGTTTTAACGACCAGCCCCTGTTCTGGTGTTATACTATGCTGATCTAATGTAAAACTATTGCGTGTTTGCCTACCCCTGGGCATGATATTAATTGTGGAATTTTAAGGGGCTTTATTTATTTATGAGAATCCACTTTGCTTCCCCTTGGGGTTGAGAGTTCTTTGAGGTGTTAGCTCCCTCTTGAACGCTGGCTAATAAAGGACTCTTGTTTTGACCCAAAGCTGTATGGCATATCTCTGTAAGGTATTACACTGTAACTGCTGAATCATCCCTACCCCATCTACACAGCCTGGCCTACCTTTACATCTCCAACTAAGCTTCCTCAGAGACCCTCCTTGAGCTTGGTCTATACTCGCCCCTGCACACACGTTCCTTTCACAACTCTCCATTCCCGATCTTCCCTCTCCAAGCCCATCGGCGTCTTTCCTGGCTCTGGTTTTACTGTCCAACCCCAAACCTGTCCATGTGGTCTGTTTACTCGCCTGTCATCTCAGCTCAAATGCCTCTGGGATGCCCACTTCCCAGGGTGTCCCACCCAGATGGAGAGAACCTCTCCAAGGGCTTCAGGCAAGGCTGGCAGGATGTGCTCTTTCTTCCCTGCCCCTCAGCCCACGTCCCATCTTCATCATGATCTTGCTCATGACAGTGGTAGAATTCTACACCCTAGATCTGTAACTGTGACACTGCTCTGTGCATGGGATTATTATCTGCTTTGTTTAGGACAAGTCTTAGAAAGAAAGATAAGAAGTTAAAAGTTGGGCTAGAGAGATGGCTCAGCACCGACTGCCTTGCAGAGGAACCCAGGTTCGATTCCCAGACCCACATAGCAGCTAAGGGGAACGTCTTAACTCCAGTTAGGAAATCTGTACCACCCTCTTCTGACCTCCACGCATTGCACAATGGGTGCACTACCTACATGCAGACATACACTCAATACCACATTAAAAAAAGTGAGAGCTAAAAAGTCAAAGCCAACAAGCTTAGCGTCATGGATACTAATTGTCAATGAAAGAAGATGGGCAGAATTATCCAGTTCCTTTCATCATGGGAACTCCTGCTGTGCCCCTCAGCTTACAGCTTGGTTCTCTTCGACGCTGTCTCCCTCAATTGCTTAGGGAACATTCTCGTTTTAATAATTTTCACTCTAATGCTTTGTATGTTTCTGGGAAAGTCAGCAAGCTGCAAAATAAAGCATAAGACAATAATTTCAGTGAAGTGATGCTGGGCATTTTCTCTCAAACCCTTTGAGTCAAGTAGAAGGAAGACTTTCATTTCAAACTCAGAAAAATATTTAGATGCAATGTCTTCTTACAGGTGTAAAGAATTGCTTAAATTAAAATGGAAAATGAAATGGGTTTTCTTTTTCATAAAATGGATATGATAAGAAGCAAATAATGTTTAAGCAACTGTCAAGGGCTGGCACTGCTCTTGGGGACAAGGAATCATTTCAGCCTTAGACTCCAGCAACCACATGAAGCGAGCAATCCCACCCACACCAACTGAGATTACTGTGCATTTGCATTGTAGGGGAAATGTAAAGCCATAATTATATTTTATTCTTTTTCCAAGTGTTGGAGTTGAATCCACTGACCGCTATACCCTGCTAGACATACACTATTTTGTATTAATTTTAAATAATATTTAACTAACATTTATATTTGCAAGGAATAGATAGGAACAGGCATGCTGCCTTTCCACAAGAAGATGGAGAGTATGGCTCAGCAGTTAAGGAGCATGGACTGTCTTACAAGGAGCCTGGGTTCGATTAAACAGAACCCACAAGGCAGCTTAACAACATCACTGTAACTCACCTCCATGGGAATCATGACGCCCTCTTCTGACCTCCACTGGCCCAATTGCCCAATTTGTGATACATTAAATTCATGCAAAAATAATACTCGTTCACATAAGAAAGGAAAAATTTCCATAAAGAGAAATACTTTTTTTTGGAAAAGTCAAGCATTGGGCTGGAGAGATGGCTCGCAAGTTAGGCACCCGCTCTTGCAGGGACCAGGTTCGAATTCCCAGCACTCGCGACATGGTTGGCTAAGAACCATCTTTAAACTCCATTTCCAGGGAATCCAATTGCCTTTCTTCTGACCTCCAATGGCATTGCGATCTATTGCACTTCAACTTAATCCGACCAGTACATTTAATGATCTTCCCTCTCTCATACAACAAAAATTAAATAAGAATATTAAATAAAAAGAAAAAGTCAAGCATTTGGCACAGACAGACATCTCTAAAACTGCTAATGCAACTGTGGGAGATGCGAAGATAAGCACGGTGGCTGGGCCTGCTGGGGTCAAGCCAGCCTAGCTACAGGTTTAGTAGCGATCCTGTTTCAAAGGAACAGACACGATAGTGACACAGCAGGACACTTGATATGCCCTCTGGCCTCCACCAGCATGCACAAAGGTCTGCATTACTGTACACACATTTATCATACACATACAGCATACACATATATGTTAAAAATTGGCCAACACTAAGCTAGGCTTAGTCCTTGATCTAGGATTATATTTAATTAAGTCACTCACTTACACTAAAGCTGCGCATGAAAACATATACCTTGCCAACATTTTCCAATTCCAAACCATAAAATATAATCTGAATTTCTTAATATAACATGAAAGGGCCCTAGGAGAGATGGCTCAGCAGTTAAGAGCACGCGCTGCTCTTGCAGGACCCAGTTCAACTCCCCAGCACCACATGGTTAGCTAAGAACCGTCTTATACTCCAGTTCCTAGGGGAATCCGACCCGCCTCTTTCTTCTGACCTCCTCGGCATTGCAGAACACATTGGGTTGCACAGACCTTAAACATGCAGACAAGACTCATACACATAAAATATTAAATTAGAAAAAAAAATACAAATGGGATAAGAAGAACTGTTGATCGCCGATACAATTTTGTTTGTAAAGAAGGAAACCTCCTCTGAAGATTTTGAAGCAAAATCATTTTTCCAGAAAATGCTTATGCTATATTCAATTTTAAGACCAAAGGACATAGAGAATATACATTTATGATAAGGGGAGACCTCATTCCGGTAAAAGAGCTTGCCTCCCATATATGAGGACCCTGAGTTTTTGTCCCCAACCACACCACACACACACACACACACACACATACATACACACACATCTCACACACACATCACACACGACACACACAGCACACTATACAGTACAAGAGCGCGAAAGCACATGTAGCACTCCCTGTGTATAATCCGGAGCACTAGGGGAGATAGTGGAACCAGGGAATCCCTGGGGCTCACTGACCACCCAGTTCCAGACCCAGTTCAGACGAGTGCTCTCAAAGGAATGGTCGGCATTTCCTGAGGATGAGACCACAGCTGGTCCTCCATATCCATGCCACACATTGTTCATTTATGACACACACATGAACAACCTAAATAATTTAATGTTATAGTAATTTCATATGTTATTATATAAAAAATAAATAATGGGTGGGGAGGGCACAAGAATTTCAGGAAAAGGGAATTGTATGGTTTACACAAACAAAAATATTGTTCAGTTTGTATTTGCAAGGAATAGGATAGAACAGACATGCTCTTCCACAAGACACTCACATGTCTCTTCTACATGACACTCACCCCTGGAGGGCTGAGCTGGTCCCTTGCATAGTGACTATGTGTGCTCTGGCCCAGCAACTGGTTCACAGAGAAGCATGTCATTCATTAGGACAATAGTCGCTGGTCTCAGACTGCTAATGAAGCTCCCAGGGAGGCTAAAGCAAGGAGAAAATGTGTCCTGGAAGATGTCGGAGGCCTGCTGGATGCCAACAGAGGAGAGTCAGTTGCCACGGCAACAGACAAGGAGGCTGAGGGGCCCTGGCAAGTCCTCATGGCATTTCCACAGCAGACATGGGAAGCCCCAGTTCAAATGGCAGCAGAACGTCTCCCAGGACCACGTGGGCAGTTGGGCACACCACAGGTCAACTTTACAAGCAGACCAAGAAGACAGAGGCAAATAAGGATGCAGAGAAGGATGGAAAGAACCAACCAGGAAGAGAAATCTAAAGAAGCATTTTGAGAATCACAAATGGACAGGGTCCACTACAAGTCTGAATTCTGCTGTGGTTGCTGTTGCTGTTTTCATTTCCAAATTTATACAATAAATATATGCTAAACCCCAAAATTTTTAAGGGAAGAAGTCTGAATATACATAAAGACCATAAAAGTCCAGGCTGGCAAAAGAAGAGTAACGGCAGAGTTGCCAGAGAAGCGCATCCCGTCCCACAGAGCCACAGAACACGCTCATCCACCTGTTTCATAAACACCAGTTTAAGAAGGGAGATGAGATGATAAAGGGGTCAGTGAGCCTCCAAAACCCCCAGTCCTTGGTCGATGTCTGACATGAGCTTTTAGTTTTCAGTAAATGAGGATGGAGTGGGGCGCTGGAGAAGTTATGAGCATTTGCTGCTCTTGCAGAGGACCCTGGTTCAAGTTCCTAAGGCAGCCTACTGGCAGCTAACACTTTCTTAAGCTCATAGTTTTCAGGGAAAGAATCCAGAGGAGACCACCTTCCTGGCTCCATGGGCATAGCACACACACGAATGGTTGCACCCGTACATACATGGTGTGCATGAGGCTACCATCTAAGATTGCCCCCATAGCTAAGTCAATTATTATGACAGCCCAGCTGAACCCCAGTACTTAAAACTTAACCCAAAGTATAGGAATAGGGGAAGCGGTTTTTTATGTTAAGTTAATTTATTTATTTTATTTCGGTCATTTTTTGGAGACCGGAGGTCTCCTTAGTGGGGCCACTTTATGCCAGACTGGCCTGGTAGCTCATCTTGTAGAGCAGTCTGGCCTTTGGAAGCCCGAGATACCCTACCCTGCTCTCTTCTCCAGAAGTGGCTAGGATTAAGGCTGATGCCACCCACGCCACGGCAGGAATAGGGACGGCTGAATTCGAAGGTCTGAACTAGTTCGTAGAGTTAAGAACAGGCTCACATGTGCCTGAGTTATATGTCTTCTCTGCGATTTCATGGCTTTCTGTACTTTCTGCCTGGCTTGCTCTTGGAGAATAGAAATTGTTAGAGGGACTTTCACAGCCCCCTTAAGCTTGTGGAACTGAAAACTTTCCATCCCTGGATATGGTTTCTGATATTTGAAAGGACAGCGTCAGTGCCGAGAAGTACAAGGCTGCCTGGAGAGCATGGCTATCGTGGACCAAATGCCCAGCACCATCGTCAGGTTTCGTATATCATGAAAGAGTGTACACTGGCTCTGTGTATTTTTGTTGGCAGCCATTGCTGGCTGGCGACTCTTAGTGATGGGGGATTCACTAGGAGATAATGATTACACTTCAGGTGAAAAGCGAGCTACACAGAGCGAGTCATAAGAACAGAGAAAATAATAATAAAGTTGTAACTCTGGGTGGACACTGAAGGTAGACTGGAATGCGGCTGACTTCAGCAGGTTGTAGCTAGTGCGAACTGTGGGCTGCTCTGATCGCCATAGATTCTCGTCTAAGTTACAATAATTTCCCAGCGAGGCACTCTCGCGAAGACAGCTATGCTTCTAATAAGTACTCGGCACTGAAACTGGCCAGCTGTCCCAGGGTTGTAGTCTAAAGATCGCGCGTGTTCTCTTGATCTCTCTGCGACCTGCAACTGTCAAGCGGAACATAGGCAGTCCAAATCTGTATCTACATACAGTATCTGAAGAAGGTCTGCCTTGGCTGCAATCGTAGCGACGTGCGGATATGTACACATTAATATGAATTTTCGGTAAATAATAAAATAAAAAGTAAAAAGAATAGAAAAATAACTACAGGCACCTGGTCATAGAGGACGATATACCATCCGTTACAATCGTATCATTCTAGCAGGAGCAGGAGCGCGATGTGGTGATCCTACATATCTCTGTTCCTGCATAGCTTGTCACTGTATTGAGTGACTTTCTCATATGTGGGTGGGGGAGATAAGCTGTGTAAGTTGCCAGCATAAAGTAGTATGTACTCCGGACTACGCGTCTACGTGGGTTGTGGCGCGATGTACTCTTATGATGTAATAACTGGCATGTTGTACTTTGATAGAGGCTTAAGGAGAGTGATCCCTGGAGATAAACTCAAACTCCTCAATTTACCTATATATATCCTAATAAGTAGATCGATCATCTGAATGGAAGTGAAGAGCATGAGGTGAGACTGAATTTTTCGTCTAAGCTGCCTACCTTTCAGCCAAATAAAAAGGAACAGACAAAAAATGAAGGCAAAGAGTCTAGGCCAGGCTTTCACCTGACTTTGATTGTTTGCTGTGAGACCCACCACCTCATATGGAAAATAGTTCTCGATGTTTTTAACAACACCGTCGTGAACCAAACAAACAAAATAATAATGTCTTTTTTTTATTTTTAATTTTGAGTGTGTGTTTTGCGAGAAGAGAGTATAGCCACATAATTATTCGTATCTACTGTGAGTGTAACGAGTCCCAGGAAACTCATCTGCCTCAGGCTGTACCCTGTATTACTGGAGGATATCGAGCTATATTGGTGAGATGTTATGCGACCCAAGATTCGAGAGACGTATGTATAAGACCACAGATTTGAGACCGACCGAGAACGACGTAGCACTGGCTTTCGTTTTTCTGAACTGTAGTAAGCTGTATCCAGCGAAGATTTGAGGACGACACAACATCTCTGACCGATATGAGAGAACGTAGAGGAGTTTACACTACATGACATGATCCCACTGAGGGCCACATGGGAGAACATTGGATCGCCCGCACGAAAGTGGTGGGCAGTTGTGAGCCACCATGTGGGTGCTGGGAACACAATCCAGGTCCTCAGTAGCTGACTACCCGGAGAAGTCTGAAACCGAGTAACTCAGTCCGATCCCGCAGTCAGTCAATACTACGTTTAGCAGAATGCTTAGTTAGGGTCAAGCGATACATTTTCATGTATCAACCGGAAGGATACTGGAAATGAGCATCGTAGATGTTAGAGTATGCCACAAGAATAAGAGCATTACAGGGGTAAAGCAGTGGAATGTTCGTGGTACCGACACGAAAGTAGACATGAACTCTATCGAGGAACCCGCTAGAGAGGGGGCACCAAATGTTTCGCTATCGCCAAGCGAGATAGATAAGAGATCATGGTGGGAAGTAGCGAGTTTCCAGCGAGCGTGTCCCCAATAGCCCTGCAGAAACTTTAGGTACCATAGGCTAGAAGAGGGCTGAAGAGTCCTCGCGAAGCTGGGTGCTCGTGAATTCGAATACCGCCTGCGAGAAGACACGCCTAAGAGACCTAAGAGAAGAAAGAGTAGACTCGAAGGAGGGTGTGATACGGCAAGGAACGCAGACCAGAATGTAGTGCCAGGAGAACTCCTTCCCCTTGGATGGATTCGAGCGTTCGTATCCAAAGCCAGGAGCTGCTCTGAGCTGAGAGGAGGCAACGTGGCGTCACCTAAGAATAGCCGGCTATAGGCGCGATCTGCATGAGAGAGATGGGAAGAAGGCCCGAGATTGAATGCTAGAGGAGGGGAAAGGTAAACTGGACCCAGCAGGGACAAGACGCAGAACATCTTATAGTGACCGAAGGAGGGCAGAGAAAGAGCTTTGTGCTGTGAGAGTCTGTTCCGAGATTCCTGTGTTCTTCACCAATCCCGCCCGTTCACAGGAACACGAATCATGAGCCAAATGGATGTTACCTGAAGCAAATGTGTCGGGGTGGGTGCACTCGCCTACTGCCTGTCTGGTAAGCAGTGACACCAATAAAGACGCACCACGTTCCCGGCGCCACCCCACCGCTCCAGTCCCACGGACACCACCTCATTAGAGAGCACTCTACCCTCCAAAAGGTCAGGATCTGAGTCACTCACAGACCTCCCGTTAGAGCCTGGAACGTGAGGAGCCGACCTACTCATGGACAGAATCATCGCTCGACTGGTGCACAACACCTTAAAGAGCAAATCTCCGAAGCGACCTGGTCGACTCATACAAACTCTACTCTAGGCGCACAATGTACCCGAGGCAATCCAAAACTCACCCTCCTTGGTGACACAAAAGTGTGCTACCCGCCTACAGAATGACACAGTCTGGCTTACCGCCATCTCTATGCCTGAATACAGAAGCAAGAGCTGCTCTGAATTACTGGTGTGGTGCAGCCTCTGTGTAAGGGGAGTCATGTGGCATCCTTAGGACTACGAGGCAGCTGGCTTTGTTACTCAGCCCTGTTTTTTTCGTTGCCATCTTTCTTGGGATCATTTTTCCTGACACAAGCTCCCCGAGCGATCAACCAGAATGTTAGACCTCTCGCCCAAGCGTCCTCCTGGAACCCTGCATGACGTCTCCCTGTATGTAATGGCAAAGTAGAACCAGTGCTGGCCTTCTCGCAAACTTCACAATAGGAGATGGATCCTGACAATAGCTGGCTGTACTCCTGCCTCCGCCGCACCGAAGTAGCTCTAGGATTAAGAAGGAAGGCTCCGTTAGGAGCAACACCGACAGCCCGTAACCAGTCCGAGCAACTTTTAATGAAGATTGTTTTCTTGTTCTGTTCTTAATAAGAAATTGGCTTCATATTGATCATTTACATCCATTACTTTAAGAAAGCCCCCTGCCATGAACAAGAGCTGGAGAGTGAGGCTCAGCGTTAAGAGCAGCCTCTGGCCGCTCGTTGCAGAGGACTCGGGTTCGAGTTCCCCAGCACCCACATGGAGGCTCACAACCATCAGTAACTCCAGTTTCAGGGGATCCAATAGGCTCTTCTGGTCTCCACAGGCATTGTGTGCACATGGTTCACTGACATACATGCAGATAAAACACCATAACTCATACACATACAACACAAATACATAAAATTATTTTGTAAAAGCTCAGTGGTGGTTGATAGATAATTTTATTAAAATGGAATTCTCTTAAACATACTAAGTTTAATTTTAATTTGTATTGAATTTGCTTGAAATGTACTTTTTAAAAGAAACTGAGATTACAAGAAAATGCTAAATGTTAAGCCCCAGATAAATCCTTCTTCATCAAAAGAGATCATTTAGATTCTGAAAAGACTTCTTTGTTGGGGCCAGAGGAGTTGGAAACATTTTGGGTTGTGTTTTGTTTTGTTTTGTTTTAGTTGTCTTTTTGTTTGTTATTTTTGTTCTTTTGTTTTGTTTTTTTGAGACAGGATCTCCTGTAGCCCAGGCTTGCCTGGAATTTGCCATGTGCCAAGGATGATCTTGAATTTCTTTTTTTAAATATTTTATTTATTGTTTTTATTTTATGTGCATAGCCTGCATGTGTGTGTAGCCTGCATGTGTGTGTAGCCTGCATGTGTGTGTAGCCTGCATGTGTGTGTAGCCTGCATGTGTGTGTAGCCTGCATGTGTGTGTAGCCTGCATATGTGTGTAGCCTGCATGTGTGTGTAGCCTGCATGTGTGTACCTGTGTCAATCAATGCCCAAGGAGCTCAAAAGAGAGCATTGGAACCCCTAGGACTGGAGTTATAGACAGTTGTTAGTCACCATGTGGGTGCTGGGAATCATAGCTGGGCCCTCTGCAAGAGTAGCCTGTGCTCTTACCACTGAGCCCTCTCTCCACCCTGATCTTGAATTTCTGACTTCTTTCTTCCCCCTCCCTAATGCTGGGATTACAAGCGCGCACGTCACACGGAGTTTACATGGTGCAGATTCTGGCCTCAGTGGATTCCGCATGCCCTAAGTCCCCTGGTCTTGTTCTGTTAGGCTTTTCCGGGTTTTCTGGTTCTGTCTTTTCTGCGATTGTTCTGAATGTCACTTCGGGCATGAGCAGCTCCATAGCAGACAGCTGCACGGGCGGTTCCCTTAACTCACAGCAGAGTTCAGAAATCGTCTTCTCCAGCCATTTTCTCGCCTCTCCTGAGATTTAAAGACTCTCAGTGGTAAGAGCTCTCACATCTGAAAATCTCTTGAAAAGACTGGGAGAAAAATGCAAGACATGTATGGCAGAATGTGGGAACAGGGATGGGGAGGGGGACATGGAAAAGGGAATGTGTCAAAATTGAACTGAGTAATGATGTACGAAATATGCAAAATGTCAATAAAAAATAAATTAATTCAAAAAAGAGAAAATTTCTTGAAAGTTCTCTCCAGACTGTTCAGCCACCAGACTGCTCATCCATCCTACATCCAAGATTGGGAAAAACACATAAGAACTGTTAAGACTTTGTTCACTCTTTTTTTTCCTCTCCCAGTATGGCCTCTAAAGAGTTGTGACCGGGCTAGATACTGCCTCAGAATCATCCCCAAAGGCTACAGTGTGAATTTGTAGCTCTTTCTTTCTTTGACAATGGAAATTTTATTCATGTTTTCCTGTGGTGAGAGGAAATAGAGGAAAAAGATTCTAAAATCTGAGTTAGTTACACATCATTTTTTTTTTCTTAACAAGCAATAGATTTAATCTCAGAGGAAATTATCAGAATGCAGGAACAGCAAATATTTTCCCAATAAATCCTGTCTTTGCCTGGACAGTCAAGACTTCATCTGTTCACACGTGCCTGCGAGTGACAGGTGATGACAGAGACAGCGAGCCTGTGTGGCCAGCCCCATCCTGACTGAAATCTGACCTCCAGAAGAGCCTCACCTCACTTCAAGCCTCACCTCACTTCAAGCCATGTTTCCTTCCCTTTAAGAAAAGAAACAGCACCACATTCACAGCACCACAAGCTGCTAGTCTCAGACACAACTTACAGTGTCTCAAAACCACTCCACACCTGAACATGACCCATATGGGAAACTCTCACTTCAAGCCCAGCAGCCTCTCCCTTGCAGGCCACACAGCCCTTTAAGGGCCACTGTGTGGCTCTTGTTTCCAAATCCAGCCACACTACAGAGGTACCTGTCACTCACCAAGAGGTGCGGGGTTTTGGTCTGAGAAAATTAGTTGGCTTTCCATTCATCTTAGGGAATTTATTGAATGCGTATTATAAGAATGATGTGAGAATCTGAGTTTTTTCTCTGGGAATTAAAATCAAGGTACGATTTTAAAGAATGGTTCTTTTGGGGGCTGGAGAGATGACTCTGCAGTTAAGAGCACTGTCTGCTCTTGCAGAAGATGGGAATTCAATTCCCAGCATCCACATGGAGGCTAACAACCATCTGTAACTCCAGTTTCAGGGGAATCAGGTGCCGTCTTATTGACCTCCATGGGCAATGCACGACATGGGTGCACTAACACACATGCAGGAAATATACTCATACGCATAAAAATAATACTGCTGGGCATGGTGGCGCACGCCTTTAATCCTAGCACTTGGGAGGCAGAGGCAGGCAGATCTCTGTGAGTTCAAGGCCAGCCTGGTCTACATAGCAAGTTCCAGGCCAGCTGAGACTAAAGGGAGACCCTGTCTCAAAAAGACCAATAATAATAATAATAATAATAATAATAAATAAAATAATAAATAATTTTTAAGGAATAGTTCTTTTTCACTCTGGCAGCCAGTTTCTTCCCACGTTGGTCATTGGAGGCAGGGTCCCTGCTCCTCTATCTGCCCCTGGCACGCTGACCACACCTAGAACCTCCTGGCCATCCTATCCTGTGCCCATCCAGCTCCTAGCAACATAAAGGACAAGTCACCCACACTGGGGGCTCTGCACTCCCTGCCCTGTCCCTCCAGTCCAGCCCCTAGGAACAAAAGTGTGGCTTGTCTCAGGTCCCTTAGGAACACCTCCCTCTCCTCAGCCTGTCCCCCAAGCCTGCTGACCTTCCTGAAGGTCATACTCTCAGTGGCAATGCAGTGTAAGCTAGATATGCAGCCCCATGTTGCTGCAAGCAGTCACCTAGAGAGTCCTTTTTAGAAACCTCCACTGAGGTTAAAGCCAGAAATCCTGACTCACTGCAGAAAGGGATTGGAAGATGATCCAGTCTAACGGGGTTAGGGCTTAGTCAAAAGAGTTCTTTAAGGTATTTGCTTTTGTTTGTTTGTTTGTTTGAGGTTTTCTGAGACAGGGTATCCCTGTAGCCCCAGATGAGATGGAACTTGCTTGCTGTGTAGGCCAGGCTGACCTTGATCTCACAGAGATCGGCCTGCCTCAACCTCCTCTTCACTGACAGCCTGTCCAGGCCTGTTCCAATACAGTTAGGACACAGATCTGAAAGTCCTCGTTTCTACTTGTCTTCTTTGGAGCAGGACGGCGCAGCAGCCTCTGTGGGTTTAAGACCAAATATGCAAACCATCAGGCCAGTGAAAAGCTAGGACTCTGAACCCCCATCTCTACCGTTGCCGGGACAACAGATCCTCGTCTACAGTCACCAGCCCAGAAAGCCAGCCAGCTGTGAGGCAGACTGTCCGGGTTATCAATCCTTAATAACAATCCTGGAAGTGAAACAACTTTTTAAACAATCAGCCCTAAATGGCCAGAACTTCATTAGTTACTTGTCAGCTTCCTGCTGCGCATCCCCACTTCCATCCTAGGACCAACCAGAGAAAGCCAAATAGGTCCCCTTAGCCAATCACAGGAATGACTCCGCCTCCAGCTTCCCCGGAGCACAGCCTCCCCCAGGCGACAGAGCCTGTTTTTCCCAGGTGGAGCTGCCAGCTCACCTGTCTGAGCAGGCAGAAACTTCCAGTCAGGCAGGTGCTCTGTCTACAGTCTATCTATTTATTGGGACAGTCTTCATTTATTCCCACAGGGCGCACAGTTCAGGGACGACCCCTAATCTTGTCCTTATTTTCTTTATTTTTATTTTTATTTTATTTTATTTTTTGGTCTTTGTAGCCCCAGCTGCCCTGGAACTCTCTATGTAGACCAGGCTGGCCTTGAACTCACAGAGATCTGCTTGCCTCTGCCTCCCGAGTGCTGGGATTAAAGGCATGCGCCACCATGCCTGACTCATCCTCCTTATTTTCTTTCTTATCCTATAAGGTAAGAATCTGGAGACTCAAAGAGAATAGATTGATTAGCCCAAGGTCTTATGGCTGCAAAGGAGCCAATTGAACACTCCCATAAGGTGTGGATTTAGGGCTGAGTTTTCCATGCATTAATGAGGAGGCAGAAACATGACCGAGGTGACTCGATGCTTTCTGTGTGGGAGTCACCAGAACATGGTGGCCTGGCCAGAATTTAGAGAAAACATGGGAGAGAGAATAACATGATTTGGATACCAGGCAAGAATACTTTTAACTGCCAACCTAAGCCATGTCTCTTTCCTTGGGAAAATTGTCGCGGGGAGCTGGTACAGCCACAGAAAGGGGTATGGCAGTTTCCCTTAGCTTGGAAGTTCCACCAAAGAGCTGTGAGTTTTGTCAGAAACATCTGGATGGCCATGCTATCCTCTTTCTGCCATGGTCAGGCCAGGAAGCCTGTTTCTCACTCATGAGTTAAATAGAATTTCAACAACTGCTGGCCAAGAATCTCAAGGACACAGAGATTCCACTCTAGATGGTGGGCAGGAACCCTGGCCCTGGCAGGTTCAGACCCAGAGAGAGGACATGGCTCTGGCATAGAAGGAGTTGGCCACTGGGTTTGTAGAAGGAGCTGCCATAGGCTGTAGAAATGGGTCCATTCACAAAATAAATCAACTCCCCTCTACAAATGTGCCGGACATGGACTGCTTTCCAAGGGTGTAGCTTACTTGGCATAGGGTTGGGGAGTGGGCCCTGTAGTGTTCCATACAAAGAATACTTGCAGAAATTTCTACCCCCTGATTTCTTTGCAGGGCTGAGTGCCAAAAATAAGGTCTTTCTTGCTTTTCCAAGAGACAACAGTGGGTAGAAATTGTCACCTTTGACTCTGCCCTTAGCTCCCAGCCAATGGGAGAAGGGAGGGGATGGCAGAAATGCCAGAAGCTGTAATTGAGAAATACATCCTTCAGGGAGTCAGTAAGGCTTTCCATTTTAGAAGTTTACCTGTTCTTACTAACTGATCTTAGCAGGCACTGATATAAGAATCTTACAGACTGAAGGGAAAATGAAGGCCCTAAAGCTTGCGGTTTAAATATGCCGCCCTTGCAAGTAACTGTCAGTTATAACTGCATCTCACACAGCAACAGAGTTAGACCCACCCCCAGCCAACCAAGAATTTAGAGGTTGTTGCTAAGCTACAGCAAACGAAGTCAGAAGATGTAATTTAATGCAGTCAGTATTTAAAAGAGAAAAGCTTAAAGATACCTCCAAAAAAATATTTGGGGAGGTCTTTTTGAGACAGGGTCTCCCTTTTAGTCCCAGCTGGCCTGGAACTTGCTCTGTAGACTAGGCTGGCCTTGAACTCACAGAGATCCGCCTGCCTCTGCCTCCAAGTACTGGGATTAAAGGCATGCACCACCACGCCCGCAATATTAATATATTTTAAACAAGATTTAAAGAATGTTAATAGCACTCCTAAAACACAAGGAAATTCTATAAAGATTTTTTTTTTTTTTGGTCTTTTCGAGACAGGGTCTCCCTGTAGCCCCAGCTGGCCTGGAACTCACGCTGTAGACCAGGCTGGCCTTGAACTCTCACAAAGATCTGCCTGCCTCTGCCTCCCAAGTGCTAGGATTAAAAGCATGCACCACCACGCCTGGCTTACAAAGATTATTTTTAAAGTTCAATATTATACATCATGGTTCATCTTTTAACTGATTAGATTAGTTCAAAATGAACACTTGCACCAAGGCTGGGCATTGTGGCACACCCTTTAATCCCATCACTCAGGAGGCAAGCCAGGGCTATATACTGAAACCCTGTCAATAAATAAATAAATAAATAAATAAATAAATAAATAAAATAATTGCAGTCCCCTTTAGTGTATAACAGTGTGAAATGTAGTACAAGACAAACTTATGCTTATTTTTTATAATCTCATTCATTTGAATTTCTTACATTTCCTATTCTGGTCTATGAGCCACTACCATTTCATAAGCTATTTAATGTGCAAGGTTATGAGAATATAATCATGCAGTGAACTGGTATGAATAACAATTAATGTCTTTGTTTTGCTTTAATCAGTTCTTGTAGATGCCACGTGCTGCCAATATGGAAGGCTCACAGTCACTTCTCTGGCAATTGTGTCCACAGCAAGTACAGGGCTCTTAAAGTCAGCTTAAGTATCATTTCCAAGACCCTTGAATAGATGTAAGTCCTCCTTGATTCACTCTTGAATGGTCATGGATTGTCTGCAAATTTTTCAAAGAAATTGAGAATCCAGGAGCTGGAGAGATGGCTCAGTGGTTAGAGCACTGGTTGCTCTCAAGGACCAAAGCTCAGTTCCCAGCTAACATGGTGGCTAACAAGCATCCATAACTCCAGTTCCAGGGGATCTGACTCCCTCTTCTGACCTCTGCAGGCACTGCATGCATATGGTGCATTTACATACATGCAGGCAAAACATTCGTACACATGAAATAAAAAAACACATAAAGAAATTTTAAAACAAAACTGAGACTCCATAGAAATAGGACAGAAGAAATATCAGGACCCCAGGATTACTTAAATATGCTTGCCACATAAAAACAGGTAGACTCATTTTGTACTTCTCATTGGAGGTTAATCTATGATCAGGAATCTTCTTGTCATGTACTGATAAGGCCAAGAATAATTCAAAACTGAGCCACACATACCAATTAGTTTTGCGAGCTTCCTGTTACAAAGTATCATAGGCTTGGTGCTTAAATAGCAAGAATTCATTGTCTCAGAGTCGAGGAGGTTGAGAGAGCTGAGATCAAAGTATAGCTGGGCTGATTGCTCCTCAGGCCTCTCCTCCTGCCCTGTAGTCCCCATCTTCTTCCTGTCACATGGTCCTTCCTCTCTGCTTATCTGTGTCTGATCTCCTTTCCTAAAAACATTGGTCCTATGAGATTAAAGTCTCACAGAGGACAACAACCCAGAGTCCACCAACAATGGATGAAGTGCAGGAGCATCAGAATCTTCATGGAAAAACAAGAAATACAAACCTGGTCCAATTTAGTTCCAAAACTGGTAAATGTAACCAGAGGTGTTAGTAAGCTGGCAGAGTGGTTATCTTTAGGATACAGGATGGGAAGCAGGATGAAGGCTGGATGCTATTGCTGTGCTCCTCAGATCCCCTTTAGTACAAAACATGAGTCCTCCTGCCTACTGCACAAGGTAGCTGCTCACACCTCACGGATGTGCCTCAGTCCTTTGCCCAACGGGAGCATCTTGTCCGGGAAGTTATGCCTCCCTACTCAAAAGAGACTTTGGTGCCTAATTGGCACAGGGGTTCAAAATTCTGGCCCCTTTGCTTCAAGGTGGTTTGGACTCAGGATCAATTTTGTGTCATTGACTATCTGTTTTTTTTTTTTTTTTCAAGGTGGTTTGGACTCAGGATCAATTTTGTATCATTGACTATCTATTTTTGGAGGTCTTGGGGTGTGTGGCCGTGCTGGAAGAAGTGTGTCACTGGGGGCAGGCTTAGTGAGTTTTAACAAGACTCGTGGTCTACAGTTGCTCTCTCTCTCTCTGCTTCCTGTATTTTCTGTGAGATGTGATCCTCGGTTTGCTGCTCCAGATCCAGCCACCACGCCTCCCGCCACAATGGACTCTAATTCCCTGGAACCGCCAATCGTAAGCTCAAATAAACTCTTCCTTTTATAAGTTCCTTGGTCATGGTGCTTTATCACAGCAACAGAAAAGTGACTAATACAATTATTGGTACCAGGAGTGGGGTGTTGGCTGTGAAGAACCTGACCATGTGTATATTTGGAGAAGTGTGGAAGACTTTGGAACTTTGAGCTGGAAAGGCTGTTGACTATTGTAAGCAGAGCTTCAAGGGCCATTCTAGTGGAGGCCTGGAAGAAAGCATGGCTGCAAAAGATGTGGTTCCAACTGGGTGTGGTGGAGCACGCCTTTAATCCTAGCACTTGGAAGGCAGAGGCAGGAGGATCTTTGTGAGTTCAAGGCCAGCCTGGTCTATGGAGTGAGTTCCAGGACAGCTGGACTACAGGGAGACCCTGTCTTGAAAAGACCAAAAAAAAAAAAAAAAAAAAAAAAAAAAAAAAAAAAGATGTGGTTCCAGGGGAAAATAAAGACTTAGGCAGCAACTGGGATATTTTGATAAAGAGTCTGGCAGCAGTTTGCCCGCAGCCCAAATGCTTGCCTGATGCTAAGTTGAAAAGCAATAGACTGATGTCTTTGGCAGAGGATATTTCAAGACAGCCTAATGTAGAAATGGTGGCGTGGCTTTTAATGGTGAATATTGTGCAGATCTACAGTGAAGAAGAGCAGATGGGGCAGAGAGAAATGCAGAATGTACAGTTTAGATTTGATAACTGCACTCGGAAGATTAAAGGTGGTGCCAAGGCTTGTGAAGGAGAGTTTCCTTTTGATAAGGAGATTAAAGTGCTTAAGGAAGGGCCTGGAGATTTACAAGTAAACAAAAGAATCAGTACCTTCAGGGCAAGACCACACCCAGCTAATCCTCCAGCAAGTCCAGGGCAGAGAAAAATGGCAAATGTGGTTAAAGTAGGAGAGATTCCATCCCAAACTTGCAGCCAGATTCGGCAATTTCATTCACGTGGTGCTGGCTTTAGAGGCATGAAGTTTGCAAGAGTGAAGGGGTCATCAGTTCTTCCTCCACAGTTTCAGAGAGCTGCCAAGGTCAGGCAGAGTACAGCAGGGGCGTCCCTGAATAAAGAAGGCCCTAATGGGCCACTGCGTGAAGCTGTGAGTGTGAAGCCTGGTTGCCAGCAGAGACCCCAAGAAGACTTTCAAGATGCCAGACCTGTGAGATATTTGCCAAGGAGAGCTGCATACAGGGAGTGGTACCAGCCTAAGAAGGAGATGTATGTTGCAAGCAAAGCTGGAAGAGCTGAGCCATCTAAGCCCTTTGGAAGTCAAGTCCCAGAAGTTGCATGTGGAGCTACTGGACTTGGTGTTTGCCCTGCTGGTTTTCGGTCTTGTTTTGGAGCTTACAGTTAAGAGATTGGCCTGAGTCTCAGAAGAGACCTTGGACTGTAGACTTTTGAATGGCATTGAAACTGGTAAAGACTATGGGGACTTTTAAGGTTGGACTAAATGCATTTTGCATTTTATATGGTCAGGAGCCTATGGGGGCCAGGGAGTGGAATGCGGTGGTTTGGATGAGTGTCCCCCATAGGCTCTAGGTATTCAGACGTTTGTCTCCAGTTGGTGGCACTGTTTTTGGAGGTCTTGGGGTGTGTGGCCGTGCTGGAGGAAGTGTGTCACTGGGGGCAGGCTTAGTGAGTTTTAACAAGACTCGTGGTCTACAGTTGCTCTCCCTCTGCTTCCTGTGTTCTCTGCGAGATGTGATCCTCGGTTTGCTGCTCCAGATCCAGCCACCACGCCTCCCGCCACAATGGACTCTAATTCCCTGGAACTGCTAATCATAAGCTCAAATAAACTCTTCCTTTTATAAGTTCCTTAGTCATGGTGCTTTATCACAGCAACAGAAAAGTGACTAATACACTATCCAATCGGTAATTTTCCTCTATGACCACGTTCTTCAGCATTTCCCATGCTCTCAAGTGTTTCCTTATTCCACTCTTATTCTTCTGAGAACACTCTGCCTCATTGACCCCACCAAATAGTCCCAGCTTTAGGTGCTGCCTCCAGTGAACTAGCCTAAGACGAGCTGAGCACTGCTGGGGGTACCTTGAGGGAGGTATTGTCTTTGTAATGTTCTCTTTCATGGTCTGGTGAGAGTTGAATGGGTCTGTTAACTCCGTGATACATCATTAATAGAAGTGCTTATAACTGATGCACTTATTCTATGTTTATGCTATTTGTTCTAGTTTGCTTTTCAATTGCTGTGACAAAACACTCTGACTAATTCCATCTTGGGGAGGAAAGGGTTTATTTGGCTCACATCTTCTGGGTCACAGTTCATCACTGAGGGAGCCCAAGGTAGGAACTCAGGGCAGGAACATGGAGTGAACCACAGGCCATGGAGGAATGCTGCTTACTGGCTTGCTCCTCTAGCCCATGCCCAGCCTGCTTTCTTACACTGTACACAACAACCTGCCCTGGAGTGGCACCACCCATAGTGGGCTGGGCTTTTCCACATTGCTCAACAATCAAAACAGTGCTCCACAGACGTGGCCACAGGCCAGTCCAATGGAGCCAATTCCCCAACTGAGGCTCCCTCAACCCAGGTGTGTCAAGTTGACAGTAAAGCTATCCAGCACACTATTGTTCAATATTTTAAAATGTGACTTGAGAAGAAAAGGAAGAGTTAAATTGCTTTCCAACATCTTGAGTTGAGGACTGCCTCAGATTGGCAAGTATCTCATGATATTTTTAAGACTTTCTACATACTTCCTTAAGCATGTACTCATTAAACTCATGGACTGTGGAAGCTGTTTGCAGTAGTACTCCCACCTGCACTACCTCCCTCCCACATTGATTATGATAAACTAGATAATGCTTGTTTAAACAAAGTCTACTATGGGGGCACTGACAAAATGTAAATTCTTAATAGCTTACCACAAAAAAGGTGGGGTGTTTTTGCTTTTTTTTTTTTTGAGACAGGGTCTCCCTGTAGCCCCAGCTGGCCTGGAAATCACTCTGTAGACCAGGCTGGCCTGGAACTCACAGAGACCCATCTGCCTCTGCCTCCCAGGTGCTAGGATCAAAGGCATGCGCCACTGCCCCCGACTTAAAAGCTTATTTCTTGCCTTTAATCCTAGCACTTGGGAGGCAGAGGCAGGCGGATCTTTGTGAGTTCAAGGCCAGCCTGGTCTACAGAGTGAATTCCAAGACAGCTGGGGCTACAGGGAGACCCTGTCTCAAAAATAAAAGAAAAAGCTTATTTCTTACATAAACAAATTCTAATATTTGGGATACCCACTGGCTCCCCAACATCCTCGTACCCAACAGCAAGTAAGGCTTTGAAAATGTGACCTTCTATGTACTCAGAAGACATGCCATCTGCTTAGAAATCATATGATGATTGGAGCTGGATAGATGGCCTAGTGGTTAAGAGCACCGACTGCTCTTGCAGAGGACCCGGGTTTGATCCCCAGCACCCATGTGGCAGCTTAACTCCAGTTCCGGGGGAATCTGACACCCTCTTCTGACCTCCTCTGCATTGCACGATACGGGTGCACAAACCTACATGCAGACAATACATTCATACACATAAAAATGAAATTAAAAAAAGAAGAATTCACTATGATGCCTTCACCTGTTTTATATTTAGATTGTGCTTGGACTTCCTTTCTAGGTCAAGGGGAAGAGAGAATTCCCCACATATGCACACAATATAAACTCCACAAGAATATAGAAATTTGAAAATTTTTGACTTATCAATTAATCATGTATTTTTCATAGTTTCCATTTCAAATTTGAAAACCAATATTTTGTATTTATTTTTATTTTTATGTGTATAAATGCTTTGCCTGCCTGTATGTAAGTGCACCTGTGTCATCCAATTCCCATGGAGGCCAGAAAAGGGAGTCATTTATATAAATATCCCCTGGAACTGAAGTTATAGCTGGTTGTTAGCCACCATGTAGGTGCTAGGAATCGAACCCAGATCCTCTGCAAGAATAGCCAGTGTTCTTAACAGCTGAGCCATCTCTCTGGTCTAATTAATTTTGTAAGTGTGGCTTTACAATCAGAAAAATAACAATATAACAAATACAGTGGAAGGTTTCTAAAACAAAAAAGGAATCAGAAGGAACAATAATAGTTCCAGGTTTGATGAAGGCATTAATCTATACACATAAAAAGTTCAATGCACCAAGTAAAATAAAAACTAGGAGATCTGCACTTAAGCACATCATAGGCAAAATGTTGAAAGATAAAGAAAAAAGATCTTGGGAAATGACAAGTAAAAAATGACTTGTCACAGACAAGTCTCCAACAAGATCTAAGGCGCTGAGTCCCCATCAGAAATGAAAGAGGTCAGAAGACAGCAGGATGGTGTGGTTCAAAGTCCGGGGTAAATGCTGCTAACCACAAATCTTTTTGAAAGAGGAGGCTAAGCCAGGTGCAGTGGGGCACATCTATAACTCTAGCACTCAAGAGGCTGAGGCAGTAAGATTAAAGCTTCAGGGGGCTGGAGAGATGGCTCAGCGGTTAAGAGCACTGACTGCTCTTGCCGAGGACCCAGTTTCGATTCCCAGCACCCACATGGCCGATAAGAACTGTCTTTAACTCCAGTTCCAGGGGAATCCAACACCCTCTTCTGACTTCTGCAGCATTGTACAACACAGGTGCACCAACCTTCATGCAGACAGTACATTCATACACATTTTAAATATTAATTAATTTATTTATTAATTTATTAATTAAAAAAACTTCAAGGCCAGCCTGGGCAATATAGATCAAGACCTCAACTAAAATAAGGAAAAAAAAATTCAAGATGAAATGCAGATGTTCTAATATTAACAAAACTAAGATATTTCATGGCTGGTTAACTCACCTTACCAAAAAAATAAATAAATAAAAAATAAAGGAAGTTCCTTAGGCTATAAGGATGTGACACCAGGAAGGTTTTAAAGTGTGCGTACATGTGGATGCATGGACAGATACCTGCAGAAGCAAGAGACGTATGGCGTTGGATCCCTGGATCTACTACAGGCAGGCTGGGAACTGAACTCGGGTCCTCTGGCATAGAGAGTGTATACTCTTAACTGCTGAGAATCAAAGAGCTTCATGAAACAAGCTCACACAAGAAATAATGAAGTATAGTTCCATTAAGTGCTTTCCTATTTTTTTCTCTCAGATAACATAAAAGTAATTACAAAAATATCTATAAGGGGCTGGAGAGATGGCTCAGCAGTTAAAAGCACTGGCTGTTCTTACAGAGAACCAGAGTTCAGTTCCCACATGGAGGCTAAGAACAATCTGCAACTCCAGCCCCAGGTGATCTGACGCCCTCTTCTGCCTTCCATGGTTCACTTACATACACGCAGACAGAAAATTCATACACAAAGTTTTTTAAATTTTTTAAAGAATTTTGGGGGCTGGAGAGATAGCCTAATGGTTAAAAGCACCGACTGATCTTGCAGAGGACCCGGGTTCGATCCCCATCACCCACATGGCGGCTAAGAACTGTCTGTAACTCCAATTCCAGGAGAACTCCAGTTCCAGGGGAATCCGAGACCCTCTTCTGGCCTCCTCGGCATTGCACGACACCACAAACCTACATGCAGACAGTACATTCATACACATACAAAAATAAATTTAAAAAGATTTTTAAAAAAGAAACTTTAAAAAAAAAGAATTTTGAAATTTTTAAGGCTTAGCTGTTAAGAGCACTGGCTACTCCTGCAGAGGACTGGGTTCGATTCCAAGCACCTACATGGTAACAACCCTCTGTAGCTCCAGTTCCATGGGATCTGACACCCTCTTCTGATCTCCTCAGGCATTACACAACATGGGTGCACTGACACACATGCAGGCAGTACACTCATACACATAAAATAAAAAAATAAATGAAATATTTTTTACTCTTTTTTATTACTTTTTAAATTTTTTTTTTTTTTTTGGTCTTTTTGAGCCAGCGTCTCCCTGTAGCCCCAGCTGTCCTGGAACTTGCTCTGTAGACCAGGCTGGCCTTGAACTCACAGAGATCCACCTGCCTCTGCCTCCCGAGGACTAGGATTAAAGGCGTGCAACACAACACCCAGCAAATAAAATATTTTAAAATAAACACACTTTTTTAGATATCTACGAAATTGTAGTGTTAATCCTGTGGTAAATGTAACACACCCTGGCCTTGTCTGCAGGGGATAAGTTCCATGGTGCCACATGAAACTGAAGATTGTACCAAGCATATGTACATATTTTTCCCCTACACATATACACCTATGATAAAGTAAGTTTAGTCTGTAAATTATGTACAGTCAAGAGATTAACAATAGTAATAAGAATACACTGTAATAAAAAATATTCATTCTCTCTCTCTCTCTCTCTCTCTTGCTCTTCTCCCTCCCCCTCAGCATATCTTCTTGTACTGGGCTCATCTTTTTCTTCTTGGGATGATATGGATGCTGCTTAGGTGACCGTTCACAGCCGGTCTTTGGCATCTCCTCATCGCTGTGGGGCCATGCGCAGTGCTTACACACAGGCCCTGCAGTGCTGTGACAGATCATGTGAAAGCCTCCTGGACCACTAAGTGAGCCAGAGGGGTGCCCAGTATGGAGATGCTGGGGAGAGGGATGGTTTGTGTCCGAGGCAGGACGTGAAAGGGCAGTATGGAGTTAAAATGGTACTTTAGGAAAATATCTAAGGCAAAATGAGGTGAGAAAGGAGAAGCAAAAAGCAGTGCCGACATGAGACATTCCAAAAACAAAGAGGCAGATGTAAACCGAAAGGTCAGAGGCACCGAGAGACTGCTCCTCAAGATTTATTTAACCCCAGAGCAGGGCAGGTCTACAGAAGAGACGGCATTTCAGACCACAGGGAAAAGCAAGGAGACCTACTTTAACGCATTTGGGGAGGGGAGGAAGGTTGCATCTTAATACTGTGGAGAAGTGAAGAAATAATCTAAGGATTTGGGGGCTGTGTGGGGGAAGGGTACCTTAGGCATATTCGCCACATGGGCAGGGGATACGCCCCTGATGTCACTGCTAAATTCCTAGGCCTGTCATTCTTGAATCACCTAGGGAGTGGGCTTTACAAATTCAGATGGGCTGTCAACTCTGAGGACCAGCTAAGAAGGAGACAGACAGAGGGGAAGAAGGAGGGAGTGAGGTGTGGAAAAGGAAAGAGGTGGGAAGAGGAGGGGGCAGGGAGAGGGGGGGACAGAGGGACAGGGAGAAAGCTGCCCCCCTCTGGGATGCACTGTTTCTTCCCTAAGTCCAGGGCACCCAGGGAACCTGTCACAGACTCGCAGACATATTCCCGGTGTGGTATCTGCTAGAATCGAAGACTGCTGGTCTGGTAAGTCCCTAGTCAACCCTGACATAAACCAGACGCATCAACGGGAGGGTGAGTAGAAGGCCATCAGAAAGGGACAAGAAGGCCCTGACCAGGCTGGGGGTGTCTGGCTGTGAAGACTCCCTGAGGCTGTCTCACCCTTAGATTTCCTGCTTTATGGTCTGAGTGGTTGTCTTTGTTTTCTTAGACTTGTGCTGTTCTTGGGTAACATCTTTTTCCCAGAAATCTCACACACCCTCCCAATCTTCCCTTTCTTCTTGTTCCTGTTTCAGTTCCAGTCATCCTGAACTCTATCCTGAAGATGAGAAGCAGGAAGGGCTCCCTGCCCAACATGCAGAGGGCCCATGTTGAAACACTGGCTTTTCCATTGGGGAGAACTTTTTTGTCCTCTCCCCACCGTAACAGAGGCAGAAGGCACTCCCAAATCAGTGAACCTATCTGCCACTGAGAAGGAACTTACACAGCATGGGGAAGTGGAAATCGCATCTGATTGGTTGTTGACTGGCTCCGTTCTTCCCACAGGTCCAGTGGTTGACGTCCCTGCCTTACACAGATCCAGGAGGCCATTCTCCAGGTTCTGCTCTTCCGGGACTCAGATTCTGTGAACAGTCTGCCCCTGTCCTGAAAAGAATCTCACATAACAAATTTCAGAAACAGAATTTGCCATCTTGTGGCCCAGTTTTTGAAAGACTCATGGCTGGGGTTTTATTTACATCCTTTGCAAATAGCACTTCCTTTAATTTTTTGGATACAGGGTCTCCCTGTAGCCATAGCTGGCCTGGACCTCACTATGTGTTAAGGCTGGCCTTAATCTTACAGAGATCCATGTGCCTCTGCCTCCCAGTGCCAGGATTAAAGACATGGGCTGCCTTGCCTGGTGTACTTCCTTTCACTTCTAGCTATCCTTCCCACTCAAGCCAAATATTGGAATATGGGGGAGGGGGGTGGATCTTACTATGTAAGCCAAGTTATCTGAAACTCACAATCCTCCTGCCTCGGCCCCCTGAGTGCTGAAATTACAGGTGTGTGCCGCCACACTGGCTGCTCAAGCTAAATATTGAACAGCCTTCTTGCAACTGCTGTGACCACTCACTACTGTCTTGAGTACCAACACTCTCCAACAGGGAACAAAGTGAACCTTAATCCAGAGCTGGGACCTACAGGGATAAACACTGCTGTTTATCCTGCCATCTCCTCTGGAAGAGTCTAAGGCAAGGGCCATGAGCCAAGATTTCCAGCCCCTCTAGTGTTCCCTTATCACTCACCCTTGCAGAGAAGATTTGTGTGGGTTCAGACACAGCCTCCACCGATGAAGCACAGGTTGGCCTAAAATTGTCTAGAATAAACACATTGTTAACTGCCAGTCAGTAAGTGGCAGGAAGGGCACCAGGCCCACCCATCTAGTTGGGGCCTGAGAATCTCACCTACAGCCATCAAAAAGGATTTATCTTGGGGCTGGGAAGATAGCTCAATGGGTAGAATGCTTCACCTGCAACTGCAAGGCCCTGAGTTTAGACCCCTAGTACCCATGTAAAACACCACGAGACATGTGTACTGGGAAGGAGGAGAGAGGGGGTCCCAGGAGCTTGTTGGCCAGCCAGTGTACCCAGACTGGTGAGATCCAGATTCAGTAAGAAAGCCTATCTCAGCCGGGCGTGGTGGTGCACGCCTTTAATCCCAGCACTAGGGAGGCAGAAGCAGGCAGATCACTGAGTTCAAGGCCAGCCTGGTCTACAGAGCGCGAGCTCCAGGCCAGCTGGAACTAAAGGGAGACCCTGTCTCAAAAAGACCAAAAAAATAAAAAATAAAAATAAGACGGAAAGCAATAGCAGAAAATACTGATTGTCAATCTCTGGCCTGGAGTGCACTTTCGTGTGTGTGTGTGTGTGTGTGTGTGTGTGTGTGTGCGCACAAACCACTCAGACCTATCTGGCCTGACTCCTTCCAGATACTTCCTAGAAGAGCTGCTTGGTTTGACTCCTATGAAAACAGTGACCATTTATTGTGACCTCAGCTCTGTGCAGTTTGTCTGTCACATAGCACAATATACAAGATTATTTTCAAAACCTGTGCGAAGCACAGAGTGAAATTCCTCCCCCATCAATGTTACTGAAACACCAAGCCGGGCATGGCTACAGGTCAGCATGCGTCCCATTATTCCTTGCCAAGAGCTCTTCCGCTCCCTGGTTCTCATGAGTGCTTACGACAACTTGTCTGTACTGTTGGATTCTCATCATCCTCTACGATCGGGGGAGATAGCTGAATGTTTATCTTTGCAGCCGCCTGACTTCCCCCTCAGACGCCTGATCTACTCATACCTGAGAAAGCTACTTCCTGCGGATGTCCATCACAAGATGCTGATTGCTCATCCCCAGAGGACAGATTTGGTGACGGAAATGGTTAAATTCTCTACTGTGTGTTAGAAAGAAATATAACTTCCTGATTTTTTTAATATCTATATATTGTCTTATATTCTAAAAATAACTTGCTTTGAGAGAGAGAGAGAGAGAGAGAGAGAGAGAGAGAGAGAGATGTCAAGGCCATCTTTTGAAAGTTACTTTCCTGACTTTGAATCCCATTGTGCTAGGCATGTGGCAAGCCTTCCAAGTATAGAAACAACCAAACCCAGACCCCCCCACCTCAGTTCCTTGCAGGAGTACCTGCTGGTCTAAAGCCTGGAGGCTTCAAGAATGTTTCTGTGGTATTTTCCCAGAAGGTCTGCAGGAAGGGGTAAAGACCAGGAGTGAGGAGGGCTGGAGAGATGGCTCAGCACTCTGGGTACACTAGCTGTTCTTGAAGAGGACCTGGGTTCAGTTCCTAGCACCTACATGGTGATTCACAACTGTTCAGAACTCCAGTTCCATGGAAGACTCCCTCTTCTGTTCTCTGTAGGCATTGCACGACATGGGTGCACTTGCATACATGCAGACAATATACATTAAAAAAATTTTGAGCTGGGCCTGGTGGCACATGCCTTTAATCCTAGCACTCAAGAGGCAGAGGCAGGTGGATCTTTGTGAGTTCAAGGCCAGCCTGGTCTACAGAGTGAGTTCCAGGACAGCTGGGGCTACAGGGAGACCCTGTCTCAAAAAGACCAAAAAAAAAAATAAATTTGAACAAGGTGTTATGCCCTGAATCCAAAGCCCTTGAAGACCACTAGGAGACACTGATGCAAGGGCAGAGCATCTTTTTATTAACTAGCTTAAGCCAGGGCTGTTCCTGAACCTGGCACAGCAGGACTGGGAAGAGCCCCGAGGCTCCATACAAGCACTCAAATTTAAAGGGAAAGATCGCAAGCAGGGGTGTTCCAAGCCTTGGCGTTACAGGATTGGTGGGCTTGTATAACTCAGCAAAAATGCACACGGGGGTAGGCTGTGGGTTTGACGTGCTTGTAAGAGCCCTGAGGATGGGGTGTGAAAGGGGACAGGATTCATGGTATATTTCCCAGGATTGTTGGGTTGTCAAAGACATATAGTTCCTGGAATTGTTGGGTTGTGAGAACATATTTATCCGGCCTTTGGATTCACTACCTGCAACAGTTATTTCAAAAAAAAAAAACATGTCTATCCTGATCCCTACACAGTCTTCCTGCAGCTTGGGGGAAGATGCTTATCTGGTCCTGTAACAGTTATCTCAAAAGCCTGATCCCTACACAGTCTTCCTGCAGAACTTTTATGGTAGGTGGCAGTTCTCCCCTTTGTCTAGGATGGAGACTTTGGTATGGTCAGCAAAACAGGTTTTTAACTCGTTGCCCTTCAAAGGCTCAAGGAAGAAGAGAACTGAGGCCACAGGTGCTGGAGGGCTGGGGAGTACCAGATGGGGCCAGAGCCAAAGGGCACAATGTTAATGCCCCATCTTGGTGGAACCAGAAATCCACAGCATTTAAGCAAGGACCGTCCCGACCAGCCACCCCGTGACACATGGGTGAGCATGCCATGAAGGCCATGCCCAGTTCAGGCAAGCACAAGGGGCAACGAGCCTAGCCCAGTCCTGCAGGCCACCGATCTCCCTCCACCACTTCTGCTGCTTCCTCACTCCCAGGAAACCTCCACATGGAATGCACGTCCACATGGAATGCACATCCACATGGAATGCATGTCCACATGGAATGCACGTCCACATGGAATGCACGCCCACATGGAATGCACATCACATGGAATGCATGCCCACGTGGAATGCACATCCACATGGAATGCACGTCCACATGGAATGCACGCCCACATGGAATGCACGTCCACATGGAATGCATGTCCACCACTCTGGCTATAACCCTGACACTGATCACCATGAGCCAATGTTCTTGAATGGAAAAAATGCCACAAAATGGCTTTTCATTGGCAGCTAATTCAGGCCATGCCCTTCCCATCCCAGAATGGATGAGAGTTGTTTTGTTTTGTTTTGCTTTGCTTTGTTTGTTTTGTTTTCTTTGTTTTTTAATGATAATACTTAGAGATGTGGCAAGTGCCTCGACTTCCTGGGACACATTTCCACCTCCCCATCCACAGATTAGGGAGTAAGTCAAATCAGCTATCAAAACGCCCTTCCATTTCCAGTAATGCTAGGTTCTTTGTCCATCTTCTCAGACAACTTAGAAGGTGAGTTTAGAGATGGAAGGGCGAGGAATAGCAGGTCCTTAATGGTTTTCATTTCCATCTCCCTGTTGATTAGTGATGCTGAAAATTTCTTCATGTTCCTGCTGGTCATTTGTATGCTGTTTGTTTGTTATTTTGGGGGGCAGGGTCTTTTCGAGACAGGGTCTCCCTGTAGCCCCAGCTGTCCTGGAACTCACTCTGTAGACCAGGCTGACCTTGAACTCACAAAGATCCACCTGCCTCTACCTCCCAAGTGCTAGGATTAAAGGCGTGGGCCACCGTACCCAGCCTGTTATTGTTTTTAAGGATTTTTTTTATTTATGTGTATGTGTCCCTGTGTGGGTATCTGCACTCGAGTGCGGTGCCCACAGAGACCAGAAGAAGGCATCAGATCCCTGAAGCTGGAAATACAGGTAATTGTGAGCTGCTCAGTGTGGGTGCTGGGACTTGAACCTTGGTCCTCTAGAAGAGCAGCAAGTGTTCTTAACCACTAAGCCATCTTTCCAGGCCCTGTTTCCTTGTTTGTTTTTGTTTGTAAAGTGTTGTTCAGGTATTTTTATTATTATTATTATTATTATTTATAGACAGGTCTCCATGCTGGCCTCAAACATGTGATCCTCCTGCCTCAACCTATGAGGTGCTGGGATTACAGCTTTGTGCTGCCAAGCCCACCTCTTTGTCCAATTTTTACTTGAGTTATTTGTTTCTTTGTTAAGTTGAATTTATCATGTGTTGTATATTCTCTTGACATCAATAACTTTGGAGTTATGCTTTCCCTTTTCAGTCAGGCAGGGTCTTTTTATTGTTGTTGTTGTTGTTTACAGTTTTATTAATCTTTTCTGGGAACCACTTTCCCTTTTGCTATGAAGACCAAGCTGGCCTGGAACTCACAGACATCCACCTGCCCCTGCCATCTCTTTTTCTTTTTTTTTTAATTTTATTTATTTATTTTTTTATGTGTATGAATGTACTGTCTGCATGTAGGTCTGTGTACCCATGTCGTGCAATGCCGCAGAGGTCAGAAGAGGGTCTCGGATTCCCCTGGAACTGGAGTTCTCCTGGAATTGGAGTTACAGACGGTTCTCAGCCACCATGTGGGTGCTGGGGATCGAACCCACATGGGTCCTCTGCAAGAGCGGTCGGCGCTCTTAACCGCTAGGCCATCTCTCCAGCCCCTCTCTTTTTCTTTTTGAGACAGGGTCTTTCTGTAGTCCCAGATGGCCTAGAACTCACTATGTAGACCAGGCTGGCCTCAATCTCATAGAGATCCACCTGCCTCTGCCTCCCAAGTACTGGGTTAAAGGCATTCTCCACATTCTTCCTTAAGAAGCCTGGCTTCCCTTACCTTCTTAAGGAAGAATCATATCAATTTTAAATGTGCTTTTTTCTTAATTTTTTATTAAACTTTCATACATTTCATACAACAGTTGTTAATCAACTCTCCTGTCCCTCCCTCTCCCATCCATGCCTACACACACACACACACACACACACACACACACACACACACACTGGACCTCATGCACTCCACCATACATGTTTAGCCTTATCTAATCCAGCATTTGTACCCAGATGTCCTTTGGTGCAAACTCATCTACTGGAGTCTAGTCAGCCTACCTAGAGACTGTAAGTAAGGTCTAGTCCCTCTCACCCAGCAGTAATCGGTCTCCACCAGTTCCCAGCCCCCATTTCCCTGGCTCCGCTCCCAGCCCTTGTCCAATTGAGCTGGCCTGGGTCTTGTGCTCTACCATCACGGCAAGGTCATGTGTTCCCACATCCAGTGGCCTGAAAGCTTCTGTTTCCTTATGTGCATGGATAAGCCCTGGCTGTTACAGTCTTTATGCCCTCTCTTCCACAGTGGTTCCTGAGCTGTCATGGGTGAGGTTTAATATAGGAGTCCTATCCAAGGACACACTCTACAATCACTTCCTCTCTAAAACTTGGCCAGTTGTGGCTGTCTGTGTGCATCACACTCTGTTGTAAAAGGAAGCTTCCCTGGGTTGGGGGATGCACTAGTATTCTCTCTACTCCCTGTTCCCCTGTGTTGAACACCAGGAGCCTTAGGTATAGAGGTTGCACTACACACGTGTCACCTAGGACTTGGCATCTCTCAGACATGCATTCTGTGTGTGAACAGTTGTGGGACTCTTCGGTAGCCTCCATCTGTTGCAAAAGGAAGCTTCTTCAATGACTGGTGTACAGTATACTTGTCTCTGTGTTTCCTTATAATATAAATACTCAAGGTTATAAACTTCTACTGAGGACACAAATTCTAATGCACTGTGGGTTATTTCTTTTATTAGTTTATATTAATTATATAATAAGCTTTATTACAATATTTTCACACATATATATATTTGGGGGGTATTTTTGAGAGGTATATATATATATATTTGTGTGTGTGTGTGTGTGTGTGTGTGTGTGTGTGTGTGTGTGTGTGTGTGTTTTTCAAGACAGGGTCTCCCTGTAGCCCCAGCTGTCCTGGAACTCACATTGTAGACCAGGCTATCCTTGAACTCACAAAGATCTGCCTGCCTCTGCCTCCCGAGTGCTAGGATTAAAGGCGTGCGCCACCACGCGCGGCTCAAGACAGAAATATTTTATATTTGGATCATACCCACCACCTCTCACTGCTGCCCTCTGCTGTCCCCTCCGGCTCCCACTGCTCCCTGCCTCTTCCCTGCTAGTTGCTCTAACACTTTCGTGTAGATGATCCAGTGAGTTACATTAAGGTTGGCTACAGGAACGTGGGTGAAGCAGGGGTACCTTTCCTTAAGTGGCCACACTGCTGAAGAAAATGTTTCCCTCCCCCCACAATTAATCCCCAGGGTGGGGCCTGCTGGCAGGCCCAATCTGCTGTAGTTCTTGTGCGGGTATTCACAGAGTGCATGTCAGTCCCAAATGCAGTTTTTATTTTTTAAGTTTTACAATGTTTTTTAATTTTTTATGTGATATCAAGAATGTACTGTCTGCATGTAGGTTGGGCACCTGTGTTCGTGCAATGCCACAGAGGGTCATGAGAGGGTGTCAGATTCCCCTGGAACTGGAGTAAAGACAGTTCTTAGCTGCCATGTGGATGCTGGGTGGAGAACCCCAGGTCCTCTGCAAAGAGCAGTTGGCACTCTTTAACCACTAGAAACCTCTCTCACAGTTCCTAAAATATAGTAGTATTATTTGTCAGGTTGGGCTGGAGAGATGGCTCAGTGTTGGAGCACAACTAGCTCTCTTGTGAGGGTCTCTGGAGATTGATTCCCAGCACCCACATGGCAGCTAAGAACCGTCTTTAAGGCCAGGCGATGATGGTGGGCAAATTGGCTTTAATCATAGCACCAGGGGGTCAGAGGCAGGCCCGAACTCTGTGATTTTCAGGGCCAGCATGGCTCTATAGAAGTTCCAGGACAAGCTGGAGCTATAAGTGAGACCCTGTCGTCAAAAAAAAAAAAAAAAAAAAAAAAAAAAAAACCCTACACACACACACACACAAATCTTATAAGATATCACAGTATTTCAGGGTGTGGTGACAAACACCTTTAATATCAGCACTCAGGAGGCAGAGGCAGGTGGATCACTGTGAGTTCAAGGCCAGCCTGGTTTACATAGTGAGTTCCAGGACAGCTGGGGCTACAAGGAGACCCTGTGTCAAAAAAGAGAGGGGGGAAAAAAAACACAGTATCACAAAAATAGATGAGAGAGAAAAAATCTACAGAGAACTAATGTGAAGAAAAAAATGAAGAAACGTGGCCACAAACTAGGTGGGGAAAATCCACCTCCCTCCTTAAAAAATTTTTAAAAAAGCATGAAGCAGAATAACTGTAAGTTTATACTCCAAGTAGAATTAAACATCGTAAAACAAACATCTGATATGATAATAAATGCCCATACTGAGACCAGGGCAAAAAGATTGTGAGCTTTGAGCTTGAAGGCAGCCTGGGCTACATAGTGAATTCCAGTCCATACTACATAGTGAAACCCTCTCTTTAAAAGACAAATCTTTTAGAATATAATTCAAAGATATAAAAACCCACCTTAGGCTAGACATTTAAATATCAAGAGCAAAAATGAACAGAAAAGAGTTCACGGACCTCAGAAACGAAATGGAAGAAAAATAACAAAATTACCTTCTAACAGAAGAATAAGTCAGAAAATGACCAGTGCAAAATACACTCAAATGCAAATGTAATAAAGGCAGGAAAAGAGCCATGGAGGGCTTAAAAAAAAATAACACAAAGAGGGGAATGAACGGGCCAGACAGGAAAAAGAAAAACCAGAAGACAGACAAAGGGGAATAACATTCATGTTGAACATAGCTTAGCAATGGCTGAACTGATTTTCAAAACTACGACTAGGGCTGGAGAGATAGCCTAGCGGTTAAGAGCACCGACCGCTCTTGCAGAGGACCCAGGTTCGATCCCCAGCACCCACATGGCGGCCGAGAGCCGTCTGAAACTCCAATTCCAGGAGAACTCCAGTTCCAGGGGAGTCCGACACCCTCTTCTGACCTCCGCGGCATTGCATGTCACGGGTGCACAGACTTGCATGCAGACAATACATTCATACACATACGGAAATAAATAAAATTAAAAAAAAAAAAAAAACTACGACTAAAAGAAATTCCAGAATGCAGAGAAGATGGAGATTTCTCCATTGTAAGGGTTCATCGGAAACCTAAGAAAAGTAACCCAGGACAACCCAGGTTCAAGGTATGTGTAAGGTCCTTTTTTGTTTTTGTTTTTTGGATTTTTTTTTTTTTTTTGAGACAGGATCTCCCTTTAGTCCCAACTGGCCTGGAGCTTGCTATGTAGACCAGACTGGTCTTGAACTCAGAGATCTACCTGCCTCTGCCTCCTGAGTGCTGGGATTAAAGGCGTGCTCCACCACACCCAGTGATATATATAGTTTTTAATCACTTTTTTTTTTTTGTAATTTCACATCTAGGTGCTTTGCATATTGACCTCTCTCACCCTCCACTTCCCTACCTCCCACCCCATCTACCCTCCACCGTCTCTACAAGTTTCTCTCTGGGGTTCAGGTCTTTGTTTTGTGACCCCCCAAGATTCACCCAGCCCATCTGTGTGACTGTGGGTTTGAAGCTATCCATAGGAACCGGGTGAGCTCCAACTGAAGTCAAGATATATTTTTTTATTTTATTTATTTTTTTTTATGTGTATGAATGTACTTCTGCATGCAAGTCTGTGCACCCCTGTTGTGCAATACCACGGAGGTCAGAAGAGGGTCTCGAATTCCCCTGGAACTGGAGTTCTCTTGGAATTGGAGTTACAGACGGTTCTCAGCCACCATGTGGGTGCTGGGGATTGAACCCGGGTCCTCTGCAAGAGCGGTCGGCGCTCTTAACCACTAGGCCATCTCTCCAGCCCAAGTCTGACTTTTTATAACCTTTCAGGAGTAGCAGGAAGTTTCACATCAGATTATTTAATTCAGGATGATATACGTGACAAGATGTATGGAAAAGCTAGGTACAGTAACTTGAAAGCTGCCAACTGACAGCACAGAGCCAGCACTACGGGGAGGCATGGCCTGATTCAGTCTCCCCAAGTGCAGGTTCTCGTTCTAACATTCTCCACAGTATTAATAGCTGGGAGGCATTGAGGATATGAAGTAACCATGCCAAGGCCTCAGTTTCCTCCTGGGAAAGACAGCATCCACCCCAGAGGATAAGGTCATGTGGGATTACAGGATGCAACAATTTCAGGGATGATTCTGGAAGGCAGCAAGCACTCAGGAAGTATTTACTGTTGTTTGTTCCAGGAGGCTAGAGTTCCAAATTCCTTCTGTGGACACTTCATTGTTATCAGGAAATGTTTTAATTTCTAGATAAAGAAGCCGCGATTATCCTGTTCCCATGTTTGGCCTCTCCCCAACACACACACACACACACACACACACACACACACACTCACACTCTCCCAGCATGCCCAAGCCTCTAGTGGAAGCCTCTTCCATCCTGCCTTCCTGGTACCTCCTTCCCATCCTCCAAACAGAAGAATGCATTTTTAGGAAAAGATTAAGGGAGAAGAAGGGGAAATCTGGAGTCCAGAATCTCCTGAGCTGCTTAGCGACCTCGCTCCTGATTTATTAGCCTTCCAGTGTCTGCTCCTCAGATAAGGAGCTGCCAGCCTCTCCCGACGCAGATTCAGGGCATGCCTGGAATTGGAGGGGCCCTGGATCCCCTTCTGACCTGGCTACTGACCCCTACAGCAGGTGCTTAGATCTCAGAAAGAATTCACCTCAGTTCTCATGGACCTTCTGTTATGCTTGTTGCTTTATTCTTTTACTCCTTTAAAGAGAAAAGCTATGAGTGATCTCCTTCAGGAACCTCTGCAATTGCACATATGTCCTCCAGGACTCACCAAAGGGTTTTTTTGACTGTTTGTTTGTTTGTTTGTTTGTTTTTTCTCTTTTTTTGAAACAGGGTCTCCAGTCCCAGCTGGCTTGGAGCTTGCTATTTAGACCAGGCTGGCCTTGAACTCACAGAGATCCACCTCCCTCTGCCTCCAGAGTGCTGAGATTAAAGGGGTGTGTCACCAAGCCCATAGCTTTGTGAGATGGAGTCTCATGTAGCCCAGGCTAGCCTTGAACTCCTAATCTTCCTACCTGAGCCTCTCAAGATTTAGAATTAAGAGTGTGCTGGGTTAAAGGCTTTTGCCACCAGCTGGGCATGATGGCAAAAGCCTTTAATCCCAGTACTTGGGAGCAGAAGCAGGTGACTCTCTCTGAGTTCAAGGCCAGCCTATCTACATACTGAGTTCCAGGCCAGCTGGGGCTACAAGGAGACCCTGTCTCAAAAAGACAAAAAAAAAAAAGTGCTACCATACCTCCTGTAATCTCTCTCTCTCTCTCTCTCTCTCTCTCTCTCTCTCTCTCTCTCTCTCTCTCCCCTCCTCCCTCTCTCTAATAGATTCTATTTATTTTATTTTGTGTGTATATAAGTATTTTGCCTGCATGTACATAAGTGCACCATGTATGTGCCTGGTGAAGCTTCTGGCAGAGCCTGGCTCAGGGTAAGCTCAGAAGACTTCAGCAGAAATATCCCGGATGAGATGGGGTGTAGTGTGGTGGTAGAGCACTTGCTTAGTGTACTTGAGACCCTAGGTTCAATCCCCAGCAGTTACAAAGAGGGAGAGATGGGGATAAGAAGAAAAAGAGAAAGGGGGAGGGAGGAAGAGGAGGAGAGTCGTTCTGTCCTATGTCCTGCTTTCGGACCATATTTCACATAGTGGAAGAACCAAAGAAATGCCCTGGGGAGCATCAGAAGCAAGGTGCACAATCACGTCACTCCCAAGAAGATGCTGTCTGTGCTGAATAGCTTCAACTTGACACACTTGGGTAGAGGGAACTTCAACTGGAGAATTTACTCTGTCAAATCAACTGTGGACATGTCTTTAAGCCATTTTCTTGATTGTTGAGTGATATGGGAGGGTTGAGTCCTGAGCAAGTAGTCCTGGGTCGCATAAGAAGTCGGTCTGAGCATGCGCCAGAACAGCAAGCCAGTAAGCAGTGTTCCTCCGTGGTCTCTGCTTCGGGTCCTGCCTCCAGGTTCCTGCCTTGAGTTCCTGCCTGGCTTCCTTTAACGGTGAACTATAATCAGAATGTATAAGCCAAATAAATCCTTTCCTCCCAGGTTGCTGTTGGTCATAGCATTTTATCACAGCAAAATAAACCAGACTAGGACAGCACTTCCAGCAGAGTCTGAGCTTCATGCCTTGTCACTGCTAAGGACAGAGAAAGGCAAAATCAGAAAGCCTGACTGTGGAAAGCAGGGCTATCTCCTGGGTTCTGGTGGCCAGGCTGGTAGATCCTTACCATGGTTCTGGCACCCAGGTCCCCAAAGCCTTAGTTTTCACTTTGCCAGTGAGTATAGTTTGTGTGCAACTTCTCAGATAAAACAGCCACGGAGAATTCCAGGCAGAAGAAAGGTGCTCCCTGAAAGGATGGCAAAAATGGCTGAGTGCCAGCATCATGCAGACCCCGCCTACCCACTGGGAAAACTGATGCCGACCCAGGTGTGGTGGTATATGCCTTTAATCACAGCACTCGGGAGGCAGAAGTAGGTGGATCTCTGTGAGATCAAGACCAGCATGATCTACATGAGTTCCAGGCCACCTGAGACTACAGAGAGACCCTGCCTTAAAAAAAAACTGACGCTGAAATATCCCAGTCCCAGGCTCTCTGGAACCTCTGAAAGGCAGTTGGTATCAGGGGCATCAGCGGCACTGTGACTGGCTTTTCCTTTCACCTCCATCTTCCTGGACAGTTCCTTTTGTTGCTGCTGCTGCTGCTGCTGCTGTTGTTAATTTTTTTAATTTTCTGTGTTTTGCCTACATGCATGCAAGTGTACCATGTGTGTACAGTGCCCATGGAGACCAGAAGAGGGCATTGGATTCCCTGGAACTGGGGTTACAGATGATTGTGGGCCACCAGGCGGATGCTGAGAACTGAACCCGAGTCCTCTAGCGCTCTTAACCATGAAGCCATCTCTCCAGCCCCTTGGGCGGTTCCTTGATTAACACTGGAATTCCCCCTAAACCTATTGTCCTGGGGAGGCCTTCCCAACCCTCCCTGCTCTGCCTGGTCTTTTCCACACACTAGACTGGATCTTTCAGCCACATTTCAATTGACCAAATCCTAATTTAACAGATCTTTAAATAAAAGAACAGGCAGCTGTTTTCACCTGCCTCTCTGGTTGTCACGCTGGCCACTCCCTGCATTTTAGGAGAACAGTCACAACTGCAGAGCCCATAGCACTAATCTCACTTCCCTCCACTATTTCCGTCCAGTACAGATCTTCTCTTCCCTCAGAGATGGCAGCCTCACCGTGGTGTCTCAGGGCTGGCAACCCAGGGTCAGTGTGGAAGGTCTGGCTGTGTCCACCCACAGCTGACAAAGCAAATGTCACCAGGGGCAGTGGCCAGAGATTATTAACCCTGTGCTGGAAGGAAAGGGACCTTCTCTGCAATGACTGTCTGCTTTTCCTTACCAGGAGCTCATGGATGTCCCAGGAAAAAACTGGTGTTAGAGAGGATGTCACCTGTCCTCTACCCCACCTATAGGGAGAGGGAGAGCTCTTTTCCCAAATCCCTCCAGATCCTTCACCTCTGCCATGCGAGCCCCTCGTGCATCCCATGTTCTGAACATAGCCTTTCTGGGGTTGCTCACTGACTTCTATAAACTGAGCAGGAGTCTCTGCCAGCCACCTCACTCCTCTGCACCCCCTAGACTGTTCCAGCCCCAGAACCGCCAGCCCATCCCTGCTATCCATCTCAGCACATACTTTCTAGAACCTTCTTCAGAACATTCAATGAGGGCACAGTTTATCCTCTGAGCAAGGCTCTGCAGCCAAGGCCATCTGTCCTAGACAGCATCAAAAAGGATAAGAATGTCGGAACACCTGGCTCTTGGGAGGTGGGGACAAGGGGCACTTCTCTCTAGGACTTCCCACAGCACTTTAGCATCTGTGACACTGAGCTGGGAGTAGGGGTGGACATCACTGGAGACCCACACATTGTGGCTGGGGGCTGGCAGGGAGCCTTGTTAGGGGCAGCTGTATCTCAGGTGCTGCAGAGTCTCCGTCCTTATGCATACCTGGCACATTTTCTTTAATAAATGTTTCTTCACTTACAGTGCCATCAAGATAATTCCAAGAGATTTTAAGTGCTTTCATTTATTTGTGTATGTATTTTGTTGTTGTTGTTGTTTGGTCTGAGACAGGGTCTCCCTATAGTAGCCCCAGCTGGCCTGGAACTCTCTATGTGGACCAGACTGGCCTTGAATTCACAGAGATCCACCTGGTCTGCCTCCCAAGTGCTGGATTAAAGTCGTCCACTGCCTGGTTTTTCATCTGTATTTTATGAGTGATGTCTGTTATAACTGTTTGGCCCACATCATTTTGTTTCTATATCAATTTGGAAATTGAAGCTCTGGTGTTTTATGTTCTGTGTTTTTAATTCTATTTAAGACTTATTGTTATTTATGTGTATGAGTGTTTTGCCACTATGTTAAGTGAGCCTTGTATGCAATCCCCATTGAGAACACAAGAGGCCAGAAGGCATATCTTCCCAATAAGGTAAAAGGGACCCAGGAGTTGATATGTGCTTTTTATGTGTTTATGTTCACCCATGACTCTCAATTCAGCCACGCAAAAGTCTTGGCTGAACAAAGTGATTAAAAATACTCCAACTGGGGCTGGAGAGATGGCCTAGTGGTTAAGAGCACCTACTGCTCTTGCAGAGGACCCGGGTTCAATCCCCAGCACCCACATGGCAGCTGAGAACCGTCTGTAACTCCAATTCCAGAACTCCAGTTCCAGGGGAATCTGACACCCTCTTCTGACCTCCTTGGCATTGCATGACACAGGTGCACAAACCTACACGCAGACAGTATATTCATACACATAAAAAAATAAATAAAATTTTAAAAATATATTTAAAAAATACTCCAACCACAGCAAAATCTGTAGTCAAATGTAAAGAGACTTTTTTTTAGACAAGGAAGCTCCCAGAATGCACTCTACCTATTCCCACTTCTCACACACAGACACATACACTCATACATGTACATTCCCTATGTGAGCCTGGTACTCTGAACTCTAGTACTCTGGGAAAACACATGAACAGGAGAAAACGAGGAGGACGAATAGGTCACAGGAGTAGATGCAGGCCAGGTGAGCTGTGGCCCAGGGGGTCTCTGCCTTCAGACTTCTCTGCCAAAGGAACTAACCTCTACTTATTCCTCTTCTCCTTCCCTCCTCAGGGACTCTCACAAGTGAGAACTCTGACCACTTAGCTCCAAGAGAGGAGGCCTCAGTATTAACTGGAGAGATGAGGATGGAGAGAAGAGACCAAAAGTTTTGGGGGGATGCGGGGAGAGTAGCTCCAAGATCACACCTGCTTGGGAAGAACCTGGGTCTGGGAACCTAGGAGGTAGGTGTAGGCACGTCCCCCAGAGAAAAGGCATGGGGTTCCTTCAGTGCATTTCAAGCTACATCCAGGGGTGTTCAAAGAAGTGGGGCAAGGTAGACAGGGGGGCAGTGCTGTGCCCTCCACTAACCCTCCCAGGATACCATGTGAGAATGGGCCACCACATCAAATGTTTGACTGTGTATGAACCAGGTCTGATACCTGCGGGCATCTGACCACCCAGGCCCCACACAGCTGCCCCATCTAGTAGATGGCACCTTATCTCAGAGATGCCACTCAGGTAGCAAGTAGTATCCCAGGAGCCACCCAGCTGGTTCACATTCAGATGCTGATCTTCCACACCCTGGTCTTCTTCAGAAACATGGAATGGCCTCAGATCTTGTCCCATGCTATCCCCATGATAGGCTCAGTCATGGACCCCTACCTATAGCCCCATGGTATCCATCAAAAAGTCTTCAGGACCAGGACCTGGCCATAACAGGGGGACAGAGCCTCCAAGACACAGGAGCTCCCAGGTCTTCCCAGCCCCCACCCTACCCAGAGAACATTGAGGTCAGCAGCCCATACCCAATAATGCAGGTCCATAATGCCCATACCCAATAATGCAGGTCCATAATGCCCGTACCCAATAATGCAGGTCCATATGCCCATATCCAATAATGCAGGTCCATAATGCCCATATCCAATAATGCAGGTCCATAATGCCCATACCCAATAATGCAGGTCCATAATGCCCGTACCCAATAATGCAGGTCCATATGCCTGTACCCAGTGATGCTTGTGCACAGGGGAGGCCTGGAGACAGTGCAGATCCACCTGCTGTCCAAGACTCGGGACCAGTCTGCATGGCCATATCTGGCCAGGGCCTGCCTTCCCCACGGACCCCACAGACAAAAGCCCTGGCAAAACCAGAAAAAGTCTAGAGAGGTGAAAATGGGGCTCAAGTGGAACAGCAACTCCCTCTTCTGCTGTACCACAGTCCCCTAGGGTACTGCTTGGAATACCAGAGTACATGTTAAATGAATATAGGGAAGTCATGAGTCCTAAGAGACTCCCCAACTCCCCCACTAATACCTTAAAATAAAACAAGAAATACCAGGTATAGGGAGACTCTTTACTCAGAGAAAGGACAGACAGCAGCAGACAAAGCACTTGAACATGCAGACTCCACCCAGAGTGCCTTGCTCCCAGGGAGCCCTGTTAAGAAGAAGCCCAGACCCTACCTGCAGGGTAGGTCCCTATTGGTTACAGAATCATGGTGGAACAGACAGAAGACAGGCAGGTCTATAGGTCTACACATGGATCCTGATGACCGTAGTCTGCCCCTCATTCCCCAGTCCTCAAGCTGTCCTTCATGGTGTCTCCATCAGGAGGGCTCAGAGTTCCACATCTTTCAGAAGACCTGGGCTGCCCTCTGTCCTTGGGTATGGCAGGGGTCAGGGTCAGAGCTAGAGATGGATCAGGGCCTGGGGTTGGGGTGATGCTGGATAGGACTCTAGGGAGAAATGGCTAAAGACTGGAGAGCTCAGCCTGGGGAGTACAGGACTCAGAAGCAGATGACTCCCAATGCCGGGCACACAGTCTGGGCCTTGTCACTTTCTCCTAGTAGCCCAAGGAAGACTGAATCACTTGTATGGGCAGCCCAAGCCCCGGCCAGACAGTAGGCCAGAGAGCAGGGGCTATGTCAGCCTGGGCAGAGAGGACTCTTCCATGACTAGGTGGGAGGTGGCCACAGCCATGACGAGGTGTGCTAGGGCCCACCAGCTCTTGCAGCCTTGAGGAACTTTCTCCCAGCTTGCCAGGCATGGCCGTCCATCTGGCGGGCCCTCACAGCAGCTGGTCAGTACGTTTGCTGCGCCACACCACCAAGCCAGCCATGGCCAGCGTCAGCAAGACAGGCACTGCAATCAGCGGAATGAGCACTTCATCCGGAGGATCTTCCCAGTGGGCCCTGTCCACAGTGCAGTTGGAAAAGAACTGCCTGTGGATGCCAGTGATGAAGCTCTGGGCCAGCGGGTTGGGCCAGTAACAGCCCACAATGTTGGTCTCCACCTCGGTGCAATTAGTGAAGCTCTCATAGTACCTGCGGAGGCAGAAGGTGAGACTCGAACACTCCCAGGACCCTCTCACATCTCCCCAACCTGGGGCCCAGGCGGATGGGCAGGGAGTGATCTAGATTCAGTCTCACTTGTCCATCCACCCAAAATGTTCCCTTAGAAGTCACTTCCAAGCCCATGTAACATCCTTCCAAATGAGTCATCTATACATGTGGCCTTCTCCCCACATCCTTCACCCACGTCTATGACTATGGCCTGTCCCCTTGAAGCTATGAGCTCCCAAGGCCCGTAATGTCTGCTAAGCAACCAACCTCCCCAACACCATATGGGTTTTTCTAGAAGACATACCAACCCCTGTTTCTCCAGAGCCCAGGTCCGCAGCAACACAGGCCTGTAAGAATCTCGTTATCAGGGGTACCCTAAAGGCCCAGGAAGAGTCTGCCTGGGGCCAGGGCCAGGTATTTCCCACCCAAATCAATCTACTCTCCTCTATCATGTAGTGGCTGGAATTCCAGGCCTGTGAGCTCCAGGCCTCCACGTCTCTGTCTCCTACTATAAAGTTGCCTCTCTGCCCCATCTGACATGAGGAAAGCTATCAACAGACCTCTTGTGATAGGCTTCATCTGTCCAAGCAGGCTTTAGTTGGTCCTATAGGCTGACAAAGGGCTATAGCTACCAGGACCCAGGATCCGTGAAACATACAGATTCCTAGTAGCTCCCCAGCCTGAAAAGCCTGTAGAAATGGTGAACTCACTCAGTGTGGTGGTGCCCGCCTTTAATCTCAGCACTCAGGAGACAGAGGCAGGTGGAGCTCTGTGAATTCAAGGCCAGCCTAGTCTACATAGTGAGTTCCAAGGCAGCCAGGGAGACCCTGTCTCAAAAAAAAAAAAAAAAACAGAAATAGTGACCTCCCTATTACTGTGGTCTGCAAGACTGACGCCATCTATGAGGCTCTGAAGAAAGCTGCCCAAGGTCAACAGCTCTGCTGAGGATAGCACTGTCCCAGGCCAAATACCAGAGGAGGATCTTGGCCCTGTCTGTCTATGGGGTACAGCCAGGGGCACACCTCCTTCTTCCTGTGCTATTCCAGGAAGGAAAAGAGGTCCTCCTCCATCAACAGGAAGGAGCTATTTCCTGCAAGTAGCTTCAGAGCCTCATCTCATCTGGATTTCCGGAAGTATCAGAATAAGGACGAAAATGAGAGGTCCTGTCTATCTCGGGCCCAGGTACTCCTGTGTCCACTCCTCCTGGGCAGGGTCCTAAAGCCCAGGCAGTCACTCAGCCAGACTCTGGACTCACTCCAGGCTGGTTCTCAGAGCCCAAGTCATACACCTGTCGCTTCCCAGGTAACCTTTACAATGAAGAGCCAGAAGTGAAAAGACCTGGAATCCTTGTCCAGACCCATAGCCCCTACTGGGCTCCAACCCTGGTACAAGCCCAGGCTCTCAGGGTATCTGGGACAGGGAACCATCTAACACCCCTGGAAAACCTTTGTCTCTATGTGTGTGGAGAACCACTCGCAGCAACCCCAAGCTTTCAAGGCCTTTCCACTAAACTGCCCAAAAACACCGCCCACAATAACCATCCCCACAGTTCTATGAAGCTAAGTCAGCCAGACCCCAGGAAGGACCTGCTGCCCAGGGCAGTGTGTGGGCAAAGCTAGGTGGGACTACAGAGGTCTTCAAGTGACTGAGTGGAGATGTGGGGAGGGCCAGGGATAAACCTGGGCAGAGTGTGAGCAGCAGCGTGGCTGGTCTCGTGCTCAGCAAGGCACTCACACGATGAACTCGGACAGGTTGCACCACTTCCAGACGTCCACCTTGTGCATCATGTCAGCGAAGGCCTTCCCACAGCGGGGCAGCCTCTCCAGCATCCCTGTCTCATTGCAGCCGCACACTCGAGCACACCCACCTCGAGAGAGAAACGACAGTGAGAAGGGGGACAGTGGGGGACGCTAGTGAGCACAGACCTTCCTGCTGATGATTCTTCTTCAACCCTGACCTTGGGGCAAGACAAAGTCTCCACTTCACTGTAGCAGCAAAACAGCGAAGGAGCTGAAGTGAAGCCCTGGGCTGAGTCCTCGGGAGAGGGCAGAGGTCCCCAGAACATCCAGAAGAGCCTCCAGATCCAATACAGGGTCCCGGGTTGCCCGTAGTAATCCTGACAAGGGCTTGCAGGCCTCAGGCCCATCCATAGCCCACAGAGCTGCAGCAGAGGACTGTGAGCTGGATATGGACCTCCCAGGCCTGTGATGCCCTGCTCAGGTCTGGAAGGCTTGAGGCTGAGGCCCTACAGGGAGGCCTGAGAGAGTCAGTCCACGGGAACTCTCAGGCCTGACACTGCCCATCACTGCAGGATTTCACCATACCATCTCCTCCACCCAACACCTTCACTCCACATGTGTGTTCTTGGGGGAACCAGGAATGTCCTGCCTCCCACCAAGCAAGGCCCTCTTGTTCTCCAAGGCCCACTCCACTCCATGGCCCTCCCACTCCATGCTGAAACAGCAACCCTGCTCTGAAGGTCCTTCACCCAGCCCCTGCTTTGCCTATCATAATATAATCAAGCACAGCTCTGTGTGGCTTGGCTGGTGGGTATCTGGAGCCCTGCCAACTGTACACTGGTGAGTATAACCCTGCTGTATCCCAGAGTGTGTGTGTGTGTGTGTGTGTGGTCTCATGCTCAGCAAGGTACTCACACAATGAACTTGGACAGGTTGCACCACTTCCAGATGTCCACCTTGTGCATGATGTTTAGAAGAGATGTGCAGACTTGCTGTCTATATCCATGTGTTTGTATTTGCATGCATATGCGTGTGCATGTGTGTCCACATGTGTGATGTTTAGAGAAGATGCACAATACTGCTGTCTATGTCCCTATGTGTGTGTGTACATGTGTGATGTGTAGGTACACAGCCTTTCTGTCTATGTCCATGTGTTTATATTTCTGTGTGTGATATGTTCTGAAAAGTGTACAACCTGCTGTCTACATCCTGCCATGTGGTATATGGTCCTGCTTTCTGTGCCCTAGAAGCCTGTGCAGGGCTGGAAGACAGGATAGAAGTTCCTGCTTGGACTGAAATAGACTCAACCCTCACCCAAGTCTCACCAATTACCAACTCAGCCTCCTTTACCCCCTCTCTCAACAAGGCAAATGTCTACAAGGCTCTTGAGCTATGCTCTGAGCAGCCATGTTCATGGAGTTCTTATTGTAGTTGGAGGTAAATGTTCATAGGCTTCCCTCACTTAGCAAAGACCAGCGGAGGTAACCAGTGCATGCTGTACTCCAAGGCAGCTGCAAGAGTGCCAGAGTCCCTAGCCGGGCGTGGTAGCGCACGCCTTTAATCCTAGCACTTGGGAGGCAGAGGCAGGCGGATCTTTGTGAGTTCAAGGCCAGCCTGGTCTACAGAGTGAGTTCCAGGACAGCTGGGGCTACAGGGAGACCCTGTCTCGAAAACTCAAAAAAAAAAAAAGAAAAAAAAAAAAAGAGTGCCAGACGTGCCCCTCCCGGAGTCCCACCTCTCCCACCTGCCCTACGCACCTCACCCTGGGCACTGGAGATGCTAACTAAACTTTGTGTCCAGACCCAACTACCTGCTGGGGCGGTAGCCCAACATCAGATTGCAGAAGGGAGGTCATAATCCTCAAACAGGAGGCCCCAGGAACCCCTATTTTCATAGACAAGAGCCCGAGGCCAAGGGAGGGTTGAAGTATTGGGCTCAGCCTATCCTTACCTATGGTAGGAAGCCTAAGGGCCTGGCTTAGACCACACAATATGCTTCTAGGAGACAGAAAGGTAATAAGAACAAGTAAGGTGAAACTCTGCAGGGTGAGCAGAAACGAGACCCTCAGGCACCCACAGTAGCATTTATCTGGTGAAGGGCCATGTGGTGGTTTGATTGAGAAGTGTCCTCGGTAGGCTCCAAGTCTTTGAACATTTGGCCCCAGTAGGTGGTGCTGTTTGTGGAGATTTAAGAAGTGTGGTTTTGCAGAAGGAAGTCCATCACTGGAGATGGGCCTCAAGAAGGCATGGCCTGGCCTTTTCCAGTTTCTCTCTCTGCTTCTAGGCCTGCTCAATGATGTGGACGCTCAGCTTCCTGCTGCTCCACCTGCTCCTGCTAAGCCTCTCTGCCATGACGGACTCTTATCCCCCTGGGATTATAGACATGCTATAATTAACTATAAATTTGAAGTGCATCTCAATAGGCTCAAATGTATATGTTATATAGAAACTACTAGTAAAATTATTTTTAAGTTTTTTTTTTTTATTTTTTTTTCTTTTTTTGGTATTTTGAGGCAGGGTCTCCCTTTTAGTACCAGCTGTCCTGTCCTGGAGCTCAGCTGTAGAGATCAGGCTGGCCTTGACCACAGAGAGTCCACCCCCCCCCGCCTCTCCTCCCGAGTGCTGGGATTAAAGGTGTGCACCACCACACCCCGCTCTCTATTAAAATAACTTTTTTTTTTTATTTATGTGTATGAACGTACTGTCTGCATGTAGGTTTGTGCACCCTGTCGTGGCAATGCCGACAGGGTCAGAAGAGGGTGTCGGATTCCCCTGGAACTGGAGTTCTCTCTGGGAGAAAAACATATATGGAGTTACAGACAGTTCTCAGCCACCATGTGGGTGCTGGGGATCAAACCCAGGTCCCCTCTCCAAGAGCGGTCAGCGCTCTTAACCCGGCTAGGCCATCTCTCCAGGCCATAAATAACGTTTAAAAAGTCAATGAAGCCAGGCGTGGTGGTGTACGCCTTTAATCCCTAGCACTTGGGAGGCAGAGGCAGGTGGATCTTTGTGAGTTCAAGGCCAGCCTGGCTGACAGAGTGAGTTCCAGGACAGGGGGGGCTACAGGGAGACCTGTCTCGAAAAAGACCAAAAAAAAAAAAAAAAAAAAAAAAAAAAGTACAATGAAAAAATCATTAAAGAAAGTTAAATGTTACCTTAGATAAGATTCACTTAATACAAAAGAGATTAATAGAGAAAATGAACTCACTATGTAGACTAGTTGTGCTCCTAACCAGAGGTAGGAAGATCCTCCCTACCTCTGCCTCCCAGGTGCTGGGATCAAAGGTATGATTCACTTGCTTTGTTAAGTTTTGTTTTGTTCAAGACAGGGTCTCACTATGTAGCCTTGGCTGGCATGGAACTCCCTTTATAGACCAGGTTGGCCTCAATCGCACAGAGGCCAGTGCTAAGATTAAAGGCATGTGCCCTTTAAAGCAGGTTTTAATGCCAGGCCTGAAGAAGGCCAAGAGCTTGGACGAAAGATAGTCTTAAGTCTACTCTGTAAGATTTACAGTTTAAAAGTATACTTAAAAATAACAATATATTGCCGGGGGTGTGCGCACACCTTTAATCCCAGCACGTGGAGGCAGAGGCAGGCGATCTTTGTGAGTTCAAGGCCACCTGGTCTACAGAGTGAGTTCCAGGACAAGCTGGGCTACAGGGAGACCCTGTCTCAAAAAGAACCAAATAAAATAATTAAAAAAAAAGATTACGTATATTTATATAGAGAGGTATTTCATAGAGATTTATACAGAAATACAAAATAAACCATATAAGTTAATGGACTTGATTTCTCTGAAGTTATAGTCCAGTCATATAGATTTTTTTTCCTTTGGTCTTTTTGAGACAGGATCTCCCTGTAGCCCCAGCTGTCCTGGAACTCACTCTGTAGACCAGGCTGGCCTTGAACTCACAAAGATCTGCCTGCCTCTGCCTCCCAAGTGCTAGATTAAGGGCGTGCATCACCACGCCCAGCCAGTCATATAGCTTTAAAGAGCAAGTGTATATTGGGTAAATTTATTTGGCAGGTACTCAACTCAGCCAAAGCTTTATATGATCCAACATATTAAGAGATAATTTTTAAGGCTTAGTGAATGTTTTAGAATTAGTTAAATGTGGTTTGTAGGTTTCAGTAGTTTGCAGTGAAAATGGTAACCATTTGAACTAATTGGAATATAAAGTGTAATTGGTTTTTTATTAATTTGTACTTGAGGGGGGATTCTCCAAACAGTAACTATTGGGGTTTAAGGTACATAAATGTCTCCTATATTGTTTTGCTGAATTATACAACATCAACATTTAAAACTTCTTTTACTTGTAGGACAATTTAAAAGAGGATTAAGTTTAAATTTAACTTACTTTCCCAAAAAATAAGTACATAACAGTCAATGAGTAAACATTTTGGTAAATTTAAGAAAACTTATATGCCGTGCTTTCCTGTTTATGGGTATGTGTAATACAACTTAGGCATCGTATAGGTCACAACATAAAAATTTAGAAACAAAAAGAGGGAGTGGGAGTGGGGTTATATCCCCTTCTAGGATACAAATGGGAAAACTCTTTTCCATTCCTATTATGATAATTTTCAATTTTGGTATCTTGAAACTAAACAATGGGAGGAGATTGTATGTTCCCACCAGGCACCCATCTCCAATCTAAATGCCTGAAAATGTACAACTTTGGCTGTGCAGGAATGGACCTGGGAAATGCCGCAGAGAGGCTGCCCATCTGAACTAAAGAAAGGTACCCAGAACTGCCTGAGTCACAGACACTGAGCATCTTCTCTGATTCTATTGGGTAACTGTTTACAATGGGGCCGCTAAGCAAGGTTTACACTTTCACGATACTGAGACCACTCCTACCTCTCGCACTTTACTATCCGAAAAGAAAAACACGATAGGTACGACATTGAAGCCTTATTCCCAATGTAAATTAGAGCCAATTGTTATAGTGGTAACTTTCTTATAAAACAGGTGTAACTACCTTTTTTTAATTGATGATAGGCATAGGTACTGTGAAGGAATAATTTCTCTATCTAGAGCCAAAATCAATATAAAGTGTCCTTAAAAAAATAAGCTGGTAAATTAAGCAAAAAAATATTGTACAGGAAAGCTCTGGTATCAGCAATGAATTATTTTGCCTAGGGATATGTGGCGTAGGGGAGCCGAACCCCCAAAATTATAAAAGGGCCTTTTGGCCTATAAGGGGATAATGCAAGGAGAAGAGAGTAAGTCCCTGTTGTCAAGACTGGTGTGAGCATGAAAAAAAAGTTATGAAATGTCACTTGCTAAGGCGTACAACTACGGGCCTGTGAAAATGCCAGAGAGCGTTACAAAGGCCACTAAAGCATACAGCAAAATATTGTCTCCTTGAGACAACCAAGACTCTTCTCTGTCATTATCAGCTACACCTCAAACAGGCCTGGAGATACTGTGCAACAGTGGCAGCCATGTGTCTATATATATCCCAAATCTAATTGGCTATTAGCTCTCTCCTTGGAGGAATAACTCACAGCAGATGCCACAAGCTTATGTCCTCTAGTGGTTAGGAGATGTTATAAGCCACAATAAGAACTTGTCACCCTTTATAGATAAACCACAGTTTGTGGATTAGCATACCATCCAAGCATACTGTGTCTATGCTCACAGCTTAGCTTGCCATAATAATTAGTACTGCTTAAATGCCTGTACATCCAATTGCTTGAGCTTTGTTAGTATAACTAAAAAGGTATCACTGGATAAGCTGTCAACCCATGAAGGGAAACAACCTGAACAGACTAGAGTCCAAAATGACATCTCCAGAGAAAATAGACTGTTTTGCTTCTCACCCACTTGTGCCCCTTTCCCAAAGCCTAGGGAACAAATTGTGGAAGAGGAGGTGTGGTAGACTGTAAGGGCTGTGGAGAGATTGGGGTGAATCATGAGACTACAGCAAAATAGACTGGACTCCTAATTGATCAACATGCCTGTGCATACAAGCATCTCCAACTGGACTATGGGAACCTTGGGTTGTTCAAAGTTTGGACATAGATACTTGCAAATTGGTTTTACATGAATGTTACTTACAGTCATTGCTTATGCTTAATAATTTGGCTCACTTAAAAAAATGCACTAATTACCTAATTGTATAGCAAACTGAGTAACATCAATGCTATCTGAAAACAACTGTGTTATTATATTGTAGAATCCTTTAAAAAATAAACAAATAAAGGAGAAAAAAAAATAAAGGCATGTGCCACCCATCACACCTGAGTGAAAAAAAAATTAATGCTACATTTTTTTGGTTCCAAATATTATTTATTTCTTCTTTTTTAAAAAACAAAAACATTTTCTGTTCTATTTCTAGTAACATACACTAAGCAGTACTAACTACACAGTAACTATAAGTAAACTGACCTGAAACCACCGAACAGTAACTCTGCCATGGGGTAAGGATGTGGAATATGCTACATTTTAAAGGTGTGAACTCATACACCCCCCACCCCTGACCATAGTGGAATGAAAATCAGAAAACAAACAGAAAGCACTTGAAAAAATTCACAATATGGAGAAAATAATTCCACATTCCCAGAGAGCCAGCAAGTCACAGACTCCTTAACAAAATGGAATAGAAGTGAAGACACAATCTAGAGTGATGTAAGGGAACACAGCTAAAGCAGTGCCTTGAACAATTACAGCTGAAGCAACTACACTTGCAGAGGACCCGGGTTCGATCCCCAGCACCCACATGGCAGCTGAGAGCCATCTTTAACTCCAGTTCCAGGGGAATCCGTTGCCCTCTTCTGACCACCGAGGCATTGCATGACACAGGCGCACAAACATACATGCAGACAGTACATTCATACACATAAAGAATAAATTTTTTTTAATTTTTAAAATTTTTATATAAAAAAAAAGGAGAAACATCTCTAATCAGTTATCCAACCTTCAACCTTAACACAATGAATGAAGGGCCATGGGGATCAGAAATAAGGGAGAAAATAAGATTAAAAGAGAAATTAGTATACAAGATAAAAAATAGTGAAAACCAAAATTAGTTCTTTTTTACCAAATTGAGTCAAGTAAGGAAGCACACACCTGTGACTCTGGCAATCAAAAGTCTGAGGCAGGCAGAGGGTGAGTTTCATTACTGGACAAGATCTCATCTTGAAATAAATAAATAAATAGCAAATTGAGTAAACTTTTACTGAGAAGAAAAGGAAATTATTAAATCTAAAATGAAAGAGAAAGGTTGGGTGTAGTGTCACATGCCTTTAATCTCAGCACTACAGAGACAGAGGCAGGTAGATGTCTGTGAGATGGAGCCCAACCCGGTCTACATAGGGAGTTCCAAGGCTACACAGTGAGCCTCTCTCAAAAAAAAAGAAAGAGAAATAGAGAAAGAATCAGTGATCATCACCTTCTAGAAACAAAAACAAAGATGATAAGCAAATACTAATATATATATATATATATATATATATATATTTTTTTTTTTTTTTTTTTTTTTACTTTTTGAGACAGAGGGTTCTCCTGTAGCTCGGCTTGTCCCTGGAACTCACTACTTAGACCAGGCTGGCCCCTTGACATCACAGAGATCCTCCTGCTTCTGCCTCCCAAGTGTAGGATTAAAGGCATGTGCCACCTCGCCAGCCCACAAATACTAATTTTTTTAACAAACTGTGTAGGGGCTGGAGAGTGGCGTTGCACTGGCTTCTCTTGAGAAGAAACCAGGGTTGGTTCCCAGCACCCACATGGCGGCTAAACAACTCTTCATAATTCCAGTTATGGGGGATCCAATGTCACTCTTTCTGACCTCTGAGGGCATTGCCAAAGCATGGGTATGACTTACATACATGCAAGCAATACTTATGCACATAAAATAATAAAAATAATGAATAAAGATATCATGATTGTGTGGCAACAAATTAGATCACAAAGGATAAATGGGAAACTTCAACATAGCTTTTCTTTCAGGGGAAAGAATTTAACTCAGAAGTCTTATGAGGAAGTTTCCCATCTTGACTCCAAACACCTTGGAAAATGGCCTTACTTGGAAAATAAGATCTCTGCATAAGTAATCAAGTTAAATTGAGACCATTTCAGCCATTTTGGTGGGCGCTATTCAACATGCGTGGTGGTCTCATAGAAGAGCATTCAGACACACAGCCGGAAAGTGATGTAAAGTCACACCAAGAGAAGTTGGTTACCAAATGCAGAGACAGAGATAAGAAAAATGCGCCAAACCAAGGAATGGTTGGGCCGTCAGAACCCAGGCAGAGGCGATGGACCGTGTTCCTGACCAACTGTTACCAAGGAATGATGGGGCCCTCAGAACCCAGGCAGAGGGGAAGGAGTGTGTCCCTGACCAGCTGTTACCAAGGAATGGTGGGGCCCTCAGAACCCAGGCAGAGGTGAAGGAGGTGTCCCTGACCAGCTGTTACCAAGGAATGGTGGGGCCCTCAGAACTCAGGCAGAGGCGATGGAGCATGTCCCTGACCAACTGTTACCAAGGAATGGTGGGGTCATCAGAACACAGGCAGAGGCGAAGGAGGTGTCCCTGACCAGCTGTTTACGGTTGCACTTCCAGACTCCAGAACTGTAAGAGAAGCTGGTTATGGTGGCCCCTTGCTTTTAATTCCATCACTCAGGAGGCAGAGCAGGCCTCTCCTGTGAGTTCAAGGCCAGCCTAGTCTACATAGTGAGTCTCAGGCCAGCTATGGTTTACAGGGAGACCCTGTCTCAAAAGATTAAAAAAAAAAAAAAAAAAAAAAAAGAAGAATTAACAAAAATCCTCACAAAGCGTTGAGAAAGTTGAAGAGGAAATGTATTTCTCCACTTTCTAACTCATTCTGTGAGGCCAGTTTTACCTTGATAGCAAAGCCAACGACATTATTAGAAAGGAAGCATTCAGCCGGTGTGGTGGCGCACGCCTTTAATCCCAGCACTCGGGAGCAAGAATAGGTGGATCTCTGTGGATTCAAGGCGGCCTGTTTACAGAGTGAGCTCCAGAGACACCTGGTAAAAAAGGGAGACCTGTCTCAAAAATACCAAAAAAAAATGTAAAACCAAGAAAGAAGCATTCACTATCTCTTAGGAACCAGATGCAAAAACTTTTAATAACAGAAGCAATTTATGAAAGTGATCATACACCACAGGCAAGAGTTTTCCTAGAATGCAGAGATGATTTAACATGTGAAAACCAGCGTAATGTACAAAATTCACGAAAACCTGGAAGCAGAAGCTGAAGCACAAGCCATGGAGGAATGCCTATTCACTGGCTTGTGCCTCTGGCCTGTGCCCAGCCTTCTTTCTTAAACAACCCAGGACCACCTGCCCAGGGGTAGCACCACCCACAGTGGGCTGAGCCCTCCCACAACCATTCAACAATCAGGAAAATTGCCTCACAGACACGGCCACAGGCCGATTGATGGAGGAAATTCCCAGTGAGGTTCCCTCTTCCTAGGGGTGTCAATTGACAACAAAGCTAACTAGAACACACACTAAAGGCCATAGACTAAAACCTAGAGTTAACCACACATTCAGTGGTCTTTCACCACTGAAATCTTTCAATGAATTTTTTTCCCAAGATCAGGAAAAGATAAGAATATCTGTTTTTACAGCTTATATTCAACACAGTACTGGAAGTACTATCCACACCAATCAGACAAGAGAAAAACAAGGCATGCAACCTAAAAAGGAAAACATAAATGTCTTATCCTTTAATCCCACCAGCACTTGGGAGGCAGAGCAGGCAGATCTCTGTGAGTTCAAGGCCAGCCTGGAATACAAAGTGAGTTCAGGCCAGCTGGGACTACAGGGAGACCCCTGTCTCAAAAACACCAAAAAAAAGCCAGGCATGGTGTTGCTTGCCTTTAATCAGCCACTTGGGAGGCAGAGGCAAGCAAATCGTCTGTGAATTCAAGGCCAGCCTGGCTACACATAGTGAGTTTCCAGGACGACCCGGAGCAACAGGAAGACCCTGTCTCAAAAAGACAAAAAAAAAAAACAAAAACCCATGGGGCTGGAGAGATGACCTAGCAGTTAGAGCACCGACCGCTCTGGCAGAGACCCGGGTGATCCCCAGCACCCCACATGGCTGAGAACCTCTGTAACCCAACTCCAGGAGAATCCAGTTCCAGGGGAATCCAACGCCCTCTTCTGACCTCCGTGGCATTGCACGGCATTGGTGCACAAACCTACAGCAGACAGTACATTCATACACATAAGTAAATTTAAAAAAAAAGAAAAAAACAAAATAAATAAAATACATAATAAAATGTCATTATCTTATACATAGAAAACTCTAAAACACCCACACAACAAGAACTGATAAAGAAATCAAGTAACTATCCAGAGAGACCAATGCAAAATCAGCTCAAACAAATGAGATCTATTCATATATGTCAGCAATGAAAAATTAAAGAGAAAATTAAGGACATAATTTTGATAACAAGACAGTCAAAAAGAATTAAGCTCTTGGCACTAAATTTAATAATCAAGACCAAAACCTATACTCTGAAAACTAGAAAATGTTGCAAAGAAAAATTTCACATGGGGCTAGAGACAAGCTCAGCAGCTAAGAGCACATCTCTCTTGCAGGAATCTGGGTTCAGTTCCCAGCATCTCCATGGCAGCCTAACAACCATCTTTAACTACAGTTTTCAGGGGATACAAAGCCCCCTTCTGACCTCAAAAACACGAGCTGCACATGGTGCACTTACACATGCAGACAAAAACACACCAAATAATTTTTTTTAATTTAAAAAAGATTATGTAATAGCTATTAAATGGAGAGAGCTCACATTCACTCTTTGATCATTAAAGTGTCAGTGTTTCTGTCATGACTATTACTGATTTCAACTTAACAAGACCTAGAATCACCCATGAGATAAGCCTTGTGACATATTTTCTCAATTAAGTTCATTGACATGGGAAGACCTTCCCTAAAAGTGGGCACAGGCCACATAATCTGGTGGATGCCCAGACACAAGGCAGTCCAAGCAAAAGGGCTCCTCGGCTTCCTCCACCACTGCTCGTCTTTGCATTTGCCAGCTGAGTGCTCTACACATAATTGCTGCTTAGCTGCTCCCCTGCTGCTGGCATCCTCCACTGAGATCAGAACTCAGATGCTTCAGCCCTTCTAATGTGGACTGCACACCGTTGATTCTCCAGAAATCCTCCAGGCCTTCAGCGCAGACTGGGAATACCAAAGCACCCGGCCTCGGTTGGCTGAACAGCTACAGGTTTCAGCCTACTCTGGTGGGAAGACAACCACTGTTGTGGACTGCCCAGGCTTTATCCTGTATAAGCCACTCTAATAAATCCTCTCCTAATATATGTCCATTCCGCCAGTTCTGTTCCTCTTAGAGAACCCTAGCTAAGGCACATCGTACCTAAAACGAATCTACAGATTCAATGCAATATCTTACCAAAACAGCCATGCGGTCCTTGATGTGGGCAAAAGCGCGCATCTTAAAGTTCATACACAAGATGTAGATGTATCATAAACTAATAAAACGCTTAAAGAAAATAATGAAGAGGAGTCCTTATTTTAGTCTCTATATAAAGCAAAACCTTATATATGACACCAAAAGAGCAAGCAAATGAACAGCTGGGCACAGTGACACACACCGATAATCCCAGATTTGGAGGTAGAGACAGGAGGATTCCCAAGACTTGAGGCAACTTGTCCTATACAGCAAGTTCAAGGCCAAGCCAAAAACAGGAGCTGTGGAGATGGCTCAATTGGTTAAAGTGCTTTGCTGAGCAGAGTGAAGACCTGAGTTCCCCCTAGCACCCTGGGTTAAAACAGAACAAAACAAAAAAATACAAGGAGGCTGGAGAGAGAAGCTCGGACAGTTAAGAAGCACGTTGCAAGCTCTCTTTCAGAGGACCTGGAGGTGCTTGTTATCCGAACACCCATGCTGGGAGGGGGTCACTCAGCCTCTAATCCTGCTCCAGGGGAGACCCGATGCCTTTCTTTAGCCTCCACAGCACTTGCATTTCCATGCAGCTACCGCACAAACGCAGACACCAGGACAGACAAGACAGACAGACAGACAGACAGACACAACACACACACACAGACACACAACACACACACACACGCGTTCACTCACACACACACAACTTAAGAAATAAAGTAACTCGCCGGGCCGTGGTGCACACGCCTTTAAATCTAGCCTTTGGGAGGCAGGAGGCAGATGCAGGAGTTTTGTGAGTTTCAAGGCCAGCCTGGTCTGACAAGTGAATTTCCAGGCTCAGTTGGGGCTACAGAGGGAGACCCTGTTCGTTCGGAAAAGACAAAATAAATAAATAAAATAAATAAATAAATAAAGAATAATAAAGTAACTCACCTTTTGGCTCTCAGAGGGCACACACAAAAGGCAGTTTGGGAAGAACAAGCTGCCTACAAAAGGTAGCAAGAAGGGAAAAAAGCCAAGAAGAAAGTGGGTGATCCATTTTCTAAGAGATGCGTATGATGTGAAAGCTCCTGGCTATGTTCAACATTAGAAACAGTGGGGAAACACTAGTAACAAGGACTCGAGGAACCAAAATTGCATCTGTGGCCTCCAGGTCTTAGTTTGGAAGTGCAGCCTTGCTGATACTACAGAATGGCAAGTGTGCTTTAGAAAAATTCAAGCTCATTGGGCTGGAGAGATGCTCAGCGTGTTAAGAGCACCCAACTGCTCGTTGCAGAGGACCTGGGGCTAATTACCCACGCAATGGCAGCTAAAACCAATCTTTAACTACTCCAGTCCAGCGGGAAATCCGGGATGCCCTCTTCATCGACCTCTTGCTGGCTTCTGATGGCATAACGACACGGGTGCACCAACCTACATGCATGACAGTACACTCATGACATAAAAAAAAAATGAAAAGAAAGCAAAGAAAAGAAAGCAAAAATTCAAGCGCATTCTGAGGACCGTTCCAGGGCGACAAAACTGGAGCAATAATAATCTTGACATGTCCGAAATCTTCCCAGTGAGACCAAAATGTGTTCGCATGTCTTAAAAAAAATTCGCGCAATCTGAATTGAAGCTCATATTGATGTCAAGTACAAACCCAATAGTTACTGTGCATATCGCTTGTTACTGTTGTTGGTTTTACTTAAAAAAGAATGAAACAAAACCAGAACCACCAAGATACACAAGACCTCCTACACAGCCCGATCCAAAGCGGGTCCCACCAGAGCCCGGAAGAAAATGATGACATAGTGACCCAAGAACGGCAGTACAAATGACTTGAAAGAAGTTAGCCACAGTCCGAATAATGTGATTTCGATATGTCCCAGACAGCATTGGGAAAGACATAAAAAAGGCTTGCCAATCTACTTATCCTCTCCATGATGTCTTCGTTAGGAAAGTAAAAATGCAGTAGCCCGGTTTGAATTTGGAAAAACTCAGGGAGCTTCAAGGTGAAGGTTGTAGTTCTGGAAAAGCGATCAGTAATGAGACAGGAACTAAAGTTGAACAACCTGATGGATACGAACCACCAGTCCAAGAATTTGTTTAAAATTCAGATTTTTAACAGTGACAAATAAAATGTCTTATTTGTGAGAAGAAAAAGAAAAGTAACGCTTCTTTTAACAAAATGACAAAAAAAACAACACAGCCAGGCGTGATGGCCCTAGCTATTACCAGCACCCGGAGGCAGAGGCAAGCAAATCGCTGTGGTTTCAGGCCAGCCTGGTCTACATAGTGAGTCCAGGCAGCTAGGACTAAAAGGAGAGAAGACCCCCTTCACTCAAGAAAAAAGAAAAAGAAAAAGGAATGTGGGACTGGGAAGATGTGGAAAAGTGTCCCCCATGAAAGGACGAGGACTTGAGTTTGGATGCCCAGCACCAAATAAAGACGGTACAGCAGCGTGCTCCTGTAACCCTAGTGCTGTGGGGGTGGGGGCGAACTCCAGGAGCTTCCTGAGCAACCAGTCTAGCCAAATGGTGAGCTCTTGGTTCAGTTGGGATCCTGCCTCAAAAAACAAGGCAGAAGCAATAGAACATATGCAACATCAACCCCTGGTCTCCATATAGCATGCACACATGTGCATACACACATATGTATATACAACACACACACAACACACGCAACACACACACACACCACACGCATTCACAAACGCATGCACACAAATAAATGTAAGAAATGGGGACCTGGGCTGGAGACAGTGCAGCAGTTAAGAGTAGTGGCTGCTCTGCATAAGAGGACCTGCATTTGAGCCCAGCACCATGGCGCCTAAACAGCTATTTGTACTCCAGTTCCAGGGGATCTGAGCCCCTCTTCTGCCTCTGGAGGCATGCAAACACATAGGTGCACTTACAGATATGCAGCAATACAACCACAATACAGAAAATAAAAAAGAGTAATAAAATATTTTGTTTTTTGGACAGGGTCTCCCTGTAAGCCACACTGTCCTGGAAATCACTCATAGAGCAGACTGCCGTGACTCACAGAGATCCACCGCCTCTGTCTCCCAAAGTGCTGGATTAAAGGGAGTACACCACCATGCCCCATTATAAATAAATTTTTTGGGAAAGGAAAAAAGAAGAAATGGACCTGAGGACCTACGCACAATGACTGCTGGGAAGGAGAGTGCGTTTTATTTTAAGATGATGTTTTTTCTAATAAATTAGTGGGACAGGCTCTAATACTCTTCATATGTATTATATATAACTATATACTAGAGTACAGAAATTTTGTGGAGGGTTTAGAAAAGGGAAAGTGCAGGTACAGGAGGAAGATAAAATATGAATCAAAATATATTGCGTCCAGCCACGGAAGCTACAGGGAGAACCCTGTACTCGAAAAGACCAAAAGAAATAAATAATAAACAAATATAGTGCATGAAATTCACAATGTTCAGTAAAAGTAAGGTAAATGCAATCAGAAGGCTAGGCTGGAGATCTGACCTATGTAAGAAGCACCGAAAACCGCCCCGCTCTATGCAGAGGACTTGGGGTTCGATCCCCAGCACCATACAGTGGTGGCTGAGAACCATCTTAACTCTAGTTCCAGGGGAAGCCGAACCCCTCTTCTGACCTCCCCTCGGCCATTGCACAACACAGGTGCACAAATCGACATGCAGACAGTACATTCAAATACACATACAAAATAAATTTAAAAAAAATTAAAATAAAAGGCAATCGGGAATAAAAACAATAAGAAATATTGTGCAAATAAAAAAAATAAATTGTCATTTGAATGTGGTGACACACGCCTTTATTCCCAGTCTTGGGAGGCAGAGGCAGAGGATCTCTATGAATTCAAGTCCAGCCGGTCTACAGGGGAGTCCAGATCAGCTAAGGGATATGGGAAACCCTGTCTCTAAAGGACCAAAAAAAAAAGAAAAAAAAAAAAAAAAAGGACAGAATGCTGAGGAAACTGTAAGCTCTAGTCTATACATAAATTGGTATTATATCATCAAAATACAGACCTTGAGGCTGGATAGATGGCTCCTCGGCATTAAGAGAAAACCTACTGCTCTTGCAGAGAGAGACTGGGGTTCGAGTCCCAGCACCCCATGGCAGCTAAGAAAGAAGCCGTCTTTAACAACTTCAGCTCCAGGGGAAATTCCGATGCCCTCTTCTGGCCTCCACAAACAGCATTGATTGGCATGACCCTACCTACATGCTACAGTACACAACAACTCATAAAAACATAAAATAAAATATAAAATTTAAAAATACAGACCTTAGCCAGGCATGGTGGGCCGAGCATGCACTTTAATCCTAGCACTCGGGAGCAGGGCAGGTGGATCTTTGTGAGTTCAAGGCAGNTAAAACTCTTTCAATATAGCAACTGACACAATTGAGGTTTATTTTTTTGGAGACAGGGTCTTCCTATAGCCCCAGCTGGCCTGGAACTCCCTCTGTAGACCAGGCTGGCCTTGAACTCACAGAGATCTGCTGGCCTCTGCCTCCCAAGTGCTAGGATTAAAGGCATGCACCACCACATGTGGCTTAAAGATGGTTCTTAGCTACCAAGTGGGTGCTGGGAATCAAACCCTGGTCCTCTGCAAGAGCAGTTGGTGCTCTTAAACACTGAGCCATCTCTCTAGCCCCACAACTGAGGGTTTTTTTTGTTTTTTTTTTTTTTACTTTTTGAGACAGGGTCTCCTGTAGCCCCGGCTGTCCTGGAACTCACTACGTAGACCAGGCTGGCCTTGAACTCACAGAGATCCTCCTGCTTCTGCCTCCCAAGTGCTAGGATTAAAGGCATGTGCCACCTCGCCCAGCCCACAAATACTAATTTTTTAACAAACTGTGTAGGGGCTGGAGAGGTGGCTTGGCACTGGCTTCTCTTGAGAAGAACCCAGGGTTGGTTCCCAGCACCCACATGGCGGCTAACAACCATTCATAATTCCAGTTATGGGGGATCCAATGTCCTCTTCTGACCTCTGAGGGCATTGCAAAGCATGGGTATACTTACATACATGCAAGCAATACTTATGCACATAAAATAAAATAAAAATAATGAATAAGATATTCATGATTGTGTGGCAACAAATTAGATCACAAAGGATAAATGGGAAACTTCAACATAGCTTTTCTTTCAGGGGAAAGAATTTAACTCAGAAGTCTTATGAGGAAGTTTCCCATCTTGACTCCAAACACCTTGGAAAATGGCCTTACTTGGAAAATAAGATCTCTGCATAAGTAATCAAGTTAAATTGAGACCATTTCAGCCATTTTGGTGGGCGCTATTCAACATGCGTGGTGGTCTCATAGAAGAGCATTCAGACACACAGCCGGAAAGTGATGTAAAGTCACACCAAGAGAAGTTGGTTACCAAATGCAGAGACAGAGATAAGAAAAATGCTGCCACTACCAAGGAATGGTTGGGCCGTCAGAACCCAGGCAGAGGCGATGGACCGTGTTCCTGACCAACTGTTACCAAGGAATGATGGGGCCCTCAGAACCCAGGCAGAGGGGAAGGAGTGTGTCCCTGACCAGCTGTTACCAAGGAATGGTGGGGCCCTCAGAACCCAGGCAGAGGTGAAGGAGGTGTCCCTGACCAGCTGTTACCAAGGAATGGTGGGGCCCTCAGAACTCAGGCAGAGGCGATGGAGCATGTCCCTGACCAACTGTTACCAAGGAATGGTGGGGTCATCAGAACACAGGCAGAGGCGAAGGAGGTGTCCCTGACCAGCTGTTTACGGTTGCACTTCCAGACTCCAGAACTGTAAGAGAAGCTGGTTATGGTGGCCCCTTGCTTTTAATTCCATCACTCAGGAGGCAGAGGCAGGCCATCTCTGTGAGTTCAAGGCCAGCCTAGTCTACATAGTGAGTCTCAGGCCAGCTATGGTTACAGGGAGACCCTGTCTCAAAAAGATAAAAAAAAAAAAAAAAAAAAAAAAAAGAAGAATTAACAAAAATCCTTCACAAATGCTTGAGAAAGTTGAAGAGGAAAGTGTATTTCTCCACTTTCTAACTCATTCTGTGAGGCCAGTTTTACCTTGATAGCAAAGCCAACGACATTATTAGAAAGGAAGCATTCAGCCGGGTGTGGTGGCGCACGCCTTTAATCCCAGCACTCGGGAGGCAGAGATAGGTGGATCTCTGTGGATTCAAGGCTGGCCTGGTCTACAGAGTGAGCTCCAGGACACCTGGTACTAAAAGGGAGACCCTGTCTCAAAAATACCAAAAAAAAAAAGTGTAAAACCAAGAAAGGAAGCATTCACTATCTCTTAGGAATCCAGATGCAAAAACTTTTAATAAACAGAAGCAATTTATGAAAGTGATCATACACCACAGGCAAGAGTTTTCCTAGAATGCAGAGATGATTTAACATGTGAAAACCAGCGTAATGTACCACATTCACAGGAACCTGGAAGCAGAAGCTGAAGCACAGACCATGGAGGAATGCTATTACTGGCTTGCTCCTCTGGCCTGTGCCCAGCCTTCTTTCTTAAACAACCCAGGACCACCTGCCCAGGGGTAGCACCACCCACAGTGGGCTGAGCCCTCCCACACCATTCAACAATCAGGAAAATGCCTCACAGACACGGCCACAGGCCAGTGTGATAGAGGAGATTCCTCAGTGAGGTTCCCTCTTCCCTGGTGTGTCAAGTTGACAACCAAAGCTAACTAGAACACACACTAAAGGCCATAGACTAAAACCTAGAGTTAACCACACATTCAGTGGTCTTTCACCACTGAAATTCTTTCAATGAATTTTTTTCCCAAGATCAGGAAAAGATAAGAATATCTGTTTTTACAGCTTATATTCAACACAGTACTGGAAGTACTATCCACACCAATCAGACAAGAGAAAAACAAGGCATGCAACCTAAAAAGGAAAACATAAATGTCATTATCCTTTAATCCCAGCACTTGGGAGGCAGAGGCAGGCAGATCTCTGTGAGTTCAAGGCCAGCCTGGAATACAAAGTGAGTTCAGGCCAGCTGGGACTACAGGGAGACCCTGTCTCAAAAACACCAAAAAATAAGCCAGGCATGGTGGTGCTTGCCTTTAATTCTAGCACTTGGGAGGCAGAGGCAAGCAAATCTCTGTTGAATTCAAGGCCAGCCTGGTCTACATAGTGAGTTCCAGGACAGCCGGAGCAACAGGAAGACCCTGTCTCAAAAAGACAAAAAAAAAAAACACAAAAACCCATGGGGCTGGAGAGATGACCTAGCAGTTAAGAGCACCGACCGCTCTTGCAGAGGACCCGGGTTTGATCCCCAGCACCCACATGGCTGAGAACCTTCTGTAACTCCAACTCCAGGAGAACTCCAGTTCCAGGGGAATCCAACGCCCTCTTCTGACCTCCGTGGCATTGCACGGCATGGGTGCACAAACCTACATGCAGACAGTACATTCATACACATAAGTAAATTTAAAAAAAAAGAAAAAAAAACAAAATAAATAAATACATAATAAATGTCATTATCTTATACATAGAAAACTCTAAAACACCCACACAACAAGAACTGATAAAGAAATCAAGTAACTATCCAGAGAGACCAATGCAAAATCAGCTCAAACAAATGAGATCTATTCATATATGTCAGCAATGAAAAATTAAAGAGAAAATTAAGGACATAATTTTGATAACAAGACAGTCAAAAAGAATTAAGCTCTTGGCACTAAATTTAATAATCAAGACCAAAACCTATACTCTGAAAACTAGAAAATGTTGCAAAAGAAATTTCACATGGGGCTAAGAGACAGCTCAGCAGCTAAGAGCACTATCTACTCTTGCAGAAGATCTGGGTTCAGTTCCCAGCATCTACATGGCAGCTAACAACCATCTTTAACTACAGTTTCAGGGGATACAAAGCCCTCTTCTGACCTCACAAACACTGCATGCACATGGTGCACTTACATACATGCAGACAAAACACACACACATAATTTTTTTAATTTAAAAAAGATTATGTAATAGCTATATAAATGGAGAGAGCTCACATTCACTCTTTGATCATTAAAGTGTCAGTGTTTCTGTCATGACTATTACTGATTTCAACTTAACAAGACCTAGAATCACCCATGAGATAAGCCTTGTGACATATTTTCTCAATTAAGTTCATTGACATGGGAAGACCTTCCCTAAAAGTGGGCACAGGCCACATAATCTGGTGGATGCCCAGACACAAGGCAGTCCAAGCAAAAGGGCTCCTCGCTTCCCACCTGCTCGTCTTTGCATTTGCCAGCTGAGTGCTCTACACTATTGCTGCTGCTGCCCCTGCTGCTGGCATCCTCCACTGAGATCAGAACTCAGATGCTTCAGCCTTCTAATGTGGACTGCACACCAGTGATTCTCCAGAAATCCTCCAGGCCTTCAGCGCCAGACTGGGAATACCAAAGCACCCGGCCTCGTGGACTAAGCAGCTACCAGGTTCTCAGCCTCTCTGGTGGGAAGACAACCACTGTTGGACTGCCCAGGCTTTATCCTGTAAGCCACTCTAATAAATCCTCTCCTAATATATGTCCATTCCGCCAGTTCTGTTCCTCTAGAGAACCCTAGCTAATGCACTTACCTAAAGCGATCTACAGATTCAATGCAATTACTACCAAAATCACATGTCTCTTGATGTGGCTAAAAGGCTGATCTTAAAGTTCATACACAAGATGTATATGTATCATAAACTATAAAACTCTTAAAAGAAAATATAAGAGGAGTCCTTATTTTAGTCTCTATATAAAGCAAAACCTTATATATGACACCAAAAGAGCAAGCAATGAACAGCTGGGCACAGTGACACACACCGATAATCCCAGGATTTGGGAGGTAGAGACAGGAGGATCCATTCAGGATCATTGTCAGCTATACAGCAAGTTCAAGGCCAGCCAAAAACAGGAGGCTGTGGAGATGGCTCAATTGGTAAAGTGCTTGCTGAGCAGAGTGAAGACCTGAGTTCCCTAGCACCCATGTTAAAACAGAACAAAACAACACAAAATACAGGAGGCTGGAGAGAGAGCTCGGCAGTTAAGAGCACTTGCAGCTCTTTCAGAGGACCTGGAGTCTTGTTCTCAGCACCCATGCTGGGAGGGTCACTATGCCTCTAACTCCTGCTCCAGGGGACCCGATGCCTTCTTCTAGCCTCCACAGGCACCTGCATTTCCATGCACATACCCACACAGACAGACACAGACAGACAGACAGACAGACAGACAGACAGACACACACACACACACAGACACACACACACACACACACACGCTCACTCACACACACACAACTTAAAAATAAAGTAACTCGCCGGGCGTGGTGGCACACGCCTTTAATCCTAGCACTTGGGAGGCAGAGGCAGGCGGATCTTTGTGAGTTCAAGGCCAGCCTGGTCTACAGAGTAAGTTCCAGGTCAGTTGGGGCTACAGGGAGACCCTGTCTCGAAAAGACAAAATAAATAAATAAATAAATAAATAAATAAATAAATAAAGTAACTCACCTTTTGGCTCTCAGAGGGGCACCACAGCATTTGGGAAGAACAAGCTCCTGACAAAAGGTAGCAAGAAGGGAGCCAAGAAGAAAGTGGCTGATCCATTTTCTAAGGACTGGTATGATGTGAAAGCTCTGGCTATGTTCAACATTAGAAACAGTGGGGAAACACTAGTAACAAGGACTCGAGGAACCAAAATTGCATCTGTGGCCTCCAGGGTCGTAGTTTGAAGTGAGCCTTGCTGATACACAGAATGGCCAAGTGCATTTAGAAAATTCAAGCTCATGGGGCTGGAGAGATGGCTCAGCGGTTAAGAGCACCAACTGCTCTTGCAGAGGACCTGGGCTCAATTCCCACATGGCAGCTAAGAACCATCTTTAACTCCAGTTCCAGGGGAATCCGATGCCCTCTTCTGACCTCCGTGGCATTGCACGACACGGGTGCACCAACCTACATGCAGATAGTACACTCATACACATAAAAAAAAAAAAAGAAAGAAAGAAAGAAAAGAAAATTCAAGCTCATTTCTGAGGATGTTCAGGGCAAAAACTGACTAATATCTGTGACATGGATCTTCCCTGAGACAAAATGTGTTCCATGGTCAAAAAAAATGGCATGATTGAAGCTCATATTGATGTCAAGACAACCAATAGTTACTTGCTTCGCTTGTTCTGTGTTGGTTTTACTAAAAAAATGAAACAACCAGATACACAAGATACACAAGACCTCCTACACAGCACCAACGGGTCCACCAGACCCGGAAGAAAATGATGACATAGTGACCCAAGAACGGCAGACAAATGACTTGAAAGAAGTGGTCGATAAATTGATCCCAGACAGCATTGGGAAAGACATAAAAAAGGCTTGCCAATCTACTTATCCTCTCCATGATGTCTTCGTTAGGAAAGTAAAAATGCAGAAGCCCGAGTTTGAATTGGAAAAACTCAGGGAGCTTCAAGGTGAAGGTTGTAGTTCTGGAAAAGCGATCAGTAATGAGACAGGAACTAAAGTTGAACAACCTGATGGATACGAACCACCAGTCCAAGAATCTGATTAAAATTCAGATTTTTAACAGTGACAAATAAAATGTCTTATTTGTGAGAAGAAAAAGAAAAGTAACTCTTCTTTTAAAATGAAAAAAACAAAGCCAGGCGTGATGGCACATAGCTTTGATCCCAGCACCCAGGAGGCAGAGGCAGGCAAATCTCTGTGGGTTCAAGGCCAGCCTGGTCTACATAGTGAGTTCCAGGCAGCTAGGACTAAAGGGAGACCCTGTCTCAAAGAAAAAAGAAAAAGAAAAAGGAATGTGGGACTGGGAAGATGTGGAAAAGTGTCCCCCATGAAAGGACGAGGACCTGAGTTTGGATTCCCAGCACCCAAATAAAAGACGGTACAGCAGCGTGCTCCTGTAACCCTAGTGCTGGGGGTGGGGTGGCGAACTCCAGGAGCTTCCTGAGCAACCAGTCTAGCCAAATGGTGAGCTCTTGGTTCAGTTGGGATCCTGCCTCAAAAAACAAGGCAGAAGCAATAGAACATATGCAACATCAACCCCTGGTCTCCATATGCATGGCACACATGTGCATAAACATACACACACACACACACACACACACACACACACGCACGCATGCACACACGCATGCACACAAATAAATGTTAAGAAATGGACCTGGGGACTGGAGCAATGGCTCAGCAGTTAAGAGTAGTGGCTGCTCTTGCAGAGGACCTGCATTTGAGTCCCAGCACCACATGGCGCCTAACAGCTATTTGTAACTCCAGTTCCAGGGGATCTGATGCCCTCTTCTGCCCTCTGAAGGCATTGCACAACATAGGTGCACTTACATATATGCAAGCAATACACTCACATACATAAAATAAAAATAGTAAATAAAATATTTTTTTGTCTTTTTGAGACAGGGTCTCCCTGTAGCCACAGCTGTCCTGGAACTCACTACATAGAGCAGACTGGCCTTGAACTCACAGAGATCCACCTGCCTCTGTCTCCCAAGTGCTGGGATTAAAGGAGTACACCACCATGCCCCATTATAAATAAATTTTTTTTGAAAGGAAAAAAGAAAGAAATGGACCTGAGGACCTACTGGCACAATGACTGCTGGGGAAGGGAGAGTCGTTCTTATTTAAGGATGAGTTTCTTAATAGGTTGACCAGGCTCTACTTACATATGTATTATATATACTATATACTAGAGTACAGAAATTTTGTGGAGGGTTTAGAAAAGGGAAAGTGCAGGTACAGGAGGAGATAGAAATATGATCAAAATATATTGCGTTCCAGGCCAGCTGGAGCTACAAGGGAGACCCTGTCTCGAAAAGACCAAAAATAAATAAATAAATAAACAAAATATATTGCATGAAATTCACAAGTGTTCAATTAAAAATTAATTTAAATGCAATAAGAGGCTAGGGCTGGAGAGATGACCTAGTGATTAAGAGCACCGACCGCTCTTGCAGAGGACTGGGGTTCGATCCCCAGCACCCATATGGTGGCTGAGAACCATCTTTAACTCTAGTTCCAGGGGAATCCGACGCCCTCTTCTGACCTCCTCGGCATTGCACAACACAGGTGCACAAATCTACATGCAGACAGTACATTCATACACATACAAAAATAAATTTAAAAAATAAAATAAAATGCAATAAGGGAATAAAAACATAAGAATATTTTTTAAAATAAAAAATAAATTGTCATTGAATGTGGTGACACACGCCTTTATTCCCAGTCTTGGGAGGCAGAGGCAGGAGGATCTCTATGACTTCAAGTCCAGCCAGGTCTACATGGTGAGTTCCAGATCAGCTAGGGATATGGGGAGACCCTGTCTCAAAAAGACCAAAAAAAAAAAAAAAAATAAAAAAAGGGACAGAAGGGAAGAAACTGTAAGCTCTAGTCTATACATAAATTGGTATTATATCATCAAAATACAGACCTTGAGGCTGGATAGATGGCTCGGCAGTTAAGAGCACCGACTGCTCTTGCAGAGGAGAGGACTGGGGTTCGATTCCCAGCACCCACATGGCAGCTAAGAACCGTCTTTAACTTCAGCTCCAGGGGAATCCGATGCCCTCTTCTGGCCTCCACAGCATTGCATGACACCTACCTACATGCAGACAGTACACTCATACACATAAAATAAAATAATAAAATTTAAAAAATACAGACCTTAGCCAGGCATGGTGGCGCGCGCCTTTAATCCTAGCACTCGGGAGGCAGAGGCAGGTGGATCTTTGTGAGTTCAAGGCCAGCCTGGTCTACAGATTGAGTTCCAGGTCATCTGGAGCTACAGGGAGACCCTGTCTCGAAAAGACCAAAAAAAAAAAAACAAATACAGACCTTGATAAGTCAAAAATATATAGCACTGCCAGGCATGTTGGCACATGCTGTTAGCCCCAGCACTCAGGAGCCAGAGGCAGGTGGGTCTCTGTGAGACTGAGCCCAGCCTGATCTAGATAGTGAGTTCCAAAGCAACTGAGGCCACAGGGATACCCTGTCTCAAAAGAAAGTATGACACCAGGTATGGTGGCGCACACCTTTAATCCTAGCACTTGGGAGGTAGAAGCAGGCTGATCACTGTGAGTTCAAGGGCAGCCTGGACTACACAGCGAGTTGCAGGCCAGCTGGGACTACAGGGAAATGCCGTCTCAAAAAGACAATAAATAAATAAATAAATAAATAAATAAATAAATACTAAGACCAGGGCAGCTGGGAAGACAGCCCAAACAATAAAGTACTTGCCTCAAAAGCATAAGAACCTGGGTTATATCCCAGAACACACGTGAAAAAGCAGCATGGTGGCAAGCCCTTGCAATCCCAGCACCAGGGAAGCAGAGACTAGAGGATCCCTGGGGCTTACTGGTCAGCCAATAGAGCCTAATCAGTGAGTTTCACGTCAATGAGAGACCATAGTTCAAAGGAGGTGCTGAGCATTCAAGGATGATACCCAAGGTTGCTCTCTGGCTTCCACATGTGTGCGTGTGCACGCGCACGCACACGCACGCACACACACAAATAAAAACAATACTAAGACCAAAAGAGAGAAAAAGAGGAACGTATTGGTTGCTTTTCTGTTGCTTACCATGGCCAAGGGAACTTACAGAAGAAAGAGTTTATTTGAGCTTATGATTCCAGAGGGATTAGAGTTGTCATGGGGGGAAGCACAGGAAGGAGAGAGCAGCTGGAAAGCCAGCCAAGCTTAAGAACTTGGGGGGCTGGAGAGATGGCCTAGCGGTTAAGAGCACCGACCACTCTTGCAGAGGACCCGGGTTCAATCCCCAGCACCCACATGGCGGCTGAGAACCATCTTTAACTCCAGTTCCAGGGGAATCCGACACCCTCTTCTGACCTCCGCGGCATTGCACGACACGGGTGCATAAACCATGCAGACAGTACATTCATACACATAAAAAATAAATAAATTAAAAAAAAAAAAAAGAGCTTGGAAAGCCCACTCCCAGCAACTGCTTCCTCCAGCAAAGCCTCGCCTCCTAAAATCTCCCAAAACAGTGCCACCAATTGGGAACAAAGTATCCAAATACTTGGAGCCTATGGCAGACATTCTCACTGAAGCTATCACAGGGATAAATAATTGACAGTGTAATAACAAATTTAAATATAACTGTATCAATAACCAGATTCAAGGTAACTGATCTATCTATACACTCCAATTGAGAATCCAAAACAATTGTCAGAGAATATTTAATTTTTTTATATTTTACTTATTTTTATTTTGCATGTGAGTGTAATGCCTGCTTGTATGTAAATGCACCCATGTCATGCAATGCCCATGGAGGTCAGAAGAGGGCATCAGATTCCCCTGGAACTGGAGTTACAGATGATTGCTGACCACTATCTGGGTGCTGGGAATAAAACCCGGGTCCTCTGCAAGAGCAGCCAGTACTCTTAACTGCTGAGTCATCTCTCCAGCCCCAAGATTTAAATTTTTTTAAATGCAAGACCTAACTATAGGCTGCTTTCACAGATTCTAATTGAAGTAAAAAGACAAATAGGATTATAGCAAACTAGTAAGAAATGATAAATCACCCTACCACTAATCAAAACAAAGGAGGTATGGCTATGTTAGTATCAGAATAAAGTATACTTGACAGCAAAAACTATCCCCAGAGATAAGTAGGGTCTTTAACAACAAAAGGCTCAGTTTAACAAAATGATAAAACAACCCTAAGCATTTATATGCCTAATAACAGCATCAAAACCAAAAATAGGGGCTGGAGAGATGGCCTAGCGGTTAAGAGCGCCGACCGCTCTTACAGAGGACCCGGGTTCGATCCCCAGCACCCACATGGCGGCTGAGAACCGTCTGAAGCTCCAATTCCAGGAGAACTCCAGTTCCAATAGCTACAAGGAGAAAATAGCAAACCCAAATTATAGCTGGGAGAATTTAATACCCTTCTCTCAATAATTTACAGAAGAAATAGATTTTTTAAGATTTTATTTTATTTTTATTTATGCATATGAGTATGTATACTATGTGTGCAGGTGCCTGCAGAGGCCAGTAGAGGGTGTCAGATCCCCTGGAATTGGAGTTACTAGTGGTTGTAAGCTACCCAATATGGATGCTAGGGACTGAACTCAGGTCCACTGGAAGAACAGCAAATGCTCTTAACCACTTGTCCTCTCTCCAGCCCCAGAAATAGATTTTTTTTTAAATCAGGAAGGTTTTAGAAAACTTGAACAGAGCTAAGGCAGAGGTGGCCAGGACACAGGCATAGTGTATGCGATATGAGGAAAGGGGAGTACAGTTGTTAATACAAAGGATCAGTGGAGTTAGAATAGACTCAGGGTCAGGTTGGGGCAGGATGGCCAGGTCTTTAGAGTCCAGGAAGACAGAGGTGGGTTTTCAGACATAAAATTCTCCTACTGAATCCCAAAGGTCACAAAGCCTGCATATTATGAAGTCTAAGCAAGCACAGCCAGTATGAGAGCTGGTATCCCCTCAAGAAGATCCCGTGCCATCTCTTCAGATGATGTCTTAAAAAAAATTTTTTTTTATTAATTTTATTTATTTCTGTATGTGTATGAATGTACTGTCTGCATGCAAGTCTGTGCACCCGTGTCATGCAACGCCGCGGAGTTCAGAAGAGGGTGTCGGATTCCCCTGGAACTGGAGTTCTCCTGGAATTGGAGCTTCAGACGGTTCTCAGCCGCCATGTGGGTGCTGGGGATCGAACCCGGGTCCTCTGTAAGAGCGGTCGGCGCTCTTAACCACTAGGCCATCTCTCCAGCCCCCAGATGATGTCTTTCTGAAGCTTGATGCAACCACCCACCAGATGGCCAGCCCAGCTGGAAGTCAGAGACTGAAACCATATCTCCTCTAGTCTTCACTTTGTGGGTACAGCCTTTCATCTCTGTGTTTGTTAGCTTTTGTCAGCTTGACACAAACTAGACTCACCTGGGAAGAAGGAATTTTGAGGAACTTCCTCTCTCAAACTAGGCACGTCTGCAGGGCACTTTCTGGATGGCTAACTGGTACAGGCACTGACCCAGCCTGTGGGCAGTGCCATCCCTGGGGAGGTGGCCCCGGGCCCTACAAGCAGCAACCCTCCGGGGTCTCTGCTTCACCTCCTGCCTCCAGGTTCCTGCTTGAGCGCCTACCCTGGCTGTCCTCAATGACAGACTATAAGCTAAAATAAACCTTTTCCTCCCCCAAGTTGGTCTGGGTTGGTATTTTATCACACCAGCAGAAGGCCAATTAGGACAAACCCCACTGGGTCTTTACCTCACTTTTAACAAAGGATAGTTCTGATTCTGGGTGTTTTCGTGGGCTGTCTGCTTATGACATCTCTTTTAAGACTTGACACCACTGTGCCGCTGCTCCCCAGACTCCAGTTGCTCTCAATCACAAGTCATCCTTCCAGGGACCTGTGGCTGCAGAACAACCTCCCTCGGGCTGCCCACACAGGGCTGACTCAGCTCTAACATAGCTCTAGGCTTCAACGTACTTTGAAGGAAATAACTATCATAATCATAAGGAAAAGCTTTTGAAAGCAGGAAAACTTGCTTGCACCCTGATACAGGTGAGAGCCACCATGAATTAGCCCCACAAAACAACTTCTGAGGCTAGGGTCTCCAGGCCCAGGCCTTCTAGGCAATGCTATCTCTCAGAGCATATGCTATATGACAGAACAGCTGTCAGAGCTGCACACTACATCACCCAGACCACAGCCCAGGCCTACTGCATAGGAGTCTCAAAAATCTGTTTGTTAAAACCCCCAAGTGACTTCTCCTTTGTACACTCCAAGCTAAGAATAAGCAGCAGAAGACAGTACATGTGCTCTCGGATTTGCAGGCCCATTGCTCAGAGTCCTCACACACTGCCTCAGCATACTTGGATCAGACTTTAACCTCTGACAAGCCCCAGGAGATGCAACGTCTGCAGGTCTGGGGACCAGACCCTAGGAAGGAAGGAAGGCAGCAGGTGGCAGGCAGGGGTGACCCTGCCTACCTGTTCACTTAGGCCTGGACACACTTGTGTCTCTGAGTGTTTGTGTCTCAGAGGCGCCCACCTGAAGCCCCTTGAGCCCCTGATGTTTCACTTTCCTCAGTGATGGTCAGCAAGCCAATTCTAAGTGTGGTCCAACCTTAAGATCCTCCACAACTTGACAGACTGCCTGTCAACAGAGCTGTCTTCTGACCTAGGCTGAAGCTTTCCCTCCTTCTTAGCCCTGGACCTCATCCCAGGCTTGCTCCCAGCTCTGGATGCTCTGCTCCCAGCTCTGGATGCTCTGCTCCCAGCTCTGGATGCTCTTAGCTAGACTGTTCTGCACAGCCTCACGTTCTTTTCCTCTCCCAGCAGTATTTCAAGTGCCTGCAGAGGTTAGACTCCACACCAGGTTCCAGAATCCAAGACAGCATCTACTCTGAGAAGGGCCTCACAAAAAAAAAAAAAAAAAAAAACCAAAAAAAAATCAGTCCTCCTAACTGAGTGTGATGGTGCATGCCTTCAAACCCAGAGGCAGAGGCAGGTGGAACTCTGTGAGTTCAAGGCCAGCCTGGTCTACATAGTGAGTTCCAGGACAGCCAAAAAAGACAAAAAAAAAAAAAAAATTCTTCCTGCTCCATTTAAAAGATGTGGAGAATAGCCGGGTGTGGTGGCATACGCCTTTAATCCTAGCACTCGGGAGGCAGAGGCAGGCAGATCTTTGTGAGTTCAAGGCCAGCCTGGTGTAGAGTGAGTTTCAGGACAGCTGGGACTACAGGGAGACCCTGTCTCGAAAAGACCAAAAAAAAAAAGATGGGGAGACTGAGGCCCAGAAAGAAAGCTACTTTCCCACAACCAAACAATGAAAATCTGAGCCAGAGACATCTAAGGTACCAACTGCCCACTCAGCTGCACCTGCCAAGCTTGATGGTGGGAAGGCAGCTCTGCTGCACGCCAGGCGGGAGCGGTTGGATGAGGGTGACGGCATCCTGTACTCCTTTCTCCCTAAGGCTTTCTTGTTCCATAAGCATCCTGCAGCTCATAAACTGGCTCCCAACCTTGGGGCCAAGCTCACCACATCCAGTTGTCTTCATTATGAGACTGCCTTTGTCAGTTCCTGGTGGCGTCCTCCTTACATCCTCCCCCAACAGCAGGGGTGCTGTCCAGGCAAGTCCCACGAGTCCCACTCTCTGGTACTCACATCCCATTCTTGCCCTCCTAGATCAGGAGCCCCTCGGCCTGCCCTGACAGGCAGATCCAGACCCGAAAAACAACCTCCTCCTCCTCCTCCTCCTCCTCCTCCTCTTCCTCCTTCTCCTCCTCCTTCTTCTCTCTCTCTCTTTTCTCTTCCTCTTCCTCCTCATTCTCCTCCTCCTCTCCCCCTCCCTCTCCCTGTCCCTTCCTCTTCTTCACCCTGGATGTCAGGATGAAACAGAATCGTACGAGGCACTGACATAGCCAGCTCTGTCATAGCTATTTCTGAATGTCCATCTATCCCCCTCATGCAGGGTGACATCTGATACATCTTCAAATTAACCACCGTGCTGTTTATGTTCTGAAACAGCACAGTGAGATGCAGCCCATAAATACCACTTACCCCAGGTGGTGATCGCTTCCTCGGAGCCCTGGATACTCTCTCTACTCCCAAGAATCAGATCAAAGACAGCACAGACTTTCCTCCACCCAGAATAGATGTCATCCAACCCCTACCCCATGGCTCTCCATCTCATCGAGTGGGCCCAGCTACCTAAGAAGAAAGAGCAGGGAGGTGCTCACGATACATCTGTCTCATGGCTCTTGAAGTTCTGTGCGCCCCAGTTTCTCACATGCTCCTGAATTTTAATGTGTTCTAGAAGCTTCCATAACGTCCATGTCCCCAGAAATTCCATGCACTCCAGAACTCCATGTGCCCCAGAAACTCTACATACCAGAACCTCTGCATGCCCTGATCTGTAGGCCCCAGAATCTCTACCTGCCCCATGACTTCCATGTGCCCCAGAACCACTACATACCCCATAATCTCCATGTACCCTTACATCTTGGAGAATTCTAATATATCCATATACCCCCAGAATCTCTGTGTACCCTGGAATCTTTGCCTGTCCCAGAATCCTGTGTACCCATTAAGCCTTCTGTGCATAGTACAGCAAGAGCCTGTCCCAGACAGTTGTGAAATGCCATCAAGGACTGCATGTCATCCTCAGGCAGATCTGCTGGGATAACTCCTCTGACCGAGGAGTACTGTGAGAAAGCTCTGGGCCCACTGAGGGCAGGCACCCATGAGGCACAGGCAATGCCCCCCCCCCGAGTCTGTGGCCATTTGTGATGAACTCATAGGTTAAAGGTCTTCCATTACCACTCCACGACCCACTCAGATCAATGGCCACAGGATGGAGACACTGACCCTTGACACCCCATGAAAGTGGGCCACTGTCACCAAAGCTACTGGCTGCTCAGTAGAGTTCTCGGGAACTGAATCAAAATAGCAATCCATTTCAGTTAGTTCCATTCGGAAACGAAAAACACTTAGCCCTCTGCATCTTTTGTCTCCCAGACTTCTAGATGCTGAGAGACAATAAACAACCAAACAGATGCATTTCCTAGAGAAAGGCCTTTTGTTGCTGTCATCTGGAAATGAAACCACATGCTTTCATCCTCCATGGAGATGAACACAGGCAGACTGAGGCTCAACGACCATGGTCAGCTCTGGCTTCTGGGTAGTCCTGGCCCCTGGTCCCCATGCTCAGAGCAATTCTCTCCCTAGCCCTCCACCTTCCTCAGTTTCCTTATCTGTAAACAGAGGAATGGGTCAAATGACCTCTAAGGCATCTCCAGTACTAAAAAAAAAAGTCCTTAAGTCCCCAGGGCTTCTTGCCATCCACTCAACTCATGATCAAAGTCACACAGGTAACACCGAGGCAGAGCACTAATACTTTTACTCATGATAAAAATGGTGGCAGCATGTTCACTCTCATAGACAGACAGACACACAGACACAGACACAGACACACACACACACACACACACACACACACACACACACCAAATGCTCTGTCTCTAAGTGCTGGGAGAGCACGTGTACCAGGCACATCCTCTGCCTTTGATGAGTTCCGTGTCTTCACAGCACAAAGTCATTGAGACCAAACTGAACTGAATCAAATCTGCCATCCCTATAGCACTCCACAGCTGCGAAGATGAGGCTAAGAGCCAATCAGTGCTTTATGTTATTGATTATACATCAAAGGTTTTCTAAAAAATGCTTTAGAATTATTTAAAGAAAAAAAAAAAAGCAAGCCCCACAGGTCCACACTGCCCTGAGTGATGACCCTGCTATAGCCTAAAGGTGGTTCCAGACTGCATGTGTCAGTGTTCCTAGGGGGTGGGAAGCTCATGTCTTCCCTTCCACAGAGTAAACAGAGCTGAGACTCTACATTGGAGAGATCACATGTGACAATGCACATGCTTTGCCTCTGACTGCTCTAGCCAGACTAACACCAGCAAAGTCGGTGAGAGGCTGAACTTGACCTACCACTAACAAGCCCACCACCTGGGTGAAGAGGACAGTGAGGACCACCAAGACAGAATAGGAAGTGTCTGTGGGAGACCCAGGACCACTGATGAGAAGTCCATGCAGTTTCTGCCTGGGGGACTTCTCAATTCCATAGCAGAAGTAGACAGGAGAGCCTCGGTTTCCTTCTGAATGAACTCAGGATCTTCCTTCCTCTCTAGACATCAAAATTCCCAGCAGAGGGCTTCACATTGGAGGCTCAACTGAAATCCCATAGCAGCAGGCTTTGAGGATTTTTTGGGATGGGACAGTGTCCCATCCCAACATAAAACTGTACCCCAGCCTAGATGCTCACTCAGGAACCCTTCCCACAGCCCCTCTCTGTACACAGAGACCTCTTCAAAGGAAAGGAAATTACTATTGAGTCTGGTCCATCTTTACTGCAGCCTAAGCCATCAACACTGAGGAAGATATGGCAAACAGGTCCAATTCCATCCTGTAGCCAGGAAGGATGATGGGAGAAAGGAAGGGAAGTGTCCAGAAGGACCCGGAGGCAGTGGCCCTGCAGACAGACCCCCAAGTCCCTGATCCCCAGGGCAGCACCCTCCTGACCACAGCTCCTGTCCCAGCATTGCCTAGACACTGACCTTGCCCAGAACTTCCAGTCCTTGGCAAGCACTCTCCCATCAAAGCCTTTACAGAGAGACACAGGAACACATGTGCACTCGTGCAGACATAGGCACAAGTGGCCGTGTATGCCCACACAGACACACATACATGCTATACTCTTGTACATACAGAGACACAGGCATACGTGCACACGTGCACATGTACACACACATGGGCACAGAGACACACTCATATACACACAGAGACACAGTGCACAGACATGTGCATGCACACAGGTACAACACGCAGGCATACATGCACAGGCACCTTCTTATTCCTGGATAACTTATTCAGTAAGATACTTCATTTTTTTTTATTCTTTCTTTTTTAAAATATTTCTTATTCTTTGAAAAGTTCATACATGTATACAATAGATTTGGATCATATCCACCGCGTACTCCCCCATCTCAAATTCCCTGTGGATCCCCCCAAAACCTCTCTCTCCCAACTTCATGAACTTTTTTTTCCAAAACAAGCTTTTCCTTTATTCCATTCCTATTTTGTGAGCAGTGTTTCTGAGTCCTGTTTTCTCTTGGGAATGGGTTAGAAGAGGAAGGCAAAATGTGTGCCACCCACACCTGTACGCCATGCTGGACCGGGAGCTCACTACCTCACCAGAGACGTCCCCAGGAAGGGAGGGCGACCTCAGACCCCGGGACGTGGCAGCCCCGCAGATCTTGTGCCTCCTTTTACAACCCCGGTCCTTCGCCCTCCGCTCTTCTCAGGGTGGAGGGGAGACGAAGACCCTCATCAAAGCCTGGGAGCTGCGCTAGCATCAAGGCGCGTCTTTCCCAAACTCTGGCAAAGCCTAGGGACGGCGCAGAAAGGTTAGGGTCCCGAGGCCCCGAGGGCTTCAGGCGGCCCCCGGGCCCAGATGTCCCCTCACCACAAAGCAGCAGCAGGAGCAGCAGCGGGAGAAGGTGCAGCCGCAGCGCTAGGGCATCCATGGCCAGCCAGGATCTGTCCCGCCTGCAGCACCGCCGAGCAGTGCGAGGCTGGGGGCGGGGCCGGGGCGGAGCGGTGCGAGGCTGGGGGCGGGGAGGGGGCGGAGCGGCGCGAGGCTGGGGGCGGGGCCGGGGCCGGGGTGGGGCGGGGCCTCAGTTTCCTGTTCTGAGATTTAGGCCTAGAATCCTCGCCATCCATGGAGGAAAGGTGACGGGAGCTGGACATGCGTGTTAGTCACTCTGGGCTCTAGCCCGGAACAGAGGAAGTGAGAGTGAGGTCAGGCTGGAAGACCTTGGGGGGCGGGGGAGCGGGGTTCTGGACCCCCAGTCTGAGGGTAAGACAGAAATTGACGTTCTCTATTCCCTAGGCCACAAATCACCTACGTTATCCGCTGCCCCCACTAGCACAGATCCTAGCCCCAGTGGCAATGTCTTCTGAATTGCCTGCGTCAGGACCACGTCTCAGACCTAGGTAAGGGCATCCCTCTGCCCTCCAAAGCTTACTGTTCCCCCAGAGCCTGGGCTCTGCTGAGAAGTATAGCACAGACCTGCAAAGGTGGCTTCCCGCCTGGACCAGCACTCACCTCTCTGAGCAACGCTGTTGTCACCATCACAGGAGCCCAGCCGGCCTTTCCTGGCTTTACAACTTTTTTGAGTTTTCACTGAGAAGGTTCTCTATAGAGCCAGAATCGAATCAGCAGAGATTTAAAGTATGACATTTTCAAAGAATAATAAAGATGATTTTTTTAAATTTTTTTTAATTTTATTTATTTCTGTATGTGTATGAATGTACTGTCTGCATGCAGGTCTGTGCACCAGTGTCGTGAAATGCGGCGGAGGTCAGAAGAGGGCGTCGGATTCCCCTGGAACTGGAGTTCTCCTGTAATTGGAGTTTCGGACGGTTCTCAGCCGCCATGTGGGTGCTGGGGATCGAACCCGGGTCCTCTGTAAGAGAGGTCGGCGCTCTTAACCACTAGGCCATCTCTCCAGCCCAAAGATGATTTTTTTAAACGGATTAAATTGATCAATCATCTGCTTTTCTGCCTGGGAGGATGCAGGACAAGTCCAGTGGTGCTGGCCCCCAGGCCTTGGAGCCAGAGGTCAGTGGCTCCCTGCCCTATGCTAAGGGAAGTACCCAACCAAGGCCAAAAGAATAGTCCAGAGCCATGTGCAAGGCCTGCAGAGTACAACCGGGAGACAGGGTGGTCAGTCTGGGCCAGCCTGGGGGCTGTGGCTCAGCACTGACCAGCGCACGGGCAGGCAGGCCTGCAGGGTTGGTACCAGAGTCCCAGCAGCCACTCAGAGAAGCTCAGGCAGCTTTATCAGACTATGCAGTCCCTAGCTGTGCTGTCAGGAAGCCCTGTTTAACATGCGGAGGTGAGTCCCAACACCCAGCTCCACAGAGCAGCCTGTGTCCCCTGACACACCCAGGGGCTCTGCCCCTCCCAGGACAGGCAACTTACATCACTTCTTCCAAAAGACAGGGACTTTGCCTTCCTTCTCTGCACTGGGAGCAACAGGTGGCCTCCCCAGGCAAGGGTCTACAGGTCCATGGGTGTTATGCCTGCTGTCTGGCCTTCCTGATGTAGGGGCCACCTGGCTGTCCCTACCCTTCCCTTCCCTTCCCTGTCCCATGCCCTGGCTTGGTGTACATGTAGCCCACCCGCACAGAGCTGTCTCATCCACTGAGAATCACTTGATCCTCTCCCTTATTGGTCCAGTTCCTCCTACCTATTCTGCATAGTGCTCAGATGCTGAGCTCTGGTCCCCCAGCAGTGCCCAGAGGGACACTCAGGACAAGCATGAGCCACGGACAGTCGGAGCCAGGCTGGCTGCCTTGGGCCACCCGAATACAGAGATCCCATGGCCATGGGGACTCAGGGCTGAGAGGCAGAATTCCTACTCAGAAGACAGCAGCCAGTGTGGAGAAGCCGACCTGCGAGCTGTGAAGGGATTCAGCGTTGTCACGAACTCTCACTGCTCTTTCTGGGTAGCTGACTTCCGGGTATCTCTGACGGCCGTGACCCCTCAATCTGGCAGCAGCAAGTGTTGGGGAGACCAAGGATGACTTAACACCCTGGCAGCCCTCACTTTCTTGCTCAGTGCTTTGTGAGGCTGGCTTCTTCTAGGACAAATCTAGGCCATGCAGGGTGGGAGCAGCCAGGTGGCCCCTACATCAGGAAGGCCAGACAGCAGGCATAACACCCATGGACCCGGAGACCCACAGGCAGCAGACACTTGCTGGGGAGGCCACCTGTTGCTCCCAGTGCAGAGAAGGAAGGCAAAGCTCTACTGGGACAGGAAACCTACCCCTTGTGTGCCCCCCATCCCACAGTGAGGCCACAGAGGACTCCAGCTCAGATCTTTTGTTTTCTATCTGCTACATGGGAATGGCCACCCACACACAAGTGGTTGGACCCTACATCTTTGGGCTTGCGGGCAGGGTCTTCTGGTGCCTGCACCTTGTGCTCTGGGGCTCTCTACCCCCATCTTCATTCACAATCCTTTAGACCAACTTCCCAAGTCAAATTGCTCCCTCCATTCAACTAAACCTTCTTCTTAAATCATTTTTTCAAGAAATTTTCCTTGATGGTCAGCATCTTTTTGTTGTTGTTGTTGTTGTTGTTGTTGTTGTTGTTGTTTTGTCTTTTTGAGACAGGGTCTCCCTTTAAGTCCCAGCTGGCCTGGGGCTCACTCTGTAGACCCAGCTGGCCTTGAACTCACAGAGATCTGCCTGCCTCTGCCTCCCAAGTGCTAGGATTAAAGGCAAGCGCCACCACGTCCGGTCAGCATCTTTTTTAAGAGGACAATGTGATCAAATAACTCATATTTCCACCTGAAAGAAATGTACAGCATCTCAACCTGCCCTCTCCTTCTTATTTCTACCATGCATCTACATGCACACTGAAACACACACACACACACACACACACACACACACACACACACACACACGGAACATCAAGCCAACTGAGATTTCTAAGTTTCTTCTCTACCCTCCAATAAGCTAGGGCCACGGAGTTTTTCCTGGTGACTTTGCGCCCCCTGCTGGAAGGATATTTAAATAACATGTCTTATAGTTGAAGTAGGTGCCTTTGTCCTTAAGCTGTTCACCAGCAGACTGCCTGTCTCCAAAGAAGGGATGAAAGGATAAATTACAGGCGGGGATGCATCTGCTCCCCCAGATGTTTTCACACCCTTATACCAACATCTAACTTTCCATCTCCTTTTTTAAAAACACACTTTAATTGACACATAGTAATTGGACACATGTAGGAGGTGCAGTCTGGCATTTCAGTACAATGTGTAATGATGAACTCAGGGCAGCAGGCCTAAGCATCACCTCAGACATGTCATTCCTATTTCTTGAGAACACTTGAAATACACTCTACTAGATGTTCTGAAATAGTCTATTGAAATTGTCTTTCGAGCTGTAGAGATGGCTCAGTAGTTAAGAACTCCATATTGCTCTTGCAGAAGATCTGAGTTCAATTCCTAACACCCATATCAGGTGACTAACAACTGCGTGTCACTCCAGTTCCAGGGGGATCTGATGCCTTTGACCTCCTCAGGCCCTTGCACTCACACACATATGCCAAACACCACACACACACACACACACACACACACACACATTCACGCACTAAAATCTTCAAAATCATTGTCGATTACAGTAATGCTATAGATGGTTAAGAAGTCTGCATTCCTACCAAGTACACGCCATTAACTGCCTCCTCTGGCAATCACTGTTCTATTTTCTGCCTCTGGGTGGGTGTTATTTCACTTAATGTAATCTCCTCCAGTTCCATCTCCGCTGCTATAAGTGAAGGGTCTCTTTCTCTTTATGGCTGAATAGCAGTCTGATGTACACATGTACCATGTTTTCTTTATGTGTTCATTGGTGCACACTCAGGATGTGTCCTTATCTTGACCGCTATGAAAAGTGCTGAATATGCATGTAAGTGCTGATGCTCCTTATCAGGCTGATGTCAGTCACTTTGGATATACCCAACAGTGGAATCACAGGATCATGTGGTGGCTCTATTTCTCTTTTAATTTTATTTTCTTTCCATTTTATGTATATGATGTTTTGTCTGGATATATATAAATGCACCACATGCAGTACCTGAAGGAGCCAGAAGAGGGCATCAGATCCCCTGAAACTGCGGTTAAGGGACAGCTAGCTAGGAGCCGCCTTGTATGTGGGTGCTGGGAACTGAACCTTCATGGTCCGAAAGAGCAGTCTGTGCTCTTAACCCCTGGGCCATCTCTCCAGCCCTTATTTCTTGCTTTTTGAGGAACTTTGTAACTGCTTTCTATGGCAGTACTAACTTACATTCCCACAAACAGGATACGGGAGTTCACTTTTCTTTTTCTTTTTTTTTTTTTTTAAACAATGACATTTTGTCTATCATCAGGTGGGACCTGTGGGGGTTTTTTTACTTTTTTAACTTTTTTTTTTTTTTTTTTTTTTTTTTTTTGTCTTTTCGAGGCAGGGTCTCCCTGTAGCCCCAGCTGTCCTGGAACTCACTCTGTAGAGTAGACCAGGCTGGCCTTGAACTCACAAAGATCTGCCTGCCTCTGCCTCCCAAGCTAGGATTAAAGCCGTGCGCCAACACACCCGGCTACTATTTTTTTTTATGTGTATGAGTGTACTGTCTGCATGTAGGTTGGTGCACCCATGTCGTGCAATGCTGCATCGGATTCCCCTGGAACTGGAGTTAAAGACGGTTCTTAGCCGCCATGTGGGTGCTGGGAATTGAACCCTGGTCCTCTGCAAGAGCGGTCGGAGCTCTTAACCACTGAACCTTCTCTCCAGCCCAGGAGTTCACTTTTCTCCACACCCCAGTAAGCATTAGTTACTTTTTGTCTTTTAGAGTAATCATTCTGAGTTGAGGTGTAGAGATTGTGAATTTGATTCATATATCCCTGGTGATTAGGAAAGTTGAATGCTTTTCAGTTTTTGGCTAATTGTATATCCTCCTTCGAAAAAGGTCTATTCAGGTCATTTGTCCATTTTAAAAACAGATTGATTTTGGGTTTGCTGTTGTTTGAGTTCTCTATACATTCCAGAAAGCAACCCTTGTAGGACTGATAATTTGGAAATATTTTCTCCCATTCTACAGATTGTATTTCACTCCGCTATATAGCAGCTTTTAGTTTTATATAATCCCATTTGTCAAATTTACCTGTGTGTCTTTTGCCTTTCAGTCATACTCCAAAAAATATTTTCCCAGGAAAAAAGTCCTGGAAGTATTTCCCATACACACACAAATGTACACATACACATTCTCACACACATATACACACTCACAGACAAGTGAATCCGTGTATACATGTTTCTGAGACAGGCTGGCCTCAAACTCTCTATGTAATGAGGATGACTTTAAATTCACTTCCCAAATTCTGGGATTACAGGCTTGTACACACCTTGCATGGTGCTAAATAAGGATCAATCATAGTGCCTCCTGAATGCTACGTAAGCACTCTCTCAACCAAACTATCTCCCCAACCCTCTCCTGTATTTTCTTCTACTACTGTCATAGTTTCAGTTCTTACTTTTAAGTCTTTGATCTATTTTTAGTTGATTTCATCATACAGTAAGAGATAAAAGTCAGTTTCATTCTTCTGCCCATGAATATTCAGATTTCACCAGACCACATCCTGGAGAAGCTGTCTTTTATCCAATGTATCTTCCGGCTGCATATGTTAAAACTCAATTGGTTCAGGACTAGAGAGACCAGCAGTTAACAACACTGGCTGCTCTTGCAGAGGTCCTGGATTCAGGTGTCAGCACCCACACGGCAGTTAACAACCGTCCATCCATAACTTCGCTTCCAGGGGAATTTGACACCCTCATCTGACCTCTGAGGGTCATTGCACAACATGGGTGCACTTACATGCAGGCAGGCAATACACTCATACACATAAAATAAAATAATAAATAAAACGTAGGCAAGGTGGCACACATCTTTAATCCCAGCACTTGGGAGGCAGAAGCAGGCCAATCTCTGTATGTTCAATGCCAGCCTGGTCTACATAGCAAGTTGGCCAGCTGGAAAAAACTTAAGACAAAAAGAGTAATATGCCTCAAAGAAGCTCTTTTGCAGGTCCTTGAACTGCCTAGACCTGGATCTCTGTATCACTGGCAAAATATACAAAGTGTTCAGCAATTTATTAATTAATCGAACAGGTTTTCTATGACATTTCCCTTCCTTTTGGGAAATACTCATTACTTGAGGGTTTGCTCACATAGGTGTCCTGTAAGTCTCAGACAATGTCTTTATTCTTTTCTTCTCACCAACCCCATGACTGTGTTATTTCAAAAGACCTGCCCTCAAGCTCAGAAATTCTTTCTTCTGCTGATCAACCAGGCTCTTGAGACTCTCCGCTGTATTTTTTATTTCATTTATTGAGATCTTTATCTCTAGATTGGTTGGTTCCTTTTTTAAATTTTGTGTGTGTCTGTGTATGAGTGGTTTTGTGTGCATGTATGTAAGTGCACCCATATATGCAATGCCCATGGAGGCCAGAAGAGGATGTTAGATCCCCCAGAACTGGAGTTATGGTCAATTGTTAGCTGCCATGTGGATGCTGGGAACTGAACCCTAGTCCTCTGCAAGAGTAGCCAGTACTCTTAACTGCTGAGCCATCTCTCTAGCCCCTGATTGGTTCTTTTTTTAAATCTCTATTTCTACTGAATTTATCATTCACACGATGATTTATTTCCCTAATTTCATAATGAAGCGTCTACCTACATTCTTTTGCACCCCATTAATGATCCTTGAACTCATTCTTTCTGAATTCTTTTTTTTTTTTTTTTTTTTTTTTTTTGGATTTTTTGAGACGGTCTCCCCTGTAGCTCTAGCTGGCCTAGAACTTGCTTTGTACACCAGGCTAGCCTTGAACTCCCAGAGATCTGCCTGCCTCTGTCTCCAGAGTGCTGGGATTAAAGGCATGCACCACCAGGCCCAGCTGGCATATTTCTTGTGCCCCTATGTTGGTACTTGGGCACTTGGTAATCAGTTGTCTTTATTGATTTTACAAGGTAGTTTATTTATATAGTAAAAGACTTTCTGCTTGAGACATGTGTTAGTTCTTAGCTGAATGTCGTGCTTTGCTTTATTCTACATAGAGCTTCTTCAGTTGTAATCCATATTGGTAATATCTGTAGATGTCTCAGTGACCTAGACTGAAGGGGTTGTGGGATTGCATCGCCCACTGGGATACAGCTCCTGAGCTACATAGAGGAGACTGTTGACAACTCTGGGCACGGTGCATGCATCAGTCCCTTCGAGCTGTGTCAGAATGGGACCATTCTCTCTCTGCTTCCTGTGCTCATTGCAAGATGTGACCCTCGGCTTGCTGCTCCAGCCCTGGCCACCATGCTTCCCGCCATAATGGACTCCATTCCCTGGAACCACCAATCGGTTTGTTTGTCTTTAACAGAAAACCATTCTTTTTTAATTTTTTTTTTTTTTTATTTATTTCTGTATGTGTTTGAATGTACTGTCTGCATGCAAGTCTGTGCACCCGTGTCGTGCAATGCCGCGGAGGTCAGAAGAGGGTCTCGGATTCCCCTGGAACTGGAGTTCTCCTGGAGTTGGAGTTTCAGACGGTTCTCGGCCGCCATGTGGGTGCTGGGGATCGAACCCGGGTCCTCTGTAAGAGCGGTCGGCGCTCTTAACCGCTAGGCCATCTCTCCAGCCCAACAGAAAACCATTCTATCTTGGGGGAGGATTGTGGCACAAGGAATCTATAGCAAGCAAGGGAACCACTACACTTTTTCATTCTGCATTCTTCATGATGAAAAGTCCATTCATCTTTTCAAAAGCATGAGTGGTGAGAGGACTCACCACGTTCACTCAGAGCTAAGGAGCTAGTGGCAGTTGGTGGCTGTAAGAGGAGGAAGAGCCACCACTTCTCTTTAGGGATGCTGCCCCTGGTATTTCCTAAGTCCCAGGAACATAATGGCAGCACCAACTGGGCTCAGTGCTTTTAAAGAAAAGCACACATTGTTAGGAGGGAGAAGTGGTGGAGAGTAAGGGAGGTCTTGGAGAGAAGAGTATGGAGGATGGATTTGAGCAAAACACATTGCATAATTGTATGAAACTCTGAAACAGTGGAAACATTTTTTAAATATTTTTATTGAAGTTTTGCACATTTCATACAATATTTCCAATTTAGACTCATTCCCCTTTCTATGCCCCCCACCCCACCTGAGTTCATCCATTCTGCCATACATGTCTTGCATCTTTTTCTCAGTCTTTTTAAAGTTTTTCTATGCAGAGGTTTACTGTTTGGGGCAGAAGTTCACCGTCTCAGTCCATTCTGTGACCCAGGCCTTTTCCTGTTGTTCCCTCCAATTTGTATTGCTCCAAAATATGCCTATGTATATGTCATACATGTACCAAAATTATGATGTCTGAAAATAAACTGTTTTTTTTCTTATTTCAATAAACTATTTTTAATTAAAAAAAAAAAAAGAATGGGACCATTCATATGGGCCCATGTAAGTGTGACACAGCATGCCTGATAGTTGAGTGAGGTGCCTGTCAGTGTCTCAGAACCATGTAAAGACCAACCCTATCAGTGGGTTGGAATGGAATATCCTTCAGTGCTTAAGGGCTGTATGGATAACTACATGGACCTTCCAATTCAGACTTGTTCCAAGTATCCAGCTTCTTCCCGTGACCAAGGGTTTCAATTTCTCAGGGCCTTAGGGCTTTTTATGTAATATTTGTGTATGTGCCTTGACATCTTGACATGTGTCTACACATTAGATACAATGTGTTTTTTATATGTGTGTGAGGTATACATGTGAGAAATGTGTTCATGTTATGAGTTTAAGATATGTGTCCATGCCGAACGTGGTAGCACTTGCCTTTAATCCTAGCACTTGGGAGGCAGACGCAGGCCGATCTCTGTGAGTTCAAGGCCAGCCTGGACTATAGAGTGAGTTCCAGGACAGCTGGGGCTACAGGGAGACCCTGTCTCAAAAAGACCAAAAAAAAAATGTGTGTGCAGTGCTTGGATGTGTGTAATGAGTGGGTGTTGTATGCAGGCATGATTCTATATGATGTATATTTTGTGGGAGTGTTTGTGAATGTGGCCTGCGAACACACACACACACGTGTGTGTGTGTGTGTGTGTCTGTGTGTATGTGTGTGTGTGTGTGTGTGTTCAGGCAGAAGTTCGTTGCCCCAGCTGCCATCATCTCCCCTAGCCTGGGCTCTTTTCTTCCTCTATGCAATGTGACCCTTGGCTTACTAACCTTCTAGGAGCCTGTGTGAAGGCTCAGACCTGGCATCTGGAACCGCCTTCTGCCAGGAACACACCCTTCATTTCTTTGACGTCAGGGAAATTGTCATTGTTAACTGCAACAATAAGCAGTCTGCGTCTGTGGAGGGAAGGTGTCCCTGCACATGGCAGGAACTGGTGTCACCATGCAGGAAGCTGGTTCCCATCTCACCAAGGGCTACAAGGACAGGAAGGTATCTTGGGGCCTGAACAACATGATGGGAACATTTTCAGGCTCACATTTTCTGTCTCCTGAGAGAGGATGTAGCGCTCCACAGAACGACTCAAGTGGGTAGAGTGCAGCAGGAAGCCTCTTACACATGACATCAAAAACTATTTTCTCCAGGCCATGAGGCCTCTGGGTGCTTTCTCTGTGCCCCAAAATGACTATCGTGGGGAGTCCCGAGGAAACACCTGCCTGGGAAAGCTCAGACCTATGCTCACTGTTGGTTTGGTTTCATGTTATGAATCCTTGAAGAAAAGGTAAACAGATGTTTCCCAACGATGTGCATACCTAGAGCCTGTGGAAAGTTCACCTCACGTGGCAAAGGACTTTGGAATGGGCTAGCTAACTTTATGTGGCCACAGATGTATCCAACATTATCCTGGATGTTTCTGTGACTGGCTTTTAATAAAAAATTAAATGTAAATCAGTGGACTAGGTTAACGATGTGTCAGGCCCTGTATTTGATGCCTAGTAATGTGAACAAATAAATAAATAAAATGATGGGCAAGGGTTGTAGTTCAGTTGATAGACTGCTGGCCAAGTGTGCACAAAACCCTCGATTCAATCCCCAGTATGGCATGAAACCAGGCACATTGTGACTTGCCTGTAATTCTATCATTTGGAAGATAGATGCAGGAGGATCAGAATTTCAAGGTCATTCTCAGTTATATAGAAAGTTTGAAGGGGCTGGAGAGAAGGTTCAATGGTTAAGAGCACTGGCTGCTCTTGCAGAAGATCCAGGTTTGAATGCCAGTATCCGCCTTTAATCCTAGCACTTGGGAGACAGAAGCAGGCGGATCTCTGTGAGTTCAAGGCTAGCCTGGTCTACAGAGTGAGCTCCAGGCCAGCTGGGACTAAAGGGAGACACTGTCTCAAAAATACCAAAAAAAAATAAAAATAAAAATACCAGTATCCATATGGCAGCTAACCACTGTCCATAACTCCAGTTTCAGGGGATCCTGTGCCCTCTTCTGTCCTCCTCAGGCATTGCATGACACAGGTGCACTTACATCCATGAACATAAAATAAGAATAAATAATAAATAAATAAATAAATAAATATTTTTAAAGTTTGAAGGCAGGTCATTGTAGCACATGTCTTTAATCCCAGTACTTGGGAGGCAGAGACAGGTGGTCTCTGTGAGTTCAAAGCCAGCCTGGTCTACATAGCAAGTTCCAGGCCAGCTAGGGATAGAGGGAGACCCTGTCTCAAAAAGACCAAAAAAAAAGAAAAGAAAGTTTGAGGATAGCCTGGGCTACATTAGAACCAGTTCCCCCACACAAAAGAGAGAATGGTGGATTTTGAGTAACCCAAATTGCCCTCTCTAATCTGGATGAGCTTCCTCTGATGACCTCAAAGTCTGAATAAAACAAAAAGACTGACCTTCCCCCCAAAGAAAGAATTCTCCAGTAGAGCGTCCTCGGCCTGAACTGTAGCACAGAATCTCTGTGGGTCTTCAGCTTGTTGCCCACTCTTCAAGCTCTGGACTTGCAAGCCCCATCACTGAATGGACCAAGTCCACTAAGGAACATCTCTGTATACAGATCTACGTATCCTATTGTCTTTGCTCCTCTCAAAAAGCCTAAAAAGCAAGTGCCCTTGAGATGGAGAGATGGTGCTGGGTCATCTGAGTGGTCCAATTTAATTACAGGAAGCCCTTCCTGGCAAGGACAAGAAATAAGATGTAAAAGATGTAAAAGAGATTAGAAAGGTGGGAGAGTTTGGCCCACAGGTGGCTTTGAAAACAGAGAAAAGGGCCTCAAGCCAAAGGATGCAGATGCCCATAAAGCTGAACAGCTTTCCTCCCCCACCAACGGCGAGCAAGGAAGCAGACCCACAGAGAACCGAAGTCTGCCAGTTCCTACTCCTGGCTTTCTGAACATAATTAATTAATTAATTAATTAATTAATTAATTAATAAACCGAGCAAGCCAGCCAAGACAAGAATCCTTCCCAGTGAAGTCTGCAGGAAGGAGCTCAGCTGCCTGACACCTTAACTTTCCTCCAGGAGAGCCGTACTAGGCTTCTAACCTCAATAAATTCATGGCACCGATGCTGCTAAATGTGTGCTAAGATGTTACCGAAGCCCCCCAGACAAAAATACAACCCAACCCACAACTGACAGCAAGTACAACCCATGTCACAGGTGGGGCCCTCCCATAGCCCCTGACACTGGGTATGCGAGATACAAATTTGCACAAGCAGCAGGTGTCCCATCACAGGAGCCCATGAGCTGCAGGCCCTATAGGATATTGTCCATGGTGACGGTGGGAGTGGAAGATGCTGGGAGGAAACACTCTTCCCAGAAGTCTCCTAATGGCAAGGACACACACACACACACACACACACACACACACACACACGTCTAAATTCCCAAGGGAAAAAAATGCATTCATGAAAATGGGATTCTGTCAGCCTAAAACAATAACAACTTGTTAACTACTCCCCTTCTAAGCCATTTGTTCCCCCACTCAGAACAGTCATTCTCCATATGCCAAAATAACAGAAGACAAGTTGAGACCTTCCCACTCTTAGCTGGGAATGAGTGTAGAAAAGATCCCATCCGTGCAGAGAATGAGCGTTAAAACTCCACTGACAAAGAAGAGGGAGATTAGGGTCCATCTACACTGATGAACAGAGAAGGCTTCACTGTGCTAGGAGCGAGTATGAAGAGAAGTCTCCCCTGTGCCGAGAACCCTAGAGAGTGCTCTTCCAATGGGCAGCTCCTCTTGATCTGTTCCTGTCCAGCTCCTTCAGTCCTGGAACATGAAGACAACTCTTTGCCAGGTGCCATGCTCGGCCTTTCAGTGCCGCTGTGCACAGACATGCGTTTAACCTGCCTCATTCTGTGGGAGCCTTTACTTTTCAAGTTTCCTGGCTGGTAAGTTCTGAACTCTGACTTCATAATAAACAGGCAACTAGGGCTAAGGGTGTAGCTCAGTGGTAAAGCGTTTCCCTAGAATTCCAGTCCTAGGTTTAAACAGGCTAGGTTGGGTGGAAGGAGTCACAACAGGACACTGGAAGACAGGTCAGTTCTAATTGCCCAACTCGAGTTCCAACTGGAGATACCACACCCATCTCCAGCAGGAACCCAGTTGGGAACCTCTGGATTGACTACATGTGCTGTAGCCCTCAGCTCCACACTACAGAGAATTCAATTCTTCTACTTCTCAGTCTCACCCTGCAGAGCCTTCACTCGGGACCTCAGAGAGACAGTGGCGTCCATGGGTCTGTAGAGATTCCAAGAGAGCACAGGGAACTAGCAGAGTGCTGAGAGCTAACAGGGCAGCGCAAGAACTTACTACAAGGAGTTGGAGAGATGGCTCAGCAGTTCAAAGCAGCGATTGCTCTTACACATGGCCCCGGGTTCCATTCCCAGTGTTATGGAAAAGTTCTTCCAACACCAAAGAGACCAAGCATTCACCCAGCAGAGAGTCAGAAAACTTGTTTATTCCTTACGCATGCACAAGGACCCTAGTAAGCAACAGAGGCTATTAGATCCTGGGACCCTGACCTGAAAGTACAGATGGGGATTTTATAGTCATCTTTACGTCACATTTTATGGTTACCACCTGGGCCCTGTGTTTCTTTTTATCATGGGCCATGTAATTTCAGAAAATCCCTTCCTGAGTTCACTTGGCCGTCATTGTTCTTAAAGTAGATATCACAGGTGTGGGTCTTTTGATTTATAACAATGCTAGGCAAATTGGGCTGAAATCCAGCAGAAGTTTATATTTCCGACATGTTTGATCTACACTTTTCTTGAGCTAATTGGACCAGGTGTCTTATTAAACCATTTGGTGAACCTTTCATTCTCTTAGTTTATATCTTTATCAACAGTCAGACATAGTGAGTGGCAAGCATCACAGAGCTTTAAGAATTTGCATAGTAATAAAACATCTCAGGTAGTGAGAACACCACAGAGCAATAAACATCTCTGAGTGTCCCAGGGTCACATTTCAAGGTGTCCAGCCAGTAAGTAAAATGAAGGAATTTTAAATGGCCTAAGCTTACGAGAACATTGTTGGAGACTGGGATGAATTAATTTAGAATTAAAGGGAGCTCAGGAGTTCTAAGAAACAGCAGGGGGGGGCAGACAGGAGGGGCAGATGGGGGATGGGCTGTTGAAAAATGTGGGCTCGGGGCTGGAGAGATGGCCTAGCAGTTAAGAGCGCCGACCGCTCTTACAGAGGACCCGGGTTCGATCCCCAGCACCCACATGGCGGACGAGAACCATCTGAAACTCCAATTCCAGGAGATCTCCAGTTCCAGGGGAATCCGACACCCTCTTCTGACCTCCCCGACATTGCACGACACGGGTGCACAGACTTGCATGCAGACAGTACATTCATACACATACAGAAATAAATTTAAAAAAAAAATTTTTTTTTAAATGTGGGCTCATCACAGACCCTATGAATTGGAACACCAGGCCCTGAACTTCTCTTTTGTTCCATGGGAAAGCCATCTTGGGCAGACTCCCAGAGGTGTGTCTGTAGGCACTGTCTGTCCAGCTTCTGGCTACAGCTCCTGGGGACAAGGGCTGGGTCAGCCTCAGCAGTGGCTCCTGCAGAGCATTATATAGTAATACAGTTAGTGGGCTGGAGAGACAGCTCAGCAGTTAAGAGCACCGACCGCCCTTGCAGAGGACCCAGGTTCGGTTCCCAGCACCCATATGGTAGCTAAGAACCGTCTTTAAGCCAGGCATGGTGGTGCATGCCTTTAATCCTAGCACTTGGGAGGCAGAGGTAGGCAGATCTCTATGAGTTCAAGGCCAGCCTGGTCTACAAAGTGAGTTCCAGGCTAGCTGGGGCTATAAGGAGACCCTGTCTCAAAAAATAAAAAAGAAATGCAGTTAGTAAAAGTAAATAAAATAATAATAATAATAATAATAATAATACAGTTAGTAATAAGAATACAACTTTTTGGCCAAGCATGGTGGTGCATACCTTTAATCCCAGCACTCAGGAGGCAGAGAAAGGGAGATTTCTGTGAGCTCAAGGCTAGCCCAGTCTACATAGCAAGTTCCAGGCCAGCTGGGGCTACAGGGATACTCTGTCTCAAAAAGAGAGAAAAAAAAGAAGAATATAACTTTTGGGCTAGAGAGACAGCTCAGTGGTTAAGAGCATCGGCTGCTCATCCAGAGGACAGGGGTTCAGTTCCCAAATGGAGGCTAACAACCATTTGTAACTCCAGTTTGGGGTATCTGATGCCCCCTTCTGACCACTGTGGGTATTATAGGACACAGCTGTACTTATATACATGCAGACAATACACTCATACACATAAAATGAAATTTTTTAATTTAAAAACATTTTTAATAAAATATTTTATTGGTGTTTTGTGTGTTTCATACATCATTTCTCAGTCAAATTTAGACACACTCCCCTTTCCATCCCCTCCACCCACCCCACACATTCTACCATACATGTCTTGCATCTTTTTCTCAGTCTTTTTAAAATTTTTCTCTGCAGAGGTTTATTGTTTGGGAGGAAGTTAACTATTCTAGTCCATTCTTTGATCCGGTCTTTTTGTCATTGTTGTTCCCTCCCATCTGTATTGCTCCAAAGTATGCCTGTATATATGTCACATAAATACCAAAATTATGACCCTTGACAATAAACCGTATGCTAATTTCAAAATATGTTTGGGAGTTCACATTTTTCCTTTCAATTTTACATTACTCTAATATAGGAATACATACCCTCCTTGTTTAAAGGCAAGCTGAGCAAAGTTAATGTTATATTTCTTTTATCTGAAGGCAACTATGTTGTTATAATGTGAATTCCTTAATGGGCTCTAGAATTGACTGATCACTTATTTTCAGACTTGTAATTGTGGCATATGTATGGAGGGTATGTATTCATATATTTTAAAAAGTTTTTAAGTTTCCTCTTAGGCCAGGCTTGGTGATACATATTTTAATCCAAGCACTTGGAAGGCAGATGCAGGTGGATCTCTGTGAGTTCAAGCCCAGCCTGATCTACAGATCCAGTTCCAGGCCAGCCAGAGCTAAAAAGTGATACCTTGTCTCAAAAAAACAAAACGTCTCCTCTTTTGAGCCAATGGGATGGATCAGCACGTAAGCCTCATGGCCTGAGTTGGTGCTTCAGGGCCCATGTGGTGGAAGGAGGGAACCAACTCCACAAAGCTGTGGCCTTCGTGAAGCAACTGTTTGTTGCCAACTAAATGACCTTGATTTACCCTTCCAGGCTCTCTTCCCTCCCCTAGGCCCACAGGGATGCGCTTCACCTTCAAGGCTATGGTCATAATGTCACAAAGGTACTGGAGTGTCTGTGTTTATCCATAAACCCTGGCCACCTGACCACTGGGAGGCTCCCTTGGCCTCCCCCAGAGAGGGGCTGTCCAGAACAACTATGATGTGGGATGCCATATCAGTAAATGTGTACACAGTGTAACCAACTGAAGAAAGCCAGATGACACAGTTGAAATTTTAGGTCTGTTCTGCAGTGAATCTAGGGTCTTGACTGTACTAAGCAAGATATCTACCATTGAGCGATGACACCAAAGCTGAAATTTTAGTTTTAACAAAACATATAATTCTTCATTATACCTGGAACTCACTATGTAGACCAGGCTGGCTTTAAACTCACAGAGATCGGCCTGCCTCTGCCTCCCAAGTGCTGGGATTAGAGGCGAGCACCACCACCACACCTGGCTAAAATCTTTTTTTTTTCTTCTTTCTATGAAGTATTACTTCAACATGTAATCAATATGAGAAATTGTTGGGGCCGGAGAACTGCTCAGCTGTACTCTTGCAAAGAGCCAAGGTTTGATTGCCACCACCCCCATGGTGGCTAACAACTGTCCATAACTCAAGTTCCAAGGGAATCTGACACCCTCTTCTGAACGTCATGGCCATTGCATGACATGGGTACATTTACGTACATGCAGGCAATGCAATCATACACATAAAATAAAAATAATAAGCAAACTATAAATATAAAATTGTTAACGAGGCCTGGACGTGGTGGCACGTGCCTTTAATCCCAGCACTTGGGAGGCAGAGGCAGAGGCAGACAGATCTCTGTGAGTTCAAGGCCAGCCTGGTCTACATAGTGAGCTCCAGGCCAGCTGGGGTTACAGGGAGACCTTGTCTCAAAAAGACCAAAGAACATGGTAAATTAGATATTCTACATTATTTTTGCACTGTCTTTAAATTTTGCTTTATGTCCTACACTTAAAATTCACCTCAATTCAGATGGCAGTCCTGGATCTGTTTTGGGGGGTTGTTTTTTTGAGGGGTGTCTTCTTGAGACAAGATCTCTCCATAGACCCAGCTGACCTAGACTCACTATGGAGAGCAGGCTGGCCCCTATCTCACAGAGATCCACCTGCCTCTCCCTCTTGAGTGCTAGAATCAAAGGCATGCACAATGCCTTTTATTTTTTTTTAATTTATAAAAGCTGGGCATAGTGGAACATACCTTTAAGCCCAGCATTCAAGAGGCAGAGCCAGGCAGATCTCTATGAGATAGAGGCCAGCTTGGTCTACATAGTGAGTTCCAGGCCATGTCACTCTACAGGGAGATCCCGTCTCAAAAAAGCAAACGAACAAAATTAAAGTTGAAAGAGTAGACTCAGGCCTGGGGTGATGGTACACGCCTTGCAACCTCAGCAACTGAGAAACACAGGCAAGAGGATCATGAGTTTCAGGCTAGCCTGGGCCATAGAGCAAGACCCAGCCTAAAAAAAATAATAAAGGGGCCAACTGAGATGACTCCTCTGGTAAAGGCATTTGCCACTGAGCCTGACAACTTGAGTTCAATCCCTGGGAAGGAGAGAACAAATTCCCAAAGCTGTCGTCTAATCTTTACACACATGCTGTGGCATGCTCATATACACAGAAAAACATATTAATAAATGTAATAAAATATTTTTAGATATATATAAATAAAAAGGTAATTTCCTGGTTGTACCTCTCAAGTGCTAGAGAGCCACATAGGCTGATGATAACTCTACTGAGCTAGCAGCTTGAGAGGGGTCCAGAAAGGGAAGCCGCTTTGGTCCACATGGACCAGTGCCCAGGCACTTGAATTTCTCACCAAGCATAAAGTCAGAGCCACTGTTAGTACCCAGAGGAAATGAGAAAATGTAACTTGAACAGCAATCCTTAAAACAGCAAGCATTGAAGAGAGAGAAAATTACTAGCAAACACACACACACACACACACACACACACACACACAAACACACAAGAGAGAGAGAGAGAGAGAGAGAGAGAGAGAGAGGAGAAACCAACAGAGGTTAAAATCAGTCCACACAGCTTGAAGGAGAACAAAGATATCTGCGTATTCTCAATTATATCCTCCCAAGATAACAGCTACAAAAAGGTAGTCACTTTAAAGAGTCAAGGCCTTCCAAGTGAGGACTATCAAGAAATAGGTATGGGGGCTGGAAAGATGGCTTAATGGTTAAGAGCATTGGCTGCTCTTGCAGAAGACTGGGGATTAGTTCCCAGCATCCATATGGTGGCTAACAACCATCCATAACTCCAGTTCCAAGAGATCAGATACTCTCTTTTTTTTTTGTCTTTTCAAGACAGGGTCTCCCTGCAGCCCCAGCTGTCCTGGAACTCACTCTGTAGACCAGGCTGGCTTTGAACTCACAAAGATCCGCCTGCCTCTGCCTCCCAAGTGCTAGGATTAAAGGCATGCGCCACCACGCCCGGCCGAGATCAGATACTTTCTTCTGGTATCTTGAGGCATCGAGCTTACACACATGCAGCCAAAATACTCATACACATGAAATGAAAATAAATAAATAAATAAATAAATAAATAAATAAATAAATAATTTTTGAAGAAGGAGAAGGAAGAGAAGAGGAAGAGGAAGAAGGAGAAGCAGAAGCAGGAGAAGGAGAAGGAGGAAAAGGAGGAGAAGGAGGAAAAGGAGGAGGAGGAGGAGGAGGAGGAGGAGGAGAAGGAGAAGGAGGAGGAGAAGGAGAAGGAGGAGGAGAAGGAGAAGGAGGAGGAGAAGGAGAAGGAGGAGGAGAAGGAGAAGGAGGAGGAGAAGGAAAAGGAGGAGAAGGAGGAGAAGGAGAAGAAGGAAGAGGAGAAAAGAAGGGAAGAGGAGGAAACAGATATGGCTGAACAAGTTGCATCTATGGCTCCTTACAAGGGTCAGAGGTGGATGTGTCATGGAGAAGGCAGGACGAGCAGTGAGGGCTCGGATTTGTCCTTAACCTGGGAAAAAGAAGAAAGCCAGGCTCTGCCCTGGACAGGAGGCTATCTGGCACTGGAAGCGATTCTGTGACCTGACAATCTTTTACACAGCCCTCTGGGATCCTACAGCTATTTTGATAAAGTGGCCGCCTTCGCTCATCTGTGCCAGCAGAAGGCGCTACTAGCCGTCTTGTGATTTCGTTCCTGTTTTTCTGAGTTCATACTGTTCTTTTGTCTGAGGTCTACGTGCAAAGGCGCAATCAAGGAGTGGCTCTTAGATGCCAGGCACACCAGGCAAAAGCTATTCAAGGTTAATACCACCAGCAATAAAGCTGTGTCACTGAAGGGAAGCTTTCACGGCACCTGAATAGGCGCTGAGTGTCTTCCTTCCCCACCTTACCGGGCCTGCCCAACAAGAAGGGAAGCAGCTCTCATCGCCCAGAAACCAGAAAGCGCCTGTAGAGCACACGGGCTATGTCCAGACTGTGCCTAAGAATGAAACTGTGACCCAGGATTTCCGCAGGCTCTTATGTAAGCCAGACTTGGTGGGAAGCCACACCATCTCCTCTGGCAACAAGAAGGCCAAAAACCCCTGTAAACCTTAGGCCCCCATGGAGCCCGAACTTAGTTAATAATGCAACTTCCCGCTTTCTAGCCCTAATTCCAGCCCCTAGTCAATCACACGGGGGGGGCCCCAAGGCCTACCCTAAACAGGGATGTTCTTGTCCCTGGCTACTTGGAGTCTGCCCACACGGGAAGCAGCTGGCCCCTAGGGGCAGCCTCTCTGTCTACAAACAGGCCGTCTTCATTTGGTCTTTGCTTCTTCTCACACTAGAAAGCTACACTTTCATGGGAAGGCTCCCAATTCTTTCATTGTCAACAAAGAAAATCAGAATTTTTTTTAACTTGTTTTTGACACATTAAAGTTATGCAAAGAAAAATCTATGCAACCTTCTGAAAAGAATTTCATTCTCATATTATGAAATACACAACTATGGTGACAAAAATAACAAACCAAGGGGCTGGAGAGATGGCTTATCAGTTAAGAGCGCCGACTGCTCTTGCAGAGGATCCGGGTTCGATCCCCAGCACCCACATGGCGGCTGAGAACCGTCTGTAACTCCAATTCCAGGAGAACTCCAGGTCCAGGGGAATCCGACGCCCTCTTCTGACCTCCGCAACATTGCACGACATGGGTGCGCAAACTTGCATGCAGACAGTACATTCATACACATACAGAAATAAATAAAATTAAAAAAAAAATTTTTTAATGACAAACCATGGGCCCGACATACTAACGCACATCTTTAATCCCAGCACTCAAGAGGCAGAGGCAGGCAGATCTCTGTGACTTCAAGGCCAGCCTGTCTACAGAGTAAGTTCCAGGCCAGCTGGGTTTATACGAAGACCCTATCTCAAAAAGATCCCCCCCAAAAAAGGCACTCCTTTGTCACCTATTAGTTGTCTACAGGTCCCTTGTGGGGCTGCTGACCCTGTAGTTGGACAGGCTGAAGAGGGCACGCAAGAGGGGCTGATGGCCCTGCAGCAAAACACGCAGCTTCAGGACTGATGCTCCCACAGCCAAACGAGCTGAAGAGCCAGCTGTGGGGTTGATGGCCCACAACCAAGCACACTGACAGTAACAGCCTGGAGATCACGTTTGGTAGTGCAAATCCGTGACATACATTTATTCACACACAGCTGGTAGCTTAAATAGGTGTCGCCTCCCAGTGGCCAATCCTAGACTTCCACGCCATCACACTCCTCCCAACTTGTGGGGTGTATTCAGAAAAGGGGGTGTGTGCTACTTGAAAACAAGGTGTGCCCTGCATCTTTTGCTCCACCTAGTGTGCTAAGTAGATTGGTAGCCTGCCTGCCCTCAAGATGCATCTGAGTCCAGGATTGCTGCCCGACAGGTCCCTGGTTTGAGCCATAAAGACCCGGGGGGGGGGTAGTTTTCTGGAGGAGGGGGTGGCAGCTTGGACTCTCTTCCTCTCTAACCCCAACATTCTGTCTCCCCTGACCCTCTATTCTATTTACTTCCGTCACAGGAGACCCCCCAGCCCTAGTAAAGTGTCTGCCAGAGTTCAGGCCCTCCCCCTTCTTACTAGGAGGGACTCCCACCTCCTCAGAAGCCCAGCCTTCTTACTTAGACAAGGAGACCCTCCACTCTGGGCCTGCCAGCACTTCCTGCTTGTCCTCAGCACCCTCTTCACCCCTCCTGTCCTTGGGCAGTCTATTGGCTTGTTTATTTAGTTGTTAGTTTAAATTTATCTATTTGTGTATGTGTGTGTGTGTGTGTGTGTGTGTGTGTGTCTAGGCACAAATAAGTCTCAGAATGCTTGAAGAGACCAGAGGACAACTTTCAGGAGTCAGTTTTCTTCTTCTACCATATGGGACCTGGGGATGGAATTCAGGTCCTCAGGCAAGTGCCTTTCCTGTTGAGCCATCTTGCCAGCTAGCTGAGTTGGCTCTTTCAGATGTTTGAAGGCAATCGGTATTGGAAATCTCACAATTGGGGAGGGGCTGCTGTGGGAGCACCTCTAGGGTCTGTACCCCATCCACTTGTGGCCCTGACACAGACAAGTGCCAGCTAATGAGCCACAAGGTAACAAGTTGATGCCACAGTGCCCAGACTAGCAGCCTTTGAACCCACCATCTCCCTATTATAGCCCAGAGTACACCAGTGCTAGCTGGGGTATCTAACTCCCTCACCCTTGGTATAGCTGAACAGGGGTGAAAGTAGGGAGCCTTGGAACAGGAGATACCGCGGTGTGCACATGGGTGTGATTGGTATCATGGGGCTATGGGGACAGCTGCAGAGCAAACAAACTAGGGCTGAATATAGGATTTGTGCCAAGTGTGGACACAATGCCTTTAATCCCAGCACTCAGGAGGCAAAGGCAGGCAGATCTCTGAAAGTTCAAGGCCAACCTGGTCTACATAGTGAGCTCCAGGCCAGCTGGGGTTACAGGGAGACCCTGAATGAAAAAGCCCCCCCCAAAAAAGGACTGACCCCAGTAACACGGTTGGGCCCATATCCAGGGTCACAACTCTATCAATAAGAATGAGCTCCTCACTCAGAGATCTTGAGCACAGTAACTAGGAAGAAGAACAGGATGTACACCCAGGAGTCATAACAATCACAAGAAAGAGGCAACCATGCAGACCAACCTGGCTTCCTCCATCCCTGTCTCATGCTCAGAGTTCTGGAGGCATCAAGCCCAACTGACCCCACAGGACCAAAAAGTAGAGTGTGTGCTACCGACAACTTGGGCCTTGCTTTCCCCATTCTAGTCATGCGAATGGGGCATGAAAGAGACTGTACATCTTAGAAGAACACAGACTCAAGCCAAGGAACATGCCCCAGGCACAAGAACCCCACATCACTTGCCTCCAGGGCTGGTGAATTCAGAGTAATGTCTTCATTCCCAGAAACTTCTGGTTTCCTCTACCTTGCCTACAGAATCCGAGGCCCTCTGTGAACTTCTTGAACTCCTTATTCAGCCAGCACCTCTCTGTTCACCAGCCACAGAGAAACACATTTCCTCCTGGCCAATGCCACCCCTGGGCCCCAAGGTAGTTAGAGAAGACTTCCAGACCCCCTGTGTTCAGATGGAACCTAGCCAGGAGGAGTTCTGGTCCATGTCCCACAGATTCAACCTAAAACTGATCCTTGTAGGAGTGAGAATATGATTCAAATGGTGGTAGCTTGCTAGTGGAGCGATTGTTCTCCAACCACTAACAACAATGCTTTCCAGAAATCTTAAATTAGGGGAGGTGCTCATAGATGACTGTAACCAGGACTGTAGCCAGCTCCAATAATACAACATTGTGTGTTCACGCAGGGACAATATAGCACAGGAGAGAATATATGCACATATTGTCTGTATATGTCATAGGAAGAAATACATGGAGAGGAAGAAAACATCTCAAGGTAGTTTGGGCTATAGATCATGTATGTCTTTAGGCTTTTCTGAATCACTCAAGTTTTCTACAATGTGCATACCTGTGTGAGTGTGTGTGTGTGTGTGTGTGTGTGTGTGTGTGTGTGTGTTTTCTAATTAGAAAAACTAAGAAAGTCGGGTATGGTGGTGCACACACCTATAATCCTGGCACTTAACAGTCTGAGGGAGAAGGATTCCAAGTTTGAAGTCAGCCTGGCCTAGTGAGACTATCAGAAAGAAAGAGGTGGGGAATGGGGAGTAGAGGAGATGGGAGAGAAGGGAAGTATGGAGGGGAACAGAGAATGGAAGGGAAGAACTACTACTATAGTGTGTGTGTGTGTGTGTGTGTGTGTGTGTGTGTGTGTGTCTCCTGTGGAATGTTACTATAGAAACAGTACTGAAGCACTGGCAACCTTCAAAAAGCAGATGGCGGGAGGCAGAGGCAGGCGGATCTTTGTGAATTCAAGGCCAGCCTGGTCTACAGAGTGAGTTCCAGGACAGCTGTGGCTACAGGGAGACGCTGTGTCAAAAAGACCAAAAAAAAAAAAAAAAAAAGCAGATGGCGCACGCCTTTAATCCTAGCACTTGGGAGGCAGAGGCAGGCAGATCTCTGTGAGTTCAAGGCCAGCCTGGTCTACAGAGTGAGTTCCAGGACAGCTGGAGCTACAGTGAGACCCTGTCTCAAAAAGAAAAAAAAAAAGCAGATAAGGGGCTGGAGAGATAGCCTAGCGGTTAAGAGCACCGACTGCTCTTGCAGAGGACCCGGGTTCGATCCCCAGCACCCACATGGTAGCTAAGAACCATCTGTAACTCCAATTCCAGGAGAACTCCAGTTCCAGGGGAATCCGACACCCTCTTCTGACCTCCTCGGCATTGCATGACACGGGTGCACAGACCTACATGCAGACAGTACATTCATACACATACAAAAATAAATAAAATTAATTTTAAAAAAGCAGATAAACCTCAAAAGTATGCTGCAGGGGGTCAGGGGGCTGCAGCCTAAATGGGCCACAATCTGTGGGATCCCGTTAATCAAAATGACGAAACAGGGAGACCCAGAGGCAGAAAGTAGATTGGTGTTTCCCAAGGTCTGAGGGTGCAGGGGACTAGAAAGTGGCTACCAGGAACCCAAGCTTTCCTTTGAGGCTGGTAGAAATTGTCTAGAATTAAGAGTTGGAAGTTTTGTCCAATTCTGCAAATAACAACAACAACAACAAAAGTAAATTATGCACTTTTAGGGGATGGGTTTTAAGGTTGGGATCATAGCCCAATAGAAACATTTTTTTAATTTTTTATTTTTTATGTGTATGAATGTACTGTCTGTATGTAGGTTTGTTCACCCGTGTCATGCAATGCCACAGAGGTCAGAAGAGGGTGTCGGATTCCCCTGGAACTAGAATTAAAGACGGTTCTCAGCCACCATGTGTGTGCTGGGAATTGAACCCGGGTCCTCTGCAAGAGCAGATGGCACTCTTAACCACTGAGCCATCTCTCCAGCCCCCCTTTTTTTTTTCCAATAGAAACATTTAAAAACAAGAATTCATGCAGATGGGGCTGGAGAGAGACAGCTCAGCGACTAAGAGCACCAGGTGCTCTTACAGAGGACCAGGTTCAGTTCCCAGCATCCACATGGCAGCTAACAACCATCCCTAACTCCAGTTCTAGGAGAATCCAATGCCTTCTTCTGACTCTGTGGGCACCACACGAAACAAGTGCACTTACACACGTGCAAGCAATACATTCAAACACATAAAATAAAACTAATATTAAAATAAAGAACACACACAGAAATGAGCGTGCACAGACCCAACGGACTCTACAAGGTGCATCAGCCACACTGTTGGCTTACAGGGTTTGAATGGAATGACAGGAAAGCCCAGGCTGATCCTGAAGTCCACTCGGGTCACTGTGGCAGGAAAAATAAAACTGTGTAAGGGGAATTAGCTTCCTCTAAGGAGGAGATGGCTCTAAAGGGAGTGGGAACGTAAAGGTGAAATGAGGGAGGAAAGGAAGCTGCTTTGCTCTGCTTTGGGTAGGAGTTAGTTTACTGCGGTATCTCCATTGTTGGGTCTGTGGGCCCACATGCCCTCTGAAATATGAAGTGTGCAGTTTGAGCCAACTATGTTTTACTTCCTTTTGGCTTGGTGTGGTTTTGGCTTTTGTTTTTGAGGCAGGGTCTTAACATGCAGCAGAGGCTGTCCTCGAACTCCTGACCCTCCTGCCCCCACTTCCCGAGTGGGAGCGTTGTGGGCACACGACACCCCATGCCAGGCTCAGAACCGAATGTTCTTGCATTTGGATTTCAACTATCGTGGCTGCTCAGCAGTGTTAATTTTTCAGTTTACTTAGATTGCCACCGTGGAAGAAATAGAAACAGATCCTTCATTAGAGAGTGTTTACTAGCAGAGTTTACCTATCTGTTGAACAGGAAGGCTTGAGAAGTACAGCTGGCATGGGGCATCCTGACTACAAAAGACTACAGGGATGGATGAGGCTGGGCTGCAGAGCACGTGGCTGGGTCTGCATTCCCAGTGCAGCTCAGCTCTGGCCTTGGACACCACCATGAGCAAGAGGGACTCAGACATCCCCACCCAGCTTGTTCATAGTGTAAGTAGAAAGGGATAAAGGACCAAGAAGGAACAGGCACCAGGGCCTGTCCATGACCTTAGCTGCCCTGCCCTGTCCTTGTCCCAGGAAGAAGAAATAGTCCATGGGGCCACTTGTTAAATATCTAGCCAAGGAGGCATACAGAAGAGGCAAGTCACCGCAGATAGTCAATCCTGAGCTACTCGTGGACACCCACGCAGCCATCCCAGAGCCACAGTATGCTGGGCACACAGCAAAGGTGTAGTTCAGCACTGTTAAAAGCCAGGCGTGGTGGCGCAGGCCTTTAATCCTAGCACTTGGGAGGCAGAGGCAGGCGGATCTTTGTGAGTTCAAGGCCAGCCTGGTCTACAGAGTGAGTTCCAGGACAGCTGGGACTACAGGGAGACCCTGTCTCGAAAAGACCAAAA